>WNYD01000003.1:0-416429 GCA_021396205.1 Sporothrix brunneoviolacea | reverse complement strand
TTGTTGGGGTTTATATCCAATAATTCCCCGGGCCCGCCGTTTTTCTTTTTGTGGCCCGGGGGGGTTGAATCTCCCCCCCCCCCCCCCCCCCCCCCCCGGTGGAGAAATAAGGATTTCATTTTTTTCTGAAGCGACGGGAGGGAAACCAGGGGGGGGAAATTGATTCATTAGCGGGAGAAAAAAAAAAGGTAGCAGAAATGGAACGAACACTGGTTCTACTCGTAGTCTGTGCTGGCGTGCTGGTTCGGGGATGATTCTCTGTTATTCCGCAGAATGGTAATCTCCCTACGGTATTAGGATGTCTTAATAGCGCAATAGCCCTCCCGACCCATGGCTGCTCGTAGCGGGCGATCCCCTGTAGGCCATCTTCGTGGCCCATAGGGACATCCAGGGCAGCGGCCGCAGTAGTGGCCAAGGGTTGTGTACTCCGTAATTACGATACTCTCTCTCTGGCCGTCACCTCGCCAGCAGCTTAGATAATAGCCGTACTGCCGCCCTAGGGCCCCGTAAGTGCGTGCGTCTACTCCGTACTCGCAGGGCCAGAAGACACGTCGAAGGCGCTAGAGCGGCGAGGTGTGGCCTCAGGGGCTTAGCACAACGAAAACGTCGGCTAGCACAGCGCGGCTGCTCTGGGTTCGGTAGCTCCTTGTACTCCGCAGGGCGCTCGCCTGCGAGTATTTGAGTTTCTGCCGATTTCGTGATTTGCTCTTCTTAGATCTTAAGCGTCTGTGCCGCTAGGGGGGGCAACAAAGCTTGTCCTGGTTCCACCGTCCTGCATGGCGCACACACTCAGTACGGAGAAATACGTTCTGTCTTGTCTCGATCCATCCTGCTGCACTCCTCTGCCGAGAAACAGGAATGCCATTCTCAAACAGCAGCCAGCCGCGAACTTGCGCGTCGAGCTCGCCTTTTTCTCGCGGCGGAGTCGGGTGCGCGCCCAAGCTCCTTGCCGGGTCCGTTCGCAGCGCACGTCGCTTGTGTCTGCTGTATCGTGCAGCAAGTACGGAGTATGTACGAGTACAAGCACAAGGCGACTGCCGGCCGAGCATACGAGTAGTGCGGTCAATGTGCGAGATGGATCCACTCTTGACGGCGTGGTCTATTCCTCCGTTCCTATCCGTAGACGAAGGACCGTCTCGAAACGCTCCCCCCCTTCCCCTCCCTTTCTCCCACCAGAGCCAGGTTTCTTTCCTCATGCGGAGTGTCGTAAGGCTGTATCTGGGCTAGGACCGAATCGGTGGTAATTCTCGAGATTTCGTTCCTTCGATTGGCGACCTCTCATCCTTCCCAGTGTACCGCCCCCCTCTACAAGGTACCTTTCTCACCAGGGGCCTGGCTATGCCACGCTGGCAAGCGTGCTGTGCTGGTGCTGTTGCGAGCACACCGTCCGGCCGCCTTCCCTCCCTTCCCCGTTCACCTGCCCATTCCTTCCGACGGATAGTTTGTCCAACCATCCCTCTCTTTCTGTCGACCCGCGTGCTGAGTTGCCCCGGCCCCGAGGACAAGGACAGGGAAAAGAAGAGAAAAGATTCTTCCAAATGGAACGGTCTGTGCGTCCGTGGCGGCCCAATGTATGCCTTTGCGGTGTATTCAACGGCTTCTTCCTTCCTGGCAGGAATTCCTGTTCGACCAGATGTCGCAATACCTTAACAATACATCGCGCATCACATTCACCCATAGTTACCAAAATGCCATCGTGGGATGCTGTCCGCTCTCCTTTCCTGTCGCGTCTAATCGCTCTCGCGACTCTTCTGGGTTAAGCTTTTCGCTGGCGTTTCATATTTTCTCGGCGTGTTAAATTTTAAGCGGAGGAAGGATCGGTTAAGCTGTGCCGTAGTTTCGCCCTATGCCCAACTCTGCAGAGGAACGTGCCAGGTTCTCATTTCGCAGATTTTTTGGACTTTTCAACTCATGATTCAGAAGATAAGATAGGAGATGCAAAAAACGGCCCAAGACACATCCATGCACACACGAAGGGGGGGAATACAAAACACAATTAAAAAAGAAAAAGGGGGGGGGTGGGGGCGGCTAGGCTAGGGGAACACCATATGTCCCATCCATCACTAGCGATGATCATCATCATTGAGACATTAAGCTATCATATTATGGTATCTGGCCTGCCATTTTCGTCCATGGAAAAGTGGAAGATGAGAAAATATTTCCCGACCAATAAGTAGCCCACCCTCCTTTTCCCTCTTTTTTGTTTTGTGTTTCTTCGTATTTCGTGATTTCCCAGGCTCCTCGTACCGTTTTTCTGTGACCCGGCCCGCGTCCCCCCCCTAATGTTGCATGTCGTGTTGTCCAATGTCGGTTGGCCACCCGGCAGTATGGGAAGGGGTTCGCTCGGCTAGCAGGGATAGAGAAAAGAAAAGAAAGAAAAGAAAACGTGTGTGTGCCGTGCTGTTTTCTGCACCACTGTGCTTTGCTGCGCTGACGGAAGGTGGTTGGCATCCACTCCCCATTTCACCCTTCGATTAAAGACTTGGTGATGCGACCTGAAACTTTTAGACGTAATATTGCTGAGATCAAAGGTGAGCAAAATTGGGGTTTGGCAAAACGGAGAATTTGCTCGTACTATAATGAGGGTGGGTGGGTTTCGTCGCCTCGACGGGTGTGGCTGCTCTTAAAAAAGGGGGAGGGGGCCACAGAGCATTACCGGTCGAACGGCTGCCTCTTGGCAGAGGGCGGCCAGGCCTTAGATTCGCCCACAGCAGCAGCTCGGAGGGTAATTAGGCATTTGCCTCTGTTTCCTAAAAGTTGGCAAGTACCAGCGAGCGGCCACGGCTCTGCTCCGTATCTCTGTCTGTCCAAAGCCAAGGGAGAGCTATCACCGCAACGTCGCATTGGGGCTTGTACGTAGTTCGACTCCTCGTAGGGTCGGGTTAGCGCCCTCACGTCTCTCTGGTTTCTCTCCCCTTCGTTTATTTTGCGGCCAACGTCTGTTAATTGTTAAGAACACCGCCGTTGTCTCCGGTTCGATGTATCCGCATTTTTGTCCCCTCAGCCACGCTGCCCCAGAAAAGTGCTCGTAATCAATCACTAGCCATCTTGTATTTGTTATTTTTATGTTTTATGTTTAGTCAAGCGTCTTCCAAATAAATAGATGCGGCACGATGTAGTGTTCTCCTCTGTACAGCGTATCTCGTAAACGTGCAGCTGGCGTTGTCCAAATACAACACGGGGGCCAAGTAGCAAGTATTGGGCGGCGTGCGCTGTTGTACGAAAGTACTCCCGTACCGACTTATGACATGGGGAACTGCGTGAGAAGACAGCACAGTTACGAGGCGGCGGCAGAAAGGTCTAGCTCACCGGGGACTGGTCCCCATGCTTGCGGCCCAATGTCGGCAGCATAATCTTGTATTTTGCTGCTTTTAGTATGGTCTTGTAGGGCTGAGCCGTTAGAGTATTGTCTTGGCGCTTGGGGCTTATTTTATTTTATTTTCCTGGAGAACACCGGCCCCCCATTCTCCTCACACCCCCAAAATCTAAAAAGGAGAAATGGGAAAAGAATGTGATAGGAGACTTGGAGCCCGCAATTTTGCCCAATGAAAACAGCCAGGCCGCAGCAGCTCGCCTTTCAAGCCGAGAGGCAGGGAACCTAACTCTCCGCAGCCCAAAGACCGGACGCACTCATTGGCCATAATTCGATGCCCTTTCCGACGGAGTATACGTAGCACTCCCAAACCCTGGCCGCCGTTGTGGCCTCGTGGGGCTGAGGCGCAGGTGCACATGGGCTGGTGATTATAGACAACGAACATCTGCGGTTTGGTAATGTGGAATCGAATCTCTGCTATTAACGCCCGCAGTATGCGGTGTAAGGTGACTCGCCACTTGGAGACATGCAGCGGCAAAGAAAGCGTCCGTATCTCTTCATTATGCCGTCGTATCAAAGTTGCCGGGCCTCTTCTCTCACCGTTGGAGGAGAGGAACTCTTGGCCAAAGCGGCCAAGCCCGTCTCATTTTCTTTTTTTCTCTCTCCCTTTTGTTAGCGCTTAGTCTTGGCCCTTCTGTTTTGCTTCTTTTCTTTTTTTCCTCACACAAGCGGAGTCGTGCTGCTGCGCTACAACAGCTCCGTATCCGCTAGGCTGAGCCAAGTCCCGACGGACGGATAGACTACTTCGCTAACGGGTCCTTCTGTGATGCATTCCCCCCCCCCCCCCCTATCCTCCACGTTTTGCGTCTCACTACGGGGACGAGAGAGACTGAAAAAGCACGCTCATTGGAAGATTCCATTAATATACTGCATCCTGTTGCTCAAACTGTCTGTGCTGCGCGATCGCCGATTTGGGCTGGACCAGGGGGGATCTTTTCCTTTCTTTCTTGCTGCCTTTCTGCCTTTTGCTGTAAACTCACCCACGTTCAGAAACGGCCTGTCTGCAAGCGATGGAACCAAATGGGACGCACACACACGGCTTAGCGCAATCTTATGCTGTCTCCTGTTCCGTAGTCCTTGGTGACTCGGGAAATGCCGCATTCACGACATTGGTACTTGTATCTATTGGGCCTAGAAAGGCAGAGCATCAGGCCATTGTCAAAGATTCCAGGTCGACAAAAGAAACACGGGCAGGCAGAATTGAAACAGGGAGCTGGGAGATGGGGCTGAGGGGGGCGAGAGCGGAGTGGCGGCAAAGCTTTCGAATCGCTTGCTGCTGCCTCAAATAAGGGGGCGAGGATATGTGGATTTGTGGTCCTCGTAGGGCAGAAGGATCCTGAGATTGGGGGACGCGTGCATGAGATGATACATTCCCCGTACGGAGACAACACACAACACGCAACACACAAGACACTTCCCAATAGAACAAAGATGCTGCGAGTAGAAAATCAAATAGAAATAAATCAGAAGCCAACGCACGAGGCCGAAAACAATGGCGACGAGAGGGGCGATGCCGAGGATGGATGCAATCCCTCCCGGTCCTCAGCAAATCAGGGAGGGACAACAATCAACAGGGAGCGAACTGCGACATCGTGCTTGCACATGCGTCGTTCGATCGCAGAGCAGACACGGCAAGACGGCAGAGTTCCACTGACGGCTGCGCCGCGCTGCAGGGCTGTTGCCGGCGATTTGCAATCACAGATATAAAAAGTGCTGCTCGTAAAATGAATGCGGGTGGTGGTTGGTGGCATTCTGCTGCGCATCTCGAGGTTGAGATAGCCGTTGAGCTGTCAAACGCGTGGGCAAGGGGTCCAAGGACAATTTTTTTGATTGCAGGGGGGGGAGGTTGCTTTGGGTTGTTCAACGTTTGAATTGACTTCCTGGACAAGGGTGCACTGGGCCAATCAGAGTTGCGATGGCGGCTTGGTAAGATCGCGGTTAAAAATAGGCACTTACAAAGCACGTGTGATAAATGAGAGCCGCGCCCAAGTGGACGGGTTGGGGGAGGAAGGGGGAGGAAGCGCCCCTTGGCGCCTTCCCTTCTGCACAGCAAGACGGATTTGGGTGCCAAAAAACATAATCCCCTTGGAGATTGGACAGGGTAGGAGCCACCCTGCTAGGAGCGAACCCTGGCAGGAGCGGGTGCCAGCGCCACAAGCAGCACCTTAACTTCGTTTCGCGGAGCAATTTAGGGACAGGGGAGGAAGGGACGAAGGACCATGGGCGTGGAGAAGCAGGAAGCGAAAAGAAGAGGAAAAGACCAATTGGGGGGGTGGACGGAAGCAGTCATCCGGCGGATGACCACTGCCCCGCGCTGTCCAGACAGACTAGCAATGGCAGGAAGAGAGAAGCAAGAGCAACAAAACGGCAAGTCCCTGGAAAACCGCCAGGCAGTCAGCCACCGCCGTATTACGTCCGTGTTGCGTCGCATCTGGCAGCCGTAGGCCCGTAGGGCAGGCGCGGGTACAGCAGGCGCAGACGCAGGTGCAGACGCTACAGACGCCGCCGTCGCGACAAACGAGGGCATCCACCGCCGTTGGCACTTGCGTTCGGTTTCCTGGCGTGCTCTTTCTCATTCATCGCCGTCGGGGCTGACTGTTGATATCTCCGGAGAAAACTCACCGTACTGCGGAGTATGAATGTGCGCCACGGCGACAGGGCCCGACGCGCTAAAGTAATGATGTCCCCTACGAGTGCAACGGAGCATCTCACGACGTACAGGTATCTTACTTTCTACGTACGATGTACGGAGCCGAAGGCGCCCGGCGACTTGTCACTCTCCTTGCGCATCGCCCGCTCTTCGAGGCTGCGGTGTGCTGCGGGCCCTGCTAGTGCTTCTCGCGATCTAAGCTTTGCACCCTTACGGAGTAGCTTCTCCAATGACTGCGCTTGGGATGGCTTCTCGACAGGCTCTAAACTACGGCTGGTCCATCTCAACGAGACGACGAAACAAGGATTCTGCGTGTAAGACGCACAGTCGTGTATCAAAGCAGTCTCTGTGAGGTATCTGACGGGCGCACGTGGGCTCTCATGCTGCGTCGTAGATATCTGATTTCCTCTCTGCTTTCCCTTGTCTCACTACTTCCTTGCCGGAGATCTCTCCAACCGAAGGGCGATAGGAAGGCTTCTTACCCGTCTCCTGAAATTGTGGAAATGAAAGTACTCATCGAGACACTTTGCCCGTAATAAAATCATTCAAACAATCGAGGACTGTTCCGTATCTTACATGAGCACCATTTTGCGGCGCCGAGACGGCCAACAACACAATGGGCTCGAAAAAACTTACAGTTTGCGGGTCTTTTTATCCCAGTCTATGCTAGCCGCCAATGCAATCGTCTGATTCTTGAGCAGAATAAAATACGGCGTACGGAGGAGGGAGAGCGGTGCCGGAAGACGAAGAAAATAAGGGAGAGAGGCCAGAAACACAAAGTCGAAAACAGGCATGGCGTGAAGGAACACTGCCGTTTCATTCTCGAAGCCTCGCCCCCCTCAGGTCTAGCCAAACCAAGCCTAGAGGGGGTGTGCTCGAGCGTGCACAATGGGCAAAAGGGCCAACCATGCGATGACAGATTGGGGAGAGCGTTGGTTGCTCTCGTTTCGTGTGTTGCCCACTGTGAGAGATGGAGTGGACCAAGAAAGCCTTTTTCATTTCGTTTGTTCCTCTTCTCTTGAAATTCCCATCCGGAGACATTTAGACATTTCATTCCTCTCTTCTATCCTAGGCTATCTTAGGAAGATTGTTAAAAAAAAAAAAAAAAACAGAGCGAGCAGGGTACGAACGAAAAACAGGCCCGGCTTGAACTACTCCGTATCAGCTAGCGCAGAGCATCCGGGAAATGGCGAAATGGCAAACCGGCAACAGAGGCAAAGCAGAAAGAAGGACAAAATAACATGACAACCATGCCGCGCGAAACCGGAGATGCCAAGTCAGACACACTAGGAGGACTGAGAAGCCATCTCGACCACCTCTACTCCGTATCTACGCGGTCGAACGGGTTCTTGGGTCGGTCTTATTTTTCGTCAGAGCTGCCAGAGCTGCGAAAGGGAGCCAGAGGAACGATCCAAACGGGACCCATAGTTCAGGGCTGAAGATTTGCAGATCGGTGATTTGCGCCCGCTGCGTAAAATGGGGGGAGAGTAAGACAAAGAAATCGACAGACTACGAACGTACGGAGAGTCGAGTCGCATAGCCGGGGCGGAGGAATATGTCAGCGGTGCGTCGCTCAGGCTAGAAACGGGGGCGAAGACGTTGGGAGGGGGGAGGGGAAGGGGAGCTCCTCCCGTCCCCGTACGGAGTATTAAGACGTAGTCCCAAGAACAACATTGGCAGATGAAAAGAAAGATGTTACCAAAGCGAGCTAGTCCAGGGGGGGTTGGCTGGTGAGAAGCGAAACTCGGTGTGCAGGTGTATCTTTCTTGTTCGTGAACGGAGCAGCTTCTTCGATTTTCTTCCCAGGCGAGGCAGGGTGGAAAATAAAGAAACTAAGACCTAGGTTTCAGAGAAAAGAAGAAGGGGGGAAAATAAAATTGCAATGCAGAATAAGGCGTATGGAAAAGGCTGGCAGAAAGGCAGAGGTGAAGCCAGAGGACGACAGGGCCAGAAGAGAAACCAAGCCTGCGGCTGTGAGTTGCACTGCTCCTCCAAGGCAGATATGACTGACTCGCTGGACAACAAGAACAACGGGGACGGCACTCGGCGCTTACAAGAAAAGGGGGAGGAACTCCGGTCCCCAATCCCGGCCCCTAACCCCACGAACAACGCACCAAAAGGAGAAGGCCAGCGGAGCACAGCGATCGCCGTTGCAGGCGACTGTGCTGCACAGCCCTGCACAAACGAGCGATCGTCGGTCGTTGTTATTTTACTATTTTATTATTTTATTCTTGTATTATTATCTTAGTTTGGGGGGGCTGTCGAGTTTGCGAGCCTTTGGGTCGGGATACGAGCGCGGGCAATAATACTCGGCGTGCCCAGCGCTCGTTAGCAGCAGAATGAGTAATCAGCAGTCTCCTCTCCTCGCTCTCTCCCTGCCATTCTCCGTATTAGTTTCCTGTCAATCGGCCATAGGGCGCAACGTTGCTCACCAAGCAGACCGGGACGAACCCGATCTTCTGCCTCGTACTGCGAGTCGTCCCGAGATCGGCATCAGGGCACGCGGCCTGCTGCCTAGGTTTGCAACGACTGCGATGCAGTTGTTGGCGATGCATCAGTTTTGATTGTCTTGCCTGTTTCCAGCAGAACGGCCCTCGCACTCAGAACAGCCCCGCGGACTCGGGCATTGCATCCCAGTTTGGTCCGGCGTGCAGCGCATTACCATTAACAGCACGTCGCATGTACCACTAATACCATTAAAGCCTCCCCGCGAGTAGCTAGCTTGCCTCTGCCAGTGTTCTTTATTTCTACGTCGTACTTCTGACACATACAGTAGTGGCTCGACTGTTAGCCCTCCGTTTCCTTGTTCGTCGCGCCCTTATCAATTAGTAGTTCTCGTATGTGAGCGGCATATGACGAAATGCTGCAATGGGCCCCAACCTTACTTCAACGGCGAGTCCGGCGGCCAGCGGCTGCGGATGGGCAAGCCGCTTTCCGTCATTCGCTCAACACGAGCACTCTCTCGAGGATCTGCCGTTTGCCGGGGAGTGTGTCGCGTATTCTCATGGGCCGCGTTCCGAGAATGGCAGAGCGAGAGCAGCCGTTTCCTGTTTTCGTTGCGGCCTTCCTTTTTTCTTCTCGGGCGCACGAAAGGGCCGACTAGAGACGACGCCCTTCTTTTCTTCGTCCAGCTTAGCATCCAAAAAGTAGCCCTGTACTCCGTACTCCGTACGGAGGTTTTGTGGGTAAGTATCGTCTTTCTTGCCCACTTGTCGACGAGCAATTGCGCAGTATTTCTACTTGCTCCGTACTACGACATGACCGCGTTTTCGTCCGCGTTCACTTGTGGGCGGCGCTGTCCTACCCCATCGCCGCGGCCCCAGAACTTTAAATTCGCTTTTGGCCACCGTCTCCCGCTTTGACAAATGCGACTTGGCGCTGCGCTTCTGCTGGGGTTTTCGTCCGCCGTCGGCCCAACCTGCCCAGCAGGGAAATGCTGCCCCTTCGGCGGGCCTCTGCTGCGTGCCTCGCCAGCGTCCGTGATTTCGAAGTCCTGCCCCCAATTCCAAATCAACAAGCTCGCACAAGGGTTACTCCGCAACGGATGAAACCGCGGTGCGTTGTCGCTGTTCTCCCTGCATGGCGATCTTGTCAAACACATCTCTCCTCCAAATGCTTGCGAATCCATCGAGATACAGAAAGAGATTCTAAGACGGGAACGGGGACGGGGACGGGGACGGGGACTGGGACCGGGGGAAGGCACTTGCATCCTTCGCGCTGCCAAAAAAAGATCGTCGGCCCAGTTTAGAAATCAGTTCGAAATGGGCCAGAGAAATAATAGAAATGCAATGGAAGCAGGTTGACGCCGGCAGTGTGAACACCAACGCTGGCGGATCGTCCACCCTGAAGGATTTCGGCTTGGCACGCATTTCCCATTTTTGCCTCGTAGAGAGATCGCCAAGCCGCTCGGTCTTTCCTCGACACGCTGTCGCATTATTTTCGCATCTTGCCCGCTTGGGGGGGGGGGGGGGAGGGTGGATGGGTGGCAGCACCGGCGGTCTGGTTTTCCGCCCCCAGGTCGCGAGGCAGGTTTCCATATACGAGCACCCGAGTAGAGTACGAGTTTGCACGCCGCCGGTGGTTTTTTGCCTTGCCGTTGCTCTCGATCATCGAAAATAAACGGCAGGACTGCAGGGCTGGAGGACTGCAGGTTTATTCTTGGATGCCCGGGATGCAGAGCTCCCGAGCAGGAGGAACAACCCATGCAGGGCAGACACAAGACCCGGCGATGGTGGGTGTTCTGCTGCCGCCGTGCGCAGCACCAGCAATATCCGGCCGCGCTTCTTTTTTTACCCTCTTTGTCGTGGTTTTGCTAAAAGTGGGCAAATTCAAATTTAGAACAAATTTGCCCACTTTGCGCCTTCAGCCACTTCACGCTGCGACCGCCGCTCGCTGCCCAGCCACCAACCACACGCCGTTCTCCACCTCCACCACCACACGCGCAGTTTGGCCGGCACCACAAGCTCTCCGTTTTTGTCTCCGTTTTCTTCGTTTCGTCGTCTCCGTCTCGTCCGCCGCTCGCGGTTCTGGCCTCTGTTCATATTATTTACTCGGCCATTTTCGCAGCGGCACACACACCTCCGTCTCCTCCTCCGCCCACTAACAACGGCCCCTCCCTGTCCCTGTCCTTTCTTTTTCTCTTCTTGTCTTTTTTTTGGTCCTGCCCAGCGGCGCATCGTCCTATTTTCTGTTCTCTTTGCCCGTTTCGCATGCGAGACCAGGCGCTGCCGGAGTTGTTGCCCTAGAGGGCCTTAGTCGAAAGCCAAGACTTAACATCTGCAGCCCAGGCCGCATGTCTTGGGAATCCTCTTTGCCTCCTTTCGACGGGCTGGTCGTACGAGTAATACTCTCTCGTCTGTTGGCCTGCCTCGGGTCGCAGTGCTGTTTAGTAAACGGAGAACGCCCTTCTGTAACGCCTATCGCCGGGTCTGCTGCTCTCTCGCTGCCTGCCTTTGTCTGCATTTGACTGCCGTAAACGGACCCAACGGACCCGTCCTGGCCCGCTCGCGCGCCTCTTTGGTCTCGTACCTATGGCCACTAACTTTCGAGCTATCCGCCAGAAGCAAAAACGAGAAGATCGACACTGGAAGTTCGGCCGTTCCAGCAGTGCAGTGCCAAATGGGGAACAATGGGGCGCTGCTCGCAGTTCGGACTCGCTTCTGTCTGGCTTGTTTCCATTCACTCTGGACGATCGCCCGCGTCTCTTTGCTTGCACAATACACATAGCAGCACGCCCCCCCCGTGTGTTCCTCTTTTGTTGGTCGCCCGTCGTGCCCCCCCCGGTCCCCTGCTGCATGCCTCGCACTCGCATATGCCCGCCTGATTTACAGCCTTATGGGCAGGATTGGCAGCAGAATGGGCGGGCTTCTGGCGGTGAGCGACATATTGCTGTGTGCCGCTGTGTGCCCGCTGCGCACGTACAGGGTACATAACCACAGCGCGCGGGTTGTGGGCGTCTGAGACAGGCTTCCAGGGCCGTGGATGCTGCCATGGGTGGCATGCAACTCTGGGCCTTGTATTTTGTTTTACTGGAGAGGTAGCGAGATATACTCGTACGGCGGACGAAATACAGAGCACGGCCAGTCGTGCATGCCCTCAAGTCAAATTTGATGCTATACGGAGCAGACAGCAACCGCTGACGCCAGCGAGCTTTGGTGACCAGACCAGACCCGGATATCAAGCTCCTGATGGGGGCCGCTGGGTCCAGGGTCTGCTGGCATACCGGGTTGTGGGGGGAATAAAGACATGAGTTCGAGGAAGTATGCTGCCCTGCCCGGCCTCCAGTTTCGAGAGAAAAAGAAAACCGAAAAAGGAAAAACAAGGGGGAAAAAAGGAAAACGGAAAACGGAAAACGGGCAGGCCAAAAGAACGAAAGAAAGAAGAAAAGAATATGAAAAACAACGGGCACGTTTCTCCCGTCAGAGCCCATCCTTGCAAGCGTGGAGTTCTGCAAGGAGCACAAGTACGAGCAGGTACTGCTCGAGAAAAGCGGCGGAGGCATTTCCCAAGGCCAAGGGGAAGAAATGGAGGGGGCGTGTGAGGTGTGAGTGCAGGGGAATTAGGTTGGGGGGGGGGGAAGGGGGGCGTGTACGAGGACCAGGCTTGGACGTACCCATACTCCCCGTAGGGCCGCATGGCTTGCTCTCTGCACGCCTCTCTTCCTCGACGGGCTCTGTCTCTTTGCTCCTTCCCACTGACGAGCAAAGTGCATCGTTCTTGCACATCCTCGACCGAAGGATTGGCATAGCGGCCTTCGAAATATTTAATACCCAGGCTTCCCCCCCACTGCCTTGTTCTTCACATCTGCTGCACTACTCGGAGAACTTCTTCTTTGTTCGAGCTGCTCTTGGCATTTAAGACTGAGGCATTCCCCTCTCTCTCGACACTCGATCACGATTCCTCTTCTGTCCCTTCTTTCTCTTCTCAACTTCTCTTCCCTCTACTTCTCATATTGCCCCGTCTCCCTCTCTCCTGCTCTCGTGTAATATCCATATCCTCTGCCTCGCACTCACACTCAACACCACCACATTAGCAGCCGTTCCCCCAGGAACACCACATCCGCAACCATGTACAGCATGTCACAACACCATCTGCAGTACGCCTACGCGTCGCCGGTGCCCGCACCGGTTGTGTCGGCATCGCCTGTCGCTTCCGGCCCCTCGAGACAGTACGCCAACCACAGCAACAGCAGCGCCTTCAGCAGCTCCGCAAACCCGGACGAGGACTGGACCAAGATCTCCGACCTTGCCGAGCGCCGCCGGATACAGAACCGCATTGCCCAGCGGAACTACCGTAGGCCTTTTCCCCTTCCACCGTGTCTGCCGGTGCTGCAGGGTATCCCTTTGTTTGGTTCCAACGACTGACCCCGTGAACAGGCAAGAAGCTCAAGCGCCGCCTGGAAGACCTGGAGCGCCGCGCTGGCACCACTGATTTCCCCGTTCCTGCTGGCAGCAAGTCACCGTCGAGCAGCCGCAGCAGCAGCAGCAGCGGCGGCAGCAGCAACAGCGGCAAGCCGAACAAGCCGAAGAAGCAGCAGCACACGCTTTCTTCGCTCTCGGCGGCGGCGGCGGCACAGCAGGCGCAAGCACAGCAGCAGCAGCAGCAAGCCCAGCAGCAAAGGCAGACGTCGCCTTACCAGCACCACCAGACACACCAGCACCAGCACCAGCCGCAGCCCGTCCTGATCCCGTCACACAAGCAGGCCCTCGCACAGAGCCAGTTCACGCCGCCACTGAACCCGGACGACGACCTGCTCTTCGCGCCAGCAGCCTACGATGACCACCGGGAGCGCTCGCACACGCCCCCGAGCATGTTTTCCGCATACTCGTCCTACCCGCCGCCGCCCGAGGACATGCTCGTGGGCGCTGGCGCCAACGTCACCAATGGCGGCAGCAGCAACATGCCGGCCGTGACGGCCGCTGCACACCAGCACCACCACAACGCGTACCGACAGGATGCCGCCGCCGCCTACGAGTACAACGAATGGGCCATGGCGGCCGCTGCGGCCAACGTCCCCGTGACGCTGCCCTCCATGAACCACTTCAGTGACGCCGTGATGAAGCGGGACTCGTGCGCCAGCGACGATGCCGCGGCAGCCGCAGCCGCGGCGGCAGCAGCAGCGGCGGTTGCCGCCACGACCATGGCGCCGTACATGGGCTACAGCTTCTTGTCGACGGCCGGCATCGACACAGCCAACCCCTACGAGTCCAACCCTCATGTGAGTTTGCGACGCTCCTCTTAGGGAAACAGACACAAAAATCTCTACAAAACGTCTGTTTCCGTGTTTTTCTCGTCTCTTTTCTCTGTCTCTGGCTTTCTCTGTCTCCGTCTTTTGTTTCTTCTTCCTCTTTTTCTTCCCCCCCCCCTTCCAACATATAAACGGAAAAATGAAACAGCGTCCTGACATGGTTGGCTTCTCGGGCAGACCCCTCCACTGTCGAACTCGTACGACCACTCCACCAACTGCTCCGACGCGGGCTACGACTACCCGACGACGCCTCTTTCGATGCCAGACTCGCCGAGCCTGGCAGTGTAAAGACAGCAATGCGGAGCACAAAAAAACTAAAACAAAAAACACCCAGCGGACAAAAGACAGCAGAAAACCGAACCGAGAAAAGCAAAGGAAAAAAAAGAGGGAAAGAAGTACCTCTCTTTAGCAAGCAAAGCATGTTTAGACACATACACACGACGCATCTCTTTTCTTTTCTCCCTTTACTTTCCTATCTTCTACACTTCTACATACATATACACAACATATACAACGTTCCCCGCGGGATACAAAACTGGGCTGGTCTCTACTTTTCTCTTCTTTTCTCATGTCACTTTTCGGCAATTTTTTTTTTCTGTTTCGGGTTTTTTGGTTCATGATGGTTGCAACGAATTTTCACGGGAGCACGTTTTCTTTTCTTTTCTTTTTTTTTCTTGCTTTTCTTACTGGATGGTCGGGCAAATCTTCCCCTACGTTTTTCTTTCCCTTTTTACTACCTCTCGAGATATATTTTCTCAGTGAAACGGCCGCAAGGAAAAATGGGAGGGCGGGCATACTATAAGGGCACAGGGCAAGGGGATCGGTAGGGCAACCGGGTGGGTTTCTTTTTTCAAAGAGGAGCTATGGCGCAGCAGAGAACGAAAGCCTCGTGTTTTTCTGGTCTTGCTTTCTGTTTCGGTCTGATTTTGAATTTTTGAAGCTCGATAGTCTCGCACAAATGTCTCTCTAGTGTCTATTATCTTTTTTTTTTTCGCAAGAAATACAAATCTGAATCTTGTCACTGTTGCTGCTTTGCCTTGTTAATCGTCGATATCCTGCTCCAATCCGCTCGCCCACCAGCGAACACACAAAACCTAGAGCCCAGAGTAACGCGCGCCGCACGCGCAGCACCGCATGCGGGCGGTCCCATTTTTGGTCGGCGGCGCTGAGCCACCGGCCCAGGCTGCGAAATGCAGTAACCGTCTCCGGCTTGTGTAAATGAGAGTATTCCTTTTGCGTTCCTACATGCAGCTACCTCTGCCCTACAGCCCCCAATATCGACCCGGGTGTGCGTGCATATGTGTGTGTGAGGAAGCTGGGCAGAAAAAAAGAAGGGGGCGGCCCCCAACGAAGAAAGACAAAGGGAACAGAAACAGTCGAGGTCGAGGGCCGAGCATCTACCCGGCTCGACGGCGACTCTGTGCATTGTTGTTTAGTCTCTTGGTCGTTTTGCCTGCTTTAAATTATCTCTCTCCTCAAGAAGCGAGACCAGAAAACCGACCGTCCCGTGGCAGCCGTTGCAGGTTGCAGGGGGAGGGGGGGGGGAGGAGCAGGGACCTGAATCCTTCTCGTACATAATGGACCAGTCCAGTCCTGGCGCTGTTGTGGTTGTCCTGCTCCTTCGAGACCAGCAGATCTACTTTCGTCGTTCTCGTTCCCCTTTTATTTTTTGCGACCCGTTTTGTGTTTAATTCAACAGGGACACGCTCCCTGCGCGCGCACGCGCGCTTTCTTTCATACCGTGTTGTTTTCTTCTTCTCCTGTTGGGACGGTCGGTTCATTAAAAAACAAATGCCCTGATAACGGATTCCTCCGTATTGGCTTCCATCCATGATCGGAATGCCCGCGGCTCCCTTCGTCCTGGCCGAGCACTCCTGTTCCCGCAATAGACTTTATTTTTGCCAGGACGTGCGCGCGTCGTGTGTGGTGGCTTCATCTATACCTGTAGAGACGCCGTTTTCTTTGGAACCCCCCCCCTTGCCGCCCGCTGCCCGCTGCATGCATGCAGGGCAAATACAAGGCAGCAAAAAAAGACAACCAAATCTAAAAAAGGTTGGGGGCCAAAAGGATTTTGCATGTACGGAGTAGATGGCCTGGCACACACACCCACACAGGCGAGCGAGCGCACGTATTACCAGATGAAAATAGCCAGCAGCAAAGCCATGATCCATGATTTCAAAGCATGTTCCTAAGCATGTTCCTATTTATTCGAACGCATCCTTCAGAGGCAAGTTCCCAGGCAAATATCTGTCCTTTTTTTTCTTTAATTTTTCTCTCTTCTCTTGTAAACCATCGTAGGTGCATCTACACTACGAGGGATCGACCCTTGATGTAGTGAACTTGGGGTCCTGGCCGAACACGAAGACCCATATTGGGAAACACTCCGCAGGAATATGTGGATTCTGCTCGGCCATCGAACAGAGCAAAGGGGACGGGGCTGTAAATTGGCAACTCTGCCGCTGGATTCCATACAGCACAGCTCAAGCGTAAAAGGAAAAAGGACGACAGAGAAGAGAGGTGCACTGAGCGGCGCTCGCTCACTTGGATTCCCGTCCGCAGTGTAACGAGAGGGGATGCACTGATGGCTCGACGCTGCCCTTCGAGCAAAATTGAGCGTCTTTTTATTTTCCCTTTTTCTTTGACAACAAAAGGCTGCAGCTCTCCTCGATGGCATTTGACAAAAACGTCCCCCATAACCTGCTACGTGCCGCTGCGTCTGCCACGTCTGCCACGTCTGCGACCATGTGTCACAAGGCTTTGATTTCCGGGTTGACAAGAAACATGGAGAGAGCTCGTCCTTCCCTCTCAGCACTGACATTTTGTAAGATATTTCTCGTGGCGCCGCGCCCTGGCTAGGTTTTTGACTTTGGCGGCTCCATAATAACAAGGCGTCGTTTGGCTGCGCTTTCTACGTCGTAGGTTTCCTGGGCTCTGCTCCGTACCGACAAGAGGTCCATTAAAGAAGCGTCTGACAGCTTGGTTCAGCCGACGGGTCCGCCGGGGAACATACAAACCCCGTTTCGGGTTGGGAAAGCAGCGGCGAGGACCAAGAGAGGACAAAATCCCAACCATCAGCCTTTGCCCGACTTTCGCGCCCATCGGGGTTGGGGCGGACCTCCCTTATGGGCACACACCCGACGAAGCGACAGAAAGGGCAAGATGCTCGGTCGTGCTCGTGCCCGCGGAAGAGTGTATAAAAAACTGTCTGAGAATTCCGGGGCCGAGGCCGAGTTGTGAGACAGAGGGGGGACGACCTTTCGAAGGTACTCGTAGGGAGAGACGCGCTACGGCATCGCATAGACAGAGCACCGAGCACCGAGCCTTTCTTACGTGGAGACTCTTTCGTTTCTACCTGTCGAGGCTCGGCCTCCTTTTCTCTTTTTCTGCTTCCGGCGAGTCGTGGCGCACACCCTTTGCGTTTCTCGTTCGGCTGTCTCGTCGATCTTCCAAGGAACGGCTGGCCTTGTGTACGACCCTCTTCGATGCTCGCGTGAAACCTCTGTCTCTCTCTCTCTCACTCTTGGTGGTTGCTTCTGCGCAGAGCTGGTTCCCTTGCACCACTGTCCATTGTCGCCGGAGGAGCTCCGGCAGGATGGGGTAGAAGACGAACGTGCGAGCCCAAGAGACAGAACGAGACTCGCTTTCCCCCTGACCTGTCGCTTCGTGTTAGTCCAGCTGCCCTGCCCCATCTAGCCCCTCTTCTCTGCTGCAGGTCGTTGGTGGCATTGGTAGGGCTTCGGATGTGCCGGTGATGCCAAGATGGAGAAGGGCAAATCCTTCTCTGCTGCTGTTCCCTCTCTCCTACCCCCCTCTCCGTTTTCCCTGGCGCCAATGCCAAAACGGCGGCCTTTCAAATGTGCTCGATGTCCCCCGTCCCCGCTTGACACCGGCCAGTCTTGCCGCTTTGCTGCAGAGAAGACACCTATCTCCGGGTCCTCGACTCCCTATTCCGTCTTGTCCTTGTCTCTTTTTAGCGTTCTGGGGTACAGACAAGGAAACGATTGACAGCCCACCCCCCCCCTTTTTTTCCCCAATCCTTTTTTTCCATTTGCGACCTTAGGAGGGGGAGCCCTGGCTCGTCGAAAAGAGCCCCCAACCCGTCTAGGCTGCGTCATTCTGCGAGTACTCGTACTCAGTTCTGTTCTCATGGCCGCTGTCCACGTCGCCAGGACTCCTCGTCCGGGGGACCTAGATTGCCGGAATGGCTACGCGCGTCCCGGTCGCCTATTTCGCATCGCCATACACGCGAATTTCGTTTACGAGGTGCCCGTTCCCGACGCTGCCGCCCTCTCGTCCTCCTCCCCCCCGTTTCTGATTACAAGCAAAACGGTCTCTGGCGGGCGGGGGAAGCGTTTTTCGGGGGCAAGGTTGTGCCGACATCGAGCAAATGAAAACGGTTGCTCCCGTTCCTTTTTTTCTCGTGCCTAGGCGATTGGCGGCGCCTGTTGGCGCGGTTTTGATTTGGAATTGTCTTTCGTTAATCACTACCGTTTTCATGGCCTTGCCAGGGGGGGGCGGGCGTGGGCTCTGCAAAGATTCGTCATATTTCTCCTTCACGGGCCGTTGGGAAGCACAAGACAAAATCACAGACGTAACGTTGGGACCAACTTGGCCGCCCTTTTGGCACTGCCGGTACCGTATACGCATCGTATAATATGTACACGCCCCTTCTGGGTCTCTTGTCTTTCATTTCTTTTTTCTCTTCTTCGGCTCCTTAGGGCCCCCCCTGTAGTGCCACCACAGAATTGTCTTCGGAACATGCTGTACTTGTACGATGCTTTTCCAAGACGGCATGTCAAAGGGCTGTAGATATGAAAATCAGCGACACATTGTGCTATGATTCCTCATAGGCCCCCCCCCCTTTTACCCCCTCCTCCAGCATCTTTTTAAGACAGCTTCAACTTCGTATTCCGCTTTGGACTTCTTGTGGCTCAGTCGTCGCTGGCCAAGCTTAACAAAGTTCCTATTTTCGACGAGGATGGGGATGCACAGCGCGAGAGCAAGTAAAAGGCCCCCCCCAGCCGTAGAGGGATCGGGAGAGAGGTCATGATCAGTGCTTGTAGGTTCATGCTGTCACACCGTTTGACCACATAAGGTCGGTCAGACGTATCTTTTACAGTATGGGTTTTTTGTGCACACTCGCACAAACCCACCCCACGCGTGCGGTGGACGGGGCGCATTTTCCTGCGGAATTGGGGCCGAGGGGGGACAATAGAAGGAAGCCGAGATTTACAACACCTGTACAAGCAAATAGGGTCGTCTCTTTCTGGCTTGTCCAACCTCGCACTCGAGAGCTCGCATTCGCGAGGTCACGGATGCGATACCGAGCAGGCCAAGCAAAACGAGGGGAGAGGGGGGGAGGTAGGTGGAGGAACGGTCATGGATGGATTTTCCCGTACTCCGTGTTGCGCCAGGAGATGGTGCATCGGCCCGCAGTCGATGCTACGGAGAAGGAGAGAAAAGAGAGAAGGAATACTTCGTATTTTTGGTTTCAGATGCCCCGAGGAGAGGCGCGGGAATAAGTCTCTATCAGGAGAAAAGTGGCCCATTTCTCCTATTTGCGCGTACTTCGTACGTTTGCGTGTTCCCTCTTGAGAGGATAGCGGTACGATATACGAGAGATTTGCCGTGGAGCCAAGATGCCCAGGAGCAAAAACGTCCTCGGATCGCCGTGCGGCTGGACGCGAGGTGCACCACCAGGGGGGGTTGCGCGCCCGACAGAGAGCCAAAACAGGGAAAGTCAAGCCGAAAGAAAAAGAAAAAGAAAGGACAGGGAACTGGGAATTGGCAACGATAACCGGTTGAGGGGGGGCCCTGCTTCTCTCTATTGCTTGAGGCTGGAAATTATTGACCCGAGTCGCGTTGCCCGACCGAGCAAGATATGATTCAGCCTTGTGGTGATTGGGCACACCCGCGTTTTGTCGGCCGGTTTCATTCTCTCTCTTTTACTTTTTTCTTCTTCAACTGCTACGCATTCTTTTCTGGTTTCTTTATCATTGCTAGACGCACCCCCTTTTTCATGATCCGTGGCCTGCCCGGGCATGGGCCTCTCATATGGGCGCAGAGGCGTCTGCATGCATGATTTGAGAAGAAGAAAGGGGGGGCGTCGTCGTCGCCCAAGAAGCAGGAGACGAAGGAAAAAGGACAGCACGGCAGACACTTCCGAGGGACGTCATTGGCCCAGAGGCTGCGTGCGGCTGTTTTTCAGCTGCTGCCTGGGCTGGTTTGAGCAGTTGCTCCGATGCCGACGAGAAGTAGAAAAACAGAGAAACAAGCAAAATGGTGCAGAGACGGAAGAGGCTCGCAGAAAGATGGCTCCGAGACGAGAGCTTGTGGCGTTTTTCAATATTCAAGCTCGCATTCAATGCGACGTGCGGCGGCGGATGTTCTTTTTGGTCTTCTCGAACGCCATGTCGTTCCTTTTTTCCTGGCTCTAATTTCCTAGTTTCCAGCAGAGAGATTTCTCGTGCTGACCACCGTCAGCACTCTAAAAAGGGCCGTAGGGCTGAAGGAGGCTTACACGATAGGACGCGAACGGATGAGGAGCAGAGAACAAAGGGCACAACAAAAACGGTGAGAATTTAATACAGAGAAAAAAATCTGGGGAAAACGCCATCATCCACCGTCAGCACTGGTCTAAAACCGTCTTCGGCTTCCTTGCCGCATCGAATACGAAGCAGGAAAGCAACTTGAAAAGGCAAAAGCAAAAGCAAAACAGAAACAAAGATGCACCCTCACGAAAACGCGATGCTGTTGATGCGATGCCATTAGACTCCCATAACTATGATACCTGTGACAGAGAACCCTTTACGCTCTTGGTATATCGCGAGACGCTTCGAAAAGCTGCCGCTGAGCTGCATTTTTAAAACAGAACCATTTGTCCCAAATGCCCCATCTGCCCCATCTGCAACTTTCGTGAAATTTCCCATTCAAATATCCTCCTCTGCCTCCATGGCCCGCTTCTCCTTTCTCTGGCGCCAGCCGGCCTTGGTCGAGGTCCAGCGCGTCGCTTGGTCGGCCCAGCGGTCCAGCCTCTCGCTGACAAACATGAGCACCTTGCTGAAGAAGAAGAGGCTCAGGAACGAGACGCCGGCGATCACGGCAAAGGAGCCCCAGTACGTCCACGTCGTGTAGCCGTCCGTCATGTGCGGGATCTGCACCGAGAAATAGCTCGTCATGAACGAGATGGGCAGGAAGAACACGCTGAGCTTGGCGAGCAGCGTGGCGCTGCGCGTCAGGCGCTCGGTCGAGTGGGAGTCCTTCTGGGTGATGAGGCTGAAATACTGTTGAAGGGAGCGGTTAGCATCGAGATCTGTCGGGATCTGTGTCTTTCTTCGTCTTGGAAGAGCTGCGGGCGTCTTTCCAGCAGAGATTAGACATACCGTGTCTTGAAGAGACGTCTTCTCGTCGAGGTAGTCCTTGATCGCGTCGAGCATGAGCGACTGCAGCTGCACCTGGAGCCGCTTGAAGCGGTTGCCCGCCTTGTTGGACAGCCTCTCTCTGGCCGCTCCTTCGTCGAACATCTCAGAGTCTCTGCTGACGAGCCTGTCGATCAAAGTCTTGTAGTTGGTGAAGAGGTGATGCAGCTGGCGCAGCTCCTTGTTCAGCTTGTACAGCATCGGGATAATGTTGCTCGTGTCCTCCTTGTTTTTCCAGTCCTGTATGCCACGGTCAGATAAATTGCCAAGGGAAAGAAGAGGAAGACGCAGCAAGTCGTTTTCACATACCGCTGTTCGGAGAATTCGGCCGCTCTGATTTGGTTCACAGCAGTGTCAGCACGACGCACGTCGAGATTCGATAATAGCAACCGGCCAGGAGCCCACTTACGATATCGTCCAGCGCCGCCTTGGAACTGTTGAGAATGTCAAAGGCGGCGGAATAGTCTTCGAAGAGATAGTAGAACAAGTTGCTCGAGCCTTCCAGATTATGGGCGTCGCTGACGACATGCCGGCCGGGCTGGCGCACCGAGATCAACTGCGTGAACTTGTGCTGGTCCTCCTCCAGGCCCCATTTTGAGAGCTGGCGGAGCACCTTGAGCGTGTTGGATCTCATGTTTTTGAGCTCCGTCTTCTTCCACGCTGTCTCGTCTTCGGACTTGGGAATCTTGTCATAGTAGGCCGCCTCGTGAAACGAGAGGACGGTATCTGGACGGTTAGAAGGAGAAAAGAAACATTTTAGCATGTCACTTGGAGAAGCTTACGGTCTTCGCACAGGGCAAACCAAGTCCAGTGCTTTGGCGGCACGAGACTCGGCGACTTTCTCGACTTGTACTGGGGCCGTCTGTGAAGCCAGTTGGCTCCGATGCATACAACTGCAGCAGTCAGTCAGTAAGAATGTCGGGAGCCGGGATTCTCGACAAGAGGACGGGGGAAGGAAACAAACATACATCGCGCCTCTTGGTCAATCGACGTGTAGTTGAGGTTGTCCTGCATCATCTTGAACGTAGCCAGGTTTTCTGGAGCAGAGATGTCGTTCATCCCCGATGCTGGCTTTGCAGCATCCCGGCCGCCATCGCCGTCGGCCAGAGCAGCCTTGCCGGCAGCAGCAGCGGCTGCGCCGTTTTCCAAGTCGTGCGCTGCGTGCGGCCATGCGGTGCCGCGATGCGGGTCTCTCGCCGCATGCGCCCGCGGGTGCAGAAGCTCCTCCCTCTGCGCGAGCTTCCGCTTGATGAGCTCTTTCTTGGCCATGTCCCACGCCCAGATGCTCATGGTCAGGCGCTTTGAGAATTGAAAGCGGCGCCCGATGGCCTCGACGATGCCTCGTTGCATGCTCGGGTTCCATATGTTGCTGGAGAGAAAAGACAACAAATTAGCCGTCTGCCAAGAAGGACCAACAGAGCAAAAAAAGAGACAGAGTGCGCGCACATCCACCGTATGGGCATGCCTGCGTCTCTGAACTGGTCGGGCGTCGCCAGCAGCTGCTCGAAATCGCCCTCGGTCAGGTCGTAGGCCACCTGGGCCTTGTTGTCGCCGAACTGCACCACGAAGTTGAGAGCGCTCTCGCTGAGCGCGTGCGCGACCACCTGCTGGTAGACGGCGCGGTCGTCGAAGTCGCGGAACTTGGCTCGCAGCTGCTCCGGCGTGACGCGGCTCGGCTGCGGCCGCGGCTCGCTTGCCTGCGACGAGGCCGAGGATGCGGACGAGGCACGGAACAGACCGTTTGGATCGGACGGCCCCGTCGGGCCAGAAAAGTCGGGCGACCTGGCAGCGGCAGCACTCGACGCCGCCGCATAGCCGCCCGTGTACGCCGGAGACGGCACCGTTACGGCGGCCAGCGGAATGCTGGGCAGCTGTGTGTTGGCCATCGGATCGACGACTACTCCGTATTTGAGCGGCGTACAATGTGGTGGGTAGGGTAGGTGTGCAATGTGTTTAGGCGGAAGCTCGTGTCGGGAAGGGCCTGTGCTGCGTTTGCGTGTTGCGCATTCTGGTAGAGGACGACAAAAAGAGTAGAGGAGTAGAGGGGAGGAGGACGGGAGGAAAAGGAATACAATATGAGATCTTCAGAATCTGACTCGTTGGTCGTCGCAGCCTTGTCGGACACAAAATGGCAGGTGCAGGAGAGTCGTGCCTGCCCAGCTGACATGGGATTGCCCTGCAGGCCGGTCGAGGTGCAGGGCAGGCGCGCGCGTGTCACGCCTTTCTCGTCTTGGCATGTTTTTCCTATTTCTGCTGCGACGCAGGGCCAGTCTACGGCGACCATCTCACAACTAGTTCCCGGAGCTGACGGCGGGCACTAGCACAGCCTCGTGGCGGGGAACGCTACCGTACTTGTACTGGAAAGACGCTGCAACAGTCGCTCAGCGCAGCTGAGCCTGTATCTTCCGTCGTCATCTGCTTACTTTGCAACATCCCAGTCGGTGCTGCTGGGGGGAGACAGGGAACGGCGGACAGATACGGCAATATGGCCGGCCCAGCAACGCTGCCCGGAGCTGGCGCTGTTGGTGGCTGGGGAGGATGCCAAGACCTGCGAGCCTGCTGGATGGACTGCGAGCATTACGGAATACGGAGTAATACGGAGCAGCCACTGGAGAGCTGGAGAGCTGGAGAGAGGGAGAGAGGGAGACCGCGGGCTGAGAGCGTGAGCTGACAGCTGCGTCGTATCCCGCAGAACTCTGGCGGGCCGTCGGTTTTCCATCTGGCTTCTTTCGCCTCGCCGGCTCGAGGAGTATTTTCTTCGACCATCTGTGGCGCCTGCTCTCGTCTTGGACCTGCGCCGCGTCGAGCTGACGATTCGCTGTGGGTGGCCCAGGCGAGGGCTCTGACTGGTGGAGACGGGGTGGCCCAGCCCGAAACATGAAACACGGGGACGCACAGCACGGAGCAAGACACGAGAGCACCGTCCCGCTGTTTGCGTGCTCTCTGTCAAGACCGGAAGAAAGAGCAATATCATACTGGCTCGTCTTGTCTGACGAGACGCTCTGCGTGTCGCCCGAGCCGTTTGAAGAGTCGAGGAGGAGCAGAGAACCGTCGTGCTCTGTTCCGTCTGTGGTCCAACATGGTTGAAGATGGAGACAGGACCCGTCATCGAAGGACGGCTGTACGGAGTACACAGCAAGCAGAATATGACGACAGAATTTTGAAAATGTCTCGGCTGGATTCCCGGCCTCCAGGGATGCAGAGTTTCTTCTGACTGGCTCTCGGTACGACATTCTCCTTCGCTCTGTGCATCCGTCCACGGACTCGTGCTTCGCACGGGCGTGGCAAACAGGCTTTCCGGCCACGATTTCCTGGCTCGCCGGGCAGATCAGGTTCCTCTGATGATCGACAAAGCCGGGGCGATTGCTGCCAGGGGCTTGCTCTGCGCCCGTCCCCTGGCTTCTGCGTCCCTGAGCATCTGCCTCTCATCGAGTCGCTGCCCAGCATCGTCAGTGAAGAAATGTCAATGTCGGCTTTGCTTCGCAGGACTGGCGTCAGATTAGCCTCTGCAGAGCCGATTGGGCCAGCAGGGACTCGTCGGGAGATTGCCATGTCTGCCTTTTTTTCTCTTCCCTTTCCTATTTCAGCGAAGGCGAGTGACTGGCCCCCGGAAGCTTAAAACCTTCAGCGCCGCACAGGGCGCCATTGGCTGCGAGCCGATGACGGGAAAGGGACCAGAAGGGGACCAGAAAGTGGCGCCGCGAGCGATGCTTCCCGTTTCTGCCCTGGCTTAGTTCGTGTTTCATGCGTCGCCTTGGCTCACCAGAGGGGATCGGCTGGGACAACACGGGCCAGCCAACCAGAGAACGAGGACCTGTTCTCCGTGGACGACGTCGTTCCGCACAGCATGGGCCCTCTTTCCATCTAGGTTCCGTCTGCCAAACCAGACGAAAGGGAGGTGATGTCGGGGGTGAGAAGAGAGTGAGGGAGGAGGTGACAGAGTGAGATGGAAAAGGAGCTTGTCTCTCCTGTGTATCCAGCTGGCCTTCGCAGTGCGCCTCCTGATTTGTCTCGGCTGTCCGACCTCTTACACGTCTTATTCTTTTCCTTTTTCTCCTTCTCAGTTCTGTTTTTCTTTGATTTTTTTTACTTCTACAGTTTACTACTTCTCTTCACCTGTTCTCTTCACCCATTCTTCCGTCCCGGCTGGTATCTTGGAACCCCCCCCCCCCGCCTTTCGTTTTGTAATAAACCTTTCTCTTCTCCCGCTTCTTCTCTTCTTCTTGCCGCTGGCCGCATAAACCTTCTTTCCTTTTTATTTTAATTGCTCTTCTTCTTACCTATTCATAATTCCTAAGTTGCGGAACAGAGGCGGTGCCTTGCGCTTGTGTGTGTGTGTGTGTGTTCTGTTCTGTTCGGAGCGTCTCTCTTCTCATCACGATGCGCCCCTCTCGCGCGATGGCACGCCGGCGGGCACGGTTCCTCGCCGCCGCGGCTGCTGCCTCCATGCTGCTGCCGGCACTCGCTTCGGCTTCTACCTCCTCCAGCCAGGTCGCCTTCTCCGGCTGCCTCGGCATCTGCGTCGCCAACAGCGGCTGCGGCACCACCAACACGCACTGCGTGTGCTCCGCGTCCGCCTCGACCAGCTTCCTCGACAAGGTCGTCACCTGCGTGGCGCAGTTCTGCCTGCTGAGCAACGGCGGGGCCTCCACGAGCGACGTCGTGGACGCCATCGACAGCGAGTTCCTCGAGGTCGTCGCCACCGTCTGTGCCAACGACAAGCTGAGCGTGCCGGCGTCCAAGATCAGCGCGGCGCTGTCGACGGCGAGCAGCATCGTGTCGGAGATCCTGCAGCCGGGGGCCGCGACGACGACGACGGCAACGACGACGACGACGACGGGGCCCACAACCTCCACGGTCTTCCGAAGCACGCAGACGACGCAGCAGAAGACGACGACGACGGTGCCGAAGACGCCGGCCTCTTCCTCGTCTACGTCGTCTTCGTCTACGTCCTCGTCCGCCGCCTCTACCTCATCCGCTGCTGCCGCCACCTCCACCACCTCCACCACATCCACCACATCCTCCACACCCGCGGCCGACGCAAAGACAGACACCACGGCGACAACAAAGTCCACGTCCACCACCAAGTCCACCAGCACCACCACCAAGCAGGCGCCGGCCGAGGACACGACGGACGGGACACCATTTACCAACACGAACGAGAACGCGGCGCCGGGCGGCCCTGCGCCGTGGCAGGCCGCCGCCGCTGCCGCGCTGCCCATGGCCCTAGCGATGGGCATCCGGCTGCTGTGAGGGGCGAGTCAGCAGAAATCGACCAGACGTCTGCGTCTCCGGGTGGTTGTATAATTCTAATTTGAAAAAAAGAAAACGGTGCGGACGACACTGGCGCATTGTAAAAGTAATGTTGAGTGAAATAAATCGTGGCCGAGCATCAGATAGGAGTCAAAACAAATATGGGGGATCGGGCTGGGAAGGGCGCTCAAGATACCAGCAGGCAAGCAGAGCGCACGACGTAATGGCTGCTATTTTCCTTTGTTATTTTTTTTACTTTTACTCTCTTTTTTGTTGTTCCTTTCGGGAGCACATGCGTCCCCCATCCTATACGATTACATCAAACGAAGAAACGCCTTATGCCCCTCGGAAGCGGGCAGTCAATGATATTTTATATTGCATGTGCCTGTTCCTCCAACGCTCTGCGTCCTGCCATATTCTCACACGTCGTCTTTGTCGTCTCATGCGGATGCTCATCTACAGCGTGAAGTGTTCTTCTGTGGTCAACGGGGCCGCCTTACATCGCTGATATATTGGCAAGCATAGACAAGAGCTAGGGGGGGTGGGGGGGTTGACAAACATGTTAGTACACAGAGAACACGGAGTCAGAAGCAAAAACGGGGGTCGAAAAACCCCAGAATCGAACGAGACAACAGCCACTCACCCATGCGTTCTTCGGGCTGACAACCAGCGCCTCCGCCTCCGCCAGCACCGTCGGCGCCTCGCCGCTCCCGGCCGCCGGCAGCGTCTCCAGCCGGCCCTTCACCCACGCCTTGCGGCCCTCGACCTTGGTCGTCGTCGCCCGCAGCACGATGACCCCGTCCGCCGGCGTAGGCGCGCGGTAGTCGATGTGCAGGTACGCCGTCATGCCCACCTTGGCCGGCAGCGCCTTGAAGCAGCACCGCACGAGCCCCTCGTCCAGCAGCGTCGCCACGAACCCGCCGTGCACGATGCCCGGGTGCCCGCACAGCCCCTTGCCGGCGTGCAGGATCATCACGAGCGACTCGCCGTTGTCGTCCATCCAGGTAAAGGGGGGCACGGCCATCAAGCCCGGTCCGATGAGCGTGCCCGCCGTCAGGTTGTACTGGCGGAAGATGGGCGGCAGCTTGTGGTGCGGGTGGGCGGCGCGGAGGCGGGGGTCCGCCTCGAGCTCGGCGACGAGCGGGTGGCCGAGAATCTGGTCGCGGATCGCGGCGGCCTGGACCGCGTCGTCGCCCGTGCTGCCGGCAATGATGGCGTCGGCGTCGTCAAGGGATCCACTGCCGCGGCTCCTCGCAATCACGGCTCTGACATTGTCGTGGGCGAGAATGTCGCGGATCATTATGCCGCCGGTCACGAGCAGGAGGAGGCTGGAGCCGAGCGTGGTGTAGAACAAGCCGCGGAACAGGAACGAGACGACGCGGCGGAAGCGAGACCTTGGGGGTGGCGGTGGCGGAGGCGGCGGCTGTTGAAAGGCAGGCCCTGGGTAAGGGGAGGTCGCAGAGGAATATGCTGGAAGACAGGAGGCGAGGTGTCAGCGCATGATAAGCAGCAGAGGCAAACACGACCGGATCACGCACCTCTAGCATTGAGTTTGAAGACAATGGCTGGTAGTAGCGGTGCGCGCCTTGGAGCCGCACCGGGAGCGCGAGAGTGTGCGAGGAGGCCGAGCTGGTGAGCTTGTCGACGTGGCTGCTGCTGGAAGAGGCAGAGGGCGGAGCGCCGGATTAGAAGGGGGTGGAGGGGCGTGAATACGGCACGCCGTGCAGACATGGCTGCGGCCAGACGGAAACAGGCGAGAGACAAGAGATGCGGAGAGGCGGAAACGGTGAGAGGAGGAGAGAAGGCGGAGGACCAGGCTGCCGATCGACCGCTGGTCGCCGATGCCGAGAAGAGGCGATTTTCAGGGATCGCGACAACTGCTGGGGCCCAATTGACACGGAGCAAAACACGCTCAGCTAGGCGCAGTCACAGCATGCAGACGGAGGCCGTTCGGGGAGAGGAAATAGCTGGGACGGCCGGCAGAGTGAAAAAAAACTGTTGGTGACTGCACGATGCTCGTCCTTTTAGGCCGAGGCTCGGAAGGAAAGCGCAGCGCGCAGCGATTGGACGGGACCTGCCGTTGGAAAGCGTCCCTGAGACCCTGAATGTGTGGCTGTGCCCGCCAGCAGCCACACATGACGTTTCGAGCCCACCACGTCAGGTTCATGCGCTACGAATGCCGGCATGGACGCAAACCCTGCTGCGAGGAGGGGCCATCATGCTTTTCTGATTGCTTATAAGTGCGGGCGTGCGTCTTGGCTGTCAGAGATGTCCTGATCATTTCCTGCTCCTTTCGTCTTTCTGATTTTTGCCATTTTCATCATAGAGCGTGTGCAGAGAAACAGGTCAATTGAACGGCAGAAACGAGCAAAACGAACAGAACCAATCTGAGTGATACCAACAGACAACAATGGTGAGGAAGACAGGAGAACGCAGCGAGACGGACGCAATCAACACGAGCTAACACGGGGCCGCTGGCCAACGCACAACGCAGGCCACCAAGGAGACCACCGATTTGGGCCCGCCGCACGTGCCCAAGGAAGAGTCCGTCAAGGCCTTCCGCGAGATCGAGCACGAGCTCCGGAAGCAGCTGGTGCATCTGCGCCACCAGCACGACAGTGGGTTTCTCGGTGGTCGCAGAGGGTTGTTTTATGTCTGTGTTCTCAGGCTGACTGACCGGCAGTACACGAGCCGCTGAGCTTCGGGCCGGCTGTAAGTGCTCTCCCGTGATCGACGAGGCGGCAGCAGACCAGCCCAGCTAACAAACCCCCCCAGCGCCACCTCAGCGACGCCGATCTGAGGGACTTCTCGGCCCGCGACTTCGTCCTCGTGCGCGTCGCCCCCACCGCCTACGGCCTGATCCTCTTCGGCAAGCTGCGCATCCCCGCGCTGCCGACGGACGCCAACGCCGGCGCGCCCTCGGCGGCCTTCGTGCACTTCCGCGCCCTGTCCGAGGGCCCGGACAAGGAGGCGCTGTTCCACAGCTTCCACACGGCCGACACAGAAGACGCCGACGGGCGCAAGACGTTCCGCACGCTCTTTACCGCAGAAGACCCCCTAGAGTGGTTTGACTGCTAGGGGAGAAACGTGGGACGTGGGGAAAGAGACGATCACGTCCTTGGGGAGAGACGCAGAGGAATTTAGCTAGCGCTGATTTTTTGTACACGAGAGTAGGAAAATGAGAAAAATGCTTTTTTGATATGCCTGACGCCTGTGGGTACACCACCACCACCCCCCAGCCCCCGGGTTCTATGAGCTGTCTTGAACGGTCTAGTTGTAGTCTTCGTCCTCCTCCTCTTCGATGCCGAGCATCGCGGCGTAGTCGTCCGCCGACGCAAACGTCGGCAGCGCCTTCAGCTCCTTGCGCCGCATGCGGGCCGTCTTCTTGGCGCCGCCCAGGGACACCAGGCCGTCCGTGGCGGCCGTCTTGGGCTGCTGCTGCTCGTCGTCGTCGTCTTCGTCGCCAAAGTCGGCAAACTCCACGCCGCCGCTCTCGCCGTCCACGTCCATGCCCTCCATGTCCTCGCCGCCCTCGCCGCCCTCGTCGTCGTCGTCGTCGTCGTCGCTGTCCGACATGTTGAGCAGCGACTCCAGGCCCGACAAGTCGTCGTCGTCGTCGTCCATGTCCATGTCCGCGTCGTCGTCGTCTTCGTCCTCGATCTCCGGCCGCGAGCCCTTGAGCGCCTGCCAAATCTCCTCCTCCTCGGCGTCCTCGGCGTCCGAGTCCGCCGCCTCGCCCGTGGCCTCGGCCCGCGCCGCCGCCTTCTCCAGCTTGGCCGCGCGCTTGGCTGCGCGGCTCGTCTGCGCCTGCTTGCCGACCTGCGCAAAGTACGTGTGGAAGAAGACGTCCTCGGCCGCCACGTCCTCGACCTTCTGGCCCCAGAACGCGGCCGAGTTGATGGACACCTGCTGGTGGTGCTGGCCGCCGGCCCGGCCCGGCGCCACGATCTGCGCCGCGCCCGTCGAGGGCGTCGTCACGGCCACGGGCTGCATGATGGAGGCGCCGCGCTGCTTGGTGGCGTCGGCGGCCTTGGCGTTGCGGTAGACGAACTTGTCCAGGAAGTGCATGAGCGTGTGGTTGGCCAGGTCCGGCTTGGGCATCGTCGTCTTCTGCCGCACCAGCAGGTTGTTCGCAAAGGCCGTCACGGACGGGTGGAAGTGCGCGAGGTAGGGGGTCAGCTCCCAGAGGCAGCTCCGCTGCGCGTTGCTGTGCTCCGGCTCGCGCTTGCGGCCGTCGTAGACGACGCGCGGCTTCTTGGGGGCCGCCGCCGCCGCCGCCGCAGGCTGCTCTTGTACACCCTGGGATGCGTCAGCGCCGTCCTCCTCGGGGACGTCGCGGTAGTACTCTTCTTCGTCGTCGTCGTCGAACTCGGGCACGCTCAGCAGCGCCTTGAGGTCGGGGAAGGTCGTCTCCAGCTCGACCACCAGGAAGAGGATGCCGCAGATGAACGGCGGCTGGTGCAGCGTCGCGATCTGCAGCATGCGCTTCACAAACGCCTTGACGCGGCGCACGTCGATGTCGTTCTTGAGCGCGCGGTACAGCAGGTTCAGGTACATGGCCTGCTTCGACGACGCGACGAGGCGCGGGTCCAGCAGCGACTCGTACAGCGTCCGGTAGAAGCGGTCGACCGCCACCTGCTTCGACGCGGCCACCTGCTGCACGAGCATCAGCGCCTGGATGCTCGTGTTGAAGTTGGACGAGTGCGTGATCCGGAACAGCGTGTCGATGTGCTTCTCGAGCGTCGTGTTGTCGGTGTTGGCAAAGGGGATGGCGCGGTTGACGCCCGTCAGGAGCGCCGAGACGAGCTTCTCGGACACGTCGCGCTCGTTGCCCTCGTTTTTGCTGCTGCCGCCGCCGTTCTTGTCGCCCCCCTTCTTGTCGGCCCCCTTCTTGTCGCGATCGCCCCTCTTGTACTTCTTCTTTGGTCCCTTTTCGTCCTTGCCCTTGGCCCCGTCGGCGGCGGCCCCGTTGGCGGTCGAGTCCAGGCTCTGGATGTCGATGGCGCCGAGCGAGCCGCTCTTCAGCAGGACCAGGAACAGCTCAAAGTACACGCGGACCAGCGAGTCGGCGATGGCCGGCTCCTTGCTGCTGAGGATGGTCTGGTTGAGCGTGTTGATGCCGTAGTACTGGGCGCGCAGGCTCTGCCCGGGCCGCAGCAGGATCTCCTGCTCGATCGTGTGCACCACGATCGGCTTCATGCCCGGGTGGATGTTGAGCAGCTGCAGCAGCAGGTACGACGCGCGCGACGCGATCTTGCGCTCGCGGTCGCCCAGCTTGTTGACCAGCAGCCGCAGCAGGTTAGCTTCCTGCTCGGGCTTGCTGCGCAGGAGGCCGAACACGAAGTCGAGCGAGCGCGAGCGCGAGTACTCGATCTCGTCGTTGCACCACACCTCGAGCTGCTGCAGGATCTGGAAGAAGGCGTCCTTGAGCCAGTCCTCGTACTTCCACACCATGAGGTGCGCCTTGGTGATGGCGCCGGGCAGCGCCTGGTTCGGCTTCCACGCCAAGGCTGCGGGGCCCGCCGCCTGGAGGGCGCCGAGCAGCCCCGGCTGGGTGTGGAACGTCCGCAGCCGCCGGTCGCTGGGCAGCACGTTGCCGTTGCCGAGGAGATCGACCAGCGCGCCCAGGGCCGCAATGGCCTGGCCTCGGCTGCGTTTGCTCGCCAGGCCCATCAGGTTCTCAAACGCCTGGGAGTTGTGGATGGGCGCCTCCTGGATCTCGAGCGTCAGCGCCGACACCTTGTCCGACATGGTACCGGACGACATGATGGTCGACATGAAGCGGTGGGAGGACGACGTCGAGCTGATGCTTCGGTACGCGGCTGCGTCGGTCTCCAGCAGCGTCTCGGCGTATGCCTTGAGGCTGGCGATGGTGGCCGAGAGGCGGCCGACATTGTCGGAGGATGGGGATGGGAGGGCGTCGAGGGCAGCGCTGTGCCATTCCGGGCGAGGCTCAAGCATCTGGGGTCTGCGTCAGTACGTGATAGAGAGTAAGAGAACGGAGGGCAGAAGACCGCATTCCTCCATCGACTTACCAGTCTTGAGAATCTTGGGTTTCTGGGCAGAAACGGATCGGTTTGAGGAGGGGGCTTGGGTGCCTCTCTTTTTGGCGGCTCTGGTACTTCCTCCTCCTCCTCCTCCTCCTCCTCCTCCTCTTCGTCTTCTTCGTCTTCCTCTTTTACGTCCTCCTCCGCTTCTGCCTGCTCTTCCACCTCTGCTTCTTCCTCAGCCTCGTCGTCTTCGTCGTCTTCGCGCACCTGGTCAAACCCCAGACCGGCCGCAAATTTGGCCAGCTCGTTCTTGAAATCGAGAGACAAGTCGTCGCCTGCTGCTGCCTTGCCGCTCCCGCCACCGCCCTCCTCGGCGTCGGAGTCGATCCCGGCCACGAGCTCTAGATCCTGCTCGTCGCCGCCCAGGGCCTTGATCTCGTCGAGGATCACGGTGTTCTTGTCCGCGGCGCCCGACGCCTTTGCCGGTGGGACGCCATTGGCCTCCGGAACGTCACGGGCCTTCTTTGTTTTCCGTGGAGGCTTTGTCGCTACTGCTGCCGTTGCCGTTGCCGTTGCCGCTGCTGCTGCCGCTGCCTGCTTCTTCTGCGTCTTGGGCGCTTTGCGGTCGGTCTTGCTGTCGTCATCGCCGTCGTCCCCGTCGGCCGCGTCGGCGCCGCGTTTCCGCTTGCCGCCATTCAGGTTCTTGGCGTTTCGGCTCTCGAGGGTCCGGTCGATCTGTGCCGTGAGCTGCGACAGCGCCGCCTGGTCAAACGCCGGCGCGGATGCGGATGCCGGTGCCGAGGCCGAGGCCTTGCCAGCGCCGCCTTGGCTGTGTTTCTGGGGTTTGGGGCGATTCGGCGCCATTCTGCGGGTGCCTGGATTGTCTCTACTTGAAGGCAGACGTGCAGAGGCAGAAGAAGGGTGGATGTAGTATTTCGGCCTGCGCTGACTTTTTCTTTTTTTTTCTGCATTTCTTTTTTTCGACTGGCTTTTTCTGCACTTTTTCTGAAATTTTAGTGGGGCCACCAGTATGCGGGACCAAATCAGCGGGCGGCGGATCTCCAGTGTAGCTCTTCACCGCCTTCCCAATCGGGACCCACCCAATCCAGCACTGCTGAAGACCGAAATAGCGGACTTGATTCCAGCGCTGCAGAACAGCTGGTGAACCACGCGATCTGCGCTCGCGACAGAAATCTGCTAGCAACAGTCCTGCTTTTCATGCATTGGAGGGCTGTCAGTTATTTATAGCACATCTGCGGTTAAATAATGGCCACAGGCTGGCTGCTTCGACCGGCGTTGCGGCCGTCGTCGAGGGCATCCGTCTCGTCAGGACGCATCGGCCAGGTTACGCGATGGCTGAGAGAAGAGGTGTGTTGAACGTCCATTGAAGACTGCCGTCGCCTGATACTGGCATGCTGACATGTCCGTGGTGGTGTGCAGAGACGACACATCCAGGTGGATCATAGAAACCGGCTGTCCAACATCTGGGTGCCGGCGCCCCAGGTCATGGTGAAGGACGCAAAGGAAGATGAGGGTAAGATACGCTTTTGCTGAAGAAAATCGTGAAATCTGCGGTGGGAGCGTCACTGCTGACGTATCTCTGCCGTGTGCGCCCACAGAGTCCCACGCAAAACTCGTGCGCGCGGGCTTCTTCCGCCAGCCGCACGTGGGCGTCTTCCACATGCTGCCGCTGGGCCTGCGCGTGCAGGACAAGATCGAGGCCCTCGTGGACAAGCACATGAAGGCCATCGGTGCGTCGAGGGTGGCCTTGTCGAGCATCTCGTCGGCGAGGCTGTGGTCGAGGAGCGGGCGGCTAGAAAGTATCGAGGGGGAGGTAGGCTCGCGTTCCGATGTTGCCATTGCCATGGTGGTGATGTTGTGGTGATATTGAATGGCAGCAACTGACAAGAGACGTCCAGCTGTTTCAATTCTCCGACCGAAAAGGCGCCAAGTACCTTCTGTCGCCGACCCATGAGGAGGAGATCACAGAGCTGTTCTCCCAGAACGTGTTTTCGTACCGGGGGCTGCCGCTGCGGCTCTACCAGATCAGTATGTTGCTCTGTTGCTCGGTGGCCCAGGAGAGGAGATGAAAACATCCATCGTCGCAGACGCGCTGACCACCACGACCCGCTGCAGCCCGCAAGTACCGCGACGAGATGCGCCCCCGCCACGGGATCCTGCGCTCGCGCGAGTTCATCATGAAGGACCTCTACAGCTTCGACGCCTCCGTCGACGACGCCCTGGCCACCTACGAACAGGTGCGCGGCGCCTACGCGGCCATCTTTGCCGCGCTCAAGGTGCCCGTGCTGGCGGCCCGCGCCAGCTCCGGCGAGATGGGCGGCGACCTGAGCCACGAGTACCTCCTGGCGGCGCCGCTGGGCGAGGACGACGTGGCGCACTGCGGCAGCTGCGGCTCTGCGGCCAACACGGAGGTCCTCGAAGTGCCGGCGCCGACAGAGGAGGAAGAAGTGCAACGCCAGCAAGTGCCCTCGACCGTGAAATCTGTCCGCGCATGGCGCGGCATCTCGCGGGACCGCCATACCTTGGTGAACGTGTGGTACCCGGCGGAGGTCGTGGACGGCGCTACAGGCCGCGCCGTCGCCATGTCCGACGACGACATTAATGTGCACGCCGTCAAGGCGGCGGTGCCCGACCTCGACGCCAGCATCGAGAACCCGACGGCCGCCTGGGACGCTGTGCTTGCCAGGGCAAAGGCAGAGGCGAAGGCGTCGCCCTCTGAGCACGGCAGGCCGCTGATTGTCAATCTCGTCGACTGGCGGCTGCGCGGCGTGCTGCGGGAGGACAGCGGCGAGGCGAGCACCGCGACAAAAATTGACACCCTGTCGTGGCCGTCTGCCGCAGGGGCAAGTGACATCGCCAGCCTCTTCGCGGTGAGCCCCGCGACGGCGACGATGGGCGGCGCCGACGGCCGGGGCTTCAACTTCGCCAAGGCGCGCACGGGCGACGACTGCGCGCGCTGCGGCGGCCGCGGCACCCTGGTGGTCGACCACGCCATAGAGCTGGGCCACACCTTCTACCTGGGCACGCGCTACACGGCGCCGTCGGCGCTGGACGTGAAAGTGCAGGCCCGCCAAGAAGCAGGCGGAACCCCCTCGGCCATCGTCCCTCTCATGGGCTGCTACGGCCTCGGCATCTCGCGCATCCTGGGCGCCGTGGCCGACCACAGGGCCGACGGCCGCGGGCTCAACTGGCCGCGGGCGATCACGCCGTACGAGGTCGTCGTCGTGGCGGCGCCGCCCCCGAGGGGAGCAGCAGCGGCAGCAGCAGCAGCAGCAGCAGCAGCAGCAGGGCCGAGAAAAGGGCTCTCGGCGGCAGCCGAAGGCGTGTACGACGAGCTGGTGCGGACGGACGGCGCTGGAGCAGCAGCCGCACCGAGCCTCGACGTCCTCCTCGACGACCGCACCAACGCGTCGCTGCCGTACAAGCTCACGGACGCCGACCTGACGGGGTACCCCGTCGTGGTCGTCGTGGGCGCAGCGTGGCGGAAGAGCGTGGGCGACGGCGGAGGCGAGCAAGAAGGCGGCAGCAGCAGCAGCGTCCCTCTCGACGGCGTGTGCGAGGTTCAGTGCCGGCAGCTGGGCGTCAAGCAGGACGTGCCGCTGCGGGACCTGCGGGCGTTTGTCGGCCGGCTGCTCGACCAGCTGTGAGCAGCCTGTGCGTAGGATACGATCTCACGAAACAAAATAGAAGACCCAAGGCAAAGGAAAAGTACGGATAACTTTGGAAACCAAAACCAAAAAAAAAAGAAAACAAATTTGAAAAAAAAATAGCTATGAAAAGAATGTCGGTTCCCCAAATGCCAGTATTATTTTTTGAATTGTTGACGCTAGAAGCCAAAAAAAAACATTCCCAAGTTCCCAATATGGGTAGAGTAGATCCTACACTTGTTTTTCAACCGCCCCAGCTTCTCTGTTCCCAAGACTGCTACGGCTTCACAGACCACAGCTCCCGCGACCAGCCCATCTCCCGCATCTTCTTAGAGCTAGCGCCGGGGCCCTTCTTCATGTCGCTCGTCCAGATGGCCAGGGCCTTGCTGCACGACGCAAACGACTCGACCAGCTCCTTCATGCGGCCAGTCGCCACCAGCACGCCAGCCACGTCGCTGCCCGGGGCCGCCACCACGGCCGCCAGCTCCATGCACTCGAGCAGGTAGTCGCGCGACGACGTGGTGCCGGCGAACTGCAGCGTGCTGGCAAAGCCGATGACGACCTGGGGCAGGTAGGTCTCCCGCAAGATGCTGTAGTCCGGGTCGTCTGTGTAAGGCAGCGGTGTTAGCAAGAGACACGAGCAGCAGAAGCAGACAAAAGTAGGGAATATGAACTGACCATCGACTGAGTGCACCAGCCAGTCTTTCAGCAGCGGCTTCATGAACCCTCGGAGGTACTTGGCGTTGTCGTCGATGTTCTTGGCAATGTTGCGGTCTCTCGCCGGGTCCCTGTTAAGGAGGTTAGTACATTGCTAAACCTCAAAAGTGATTTAAAAAAAAAGGCCTTACGTAGTGTGCGCGTTGGCCATCATGCTCGAGATGAGAGCGGTCGTCTCCAGGCAGTCGAGCGCATTGACCAGACACTCGAGCTCAAAGAGGGGCCGGGCGTGTGCCGCGACCTGGTTCTTGGACACCTCGTGGAGAAGACCGTTGCCGAACGTGTCCTCGTCCATGGCGTCGGCCTCGACGTTGAAGCGGGACGGCGAGCCGAACAGGTCGTCCCACCACGACGGGTCGTTCTCCTCTTGCAAGTCGTGGCCGAACCGCGACTTCTGGCGGATGATCTCCGAGCACGACACCCTTGAGGCCATCACGCGGGCCGCCGTGAGATGACCGTTTTCTAGAGGAGTTAGCGCAAAAACATACTAGAGCACTCCAAGAGCATTACATTAGGACGCTAGGAAGGCAGTGCGTACTCAGGAAATATTTGTAGATACGAACGGCGTAGTCGCACGTCTCCAGAGCCAGCCCGTCCACGAGCAGCATCCACTCCAGCGATCGGATGAGCACCTCGTCGCTCTTGTCGACCAGGATCACGTCGTCCGGGTCCTCGGGCAGCTCCGACACGGGGCCGAAGATGCCCGGCTTGATCATGCGCCCGAACTTGAGCGTGGGCGCGCTGGTCTGCAGCATGCTGAACGTCTCGCGAGCGGGGCACTGGCCCGGCTGCTCCGACACGTCGGCGAGGAACAGCTGGGGCAGGGTCTTGACGAACTTGACGACGTCGAGGCCCAGCTTGCGCATCAGCTGCAGCAGGCGCACCTGAACGTCGCGCTCCTCGATGTGGATCAGGTTGAAGGCCATGTTGGTGTAGCAGCGCTCGCCGAGCAGCTTGGACGCGTAGAGCGGGATCAGCTCCTCCAGGCGCGCCAGACGCAGGAAGCTGATGTAGCTGGCGATGGCGTGCTCCTCGGTCTGGTGGCGGCGCGCCAGCGGGCCCAGCGCGGCCACGTCCTTGCCCTTGCCGTCGAGCTTGTCCAGGGCGGACACGACGATCAGCACGTGGGCCAGGATGCGCAGGCCGTGGCAGTCGGTCGGCTCGATAAACTTGGTGTCGGCCGCCGCGGTCGGGCTGCTGTGTACTTTTGCTGCGGTGTCGTATTTGGGGATCAGCTTGGACTCGTGCTCGGTGTTGGCGTGCTCGGCCAGGAGGACGCCCTGCTGGAACAGGAAGCTGTCTAGCTTCTCGTCGATCATGGCGGCTTGCAGCGCCTTGGCAGGGGTGTTGGCGGCCTTGCGGGTGCGGTCGTCTCTGTCGCGCAAGAAGGAAGAAGAAGAGGATGAGGAGTCGGAGTAGCCCGCCGGCACATCGCCGTGGAGGATGAGCAGCGAGTGGACAGCAGCCGGGTCAGACTGCCGCACCAGGTAAGCGTCGAACTGGGCGCGGAGCTCGGCGTTGTACTTGGCAAACGTCAGGTCGTCCCACGACTTGCTGACGGCTTCGACGCTGGCAAGGTCGCCAGACAGCAGGCCATAGACGGCTCGCTCGTGAAGACTTGCGCTGCCCTCCTGGGAGAGACGGTAGCACATGCGGCGCCAGAGCACAGTCGCCAGACAGTCAAAGTCGGGCACGTCGTCGTCCTCGCCGTTGGCCAGCGGCAGGGCCGAGATGGTCGCAGCCCGCCAAACTTCGGTGCGCTCGACGCACCAGTCGCGGATCTCCGACATGCTCTTGCCGCGCCGCAACAGCTCGTAGCAGCCGAGCCAGATGGCCTGCTCAAAGAAGGCGTCTTGCGGCGCCAGTTTGCGGCCGGCCTGTCGGCTGACGACATCGGGATCGAGCTGTGTGACGAGCTTGTGCGGCACGTCGAGGTTGGAATCGGTCACGTCCGGGCTGTTCGGTTCCAGGGGCTCGGAGCTGGCCACCAGGCGCTTGTGCTGTTTGATGGCGACCCGCGTGTGCAGCCAGCCGTGGGCCACGATCTCGCCGCGCTCCGCGTTCCGCTGCAGCTCCTGGACCACCTCGTCGATGTCCGGCCCGCTGCTGCTGGCGCTGGACTGCAGCCACTCCAGGATGGTCTTGCGCTCCCGGGCTTTGGGCTCCGAGAGAACAAAGTCCGCCCAGTATTCCCTCCGCGACTGCGGCGGCTTCTCGACAGCCGCGCGCCGTATTGGCTGGAAACCACCAGAGGCGGATGCCGCGCCTGCGGCCGACTTGTCGCGATACCGCAGCGGCAGCAGACGCCGCAGCAGGTCCCATGTCTGTGCCTCCTCGTCCCAGCGCTGCGCGCTGGCTGCTGTGCTCTCGGAGCCCTCCCGCTGCTGTGTTGACGCCGGGTTGTCCAGGTCCATGCCGCCCAGCCGCAGTCCAGTCCGTCGTCCGGCCAGAGCGTTGCCGCCGGCGCTGCTACTGCTGTCGCCGCTGCTCCCCCGCGCTAGGCGAGCCAGGCGCAGGCGCTCGCGCATCACGTCGGCGGTCTCGCGGGCGTAGTCATAGTAGTGGTCGACGAGCTTGAAGATGCGGGCGCGCTGTTCGGGGGCGGATCCGCGCGGCAGAATGCACTCGTCGAGGAACTTGGCAAAGATCTCGACCTCCTCACCGATCTCCTCGCCGAAGCTGCGGTCGCTGTCGGCCGCAGCCTCGAGGGTGTCGTCCAGGAAGGCCATGGCGACTGCAGAGAAACGAGGTGACAGGGGAGCCTGAGCGAGCTGCTGCGGGCCCAAAAACGCGGTTTTCGGACAGGCGCCCAACTGGCTGCGATGGGAGTCGCGCGCCTCTGAGGCGATGTTGGCCCTGACGATGCTGATCCAGACGATGCCGACCCAGGCGATGGTACCAATTCACTGTCTGCTGGGGCAATCGTCAGGTCCGTCGTCGATGCCGGTATGTGTCGCTTGCTTGTTGTGAGGAGCAGTGGGTGGTTGGTTGGTTCTACGGGTCGCCGTTTTTCTGCCTCTTTTTTGTTGTCGAGCTTTGCAGCTGTCTCGCTGCCGTGACGCGCTGGGAGTGGGCAGCTCTGGCTGGTTGGGCGGTCAAGACGACACGTGACTGGTGCCCCACTGTTTCTGCAAAAAAAAATCCGTCCATAAAAGTCGTCGAAAATTTCTCCGTCTCTTGAATTTTTCTCTCTTCTCTTCTCTTCTCTATCAATGTCATTTTTTTCGGCTTTCATATTAGAGTCTCGGAGCAAGACCTTCACTGCTTGCTCAGGTTCAAACGGATCTCCCGCGTGCTCAATGAATGCCTAGAGTAAAGTACGCACTCTCCGAGATTGTTGCCTGATGGCATTTGTTTGCTTGATTTGGGGGACGTTTTGTTTGGACGAGTGTACAGCCCATCGATGGATCCATCCTATTGTTTATGCTTCTCCTGCTTCTGCTTCTACCGGTTCCCTTGTTCCCGCTGCTTGAGCTTGAGCCGCAGCAGGTCCGGCCGCGGACAGCTGACCGTCGAGGCGCCGTCGCCGCGGCGCGCGTAGAAGGCCTGGCAGCAGTCGTAGAGGGCGTCGACGAGGTGCTGGCAGCGGTCCTGCTGGTAGCCGTTGGTGGTGAGGCAGTCTGCGAGGCTGGTTAGACGGGGCGCTTGTGGAACGGACAGCGTCGGCGAAGACGGCGGCAGTCAGTCACCTTGGATGGCACACTGCGTCATCGGCCATGTCAGTCAGCATCGTGAAATCGTGCAGAATCGTGGAGAACAGGAGACGGGGGGTGGCGGCATCGCGACGCACTGCTCGAGGATGGCACGGCGGGTCCGTCGCGAGGTCGCGCTCGAGCTTCTTGTCTGCCTGTCCCGTCTGCCTGTTAGCTTGGGCCAGTAAGATATCGTAGAAGCACTCCATCTGAATGAATGCCAGTTGACTTGCCATGGCGATCGAGGCCCGGACTCGGGATGATTCAACCCGTCACTGTTGACTGTTGACAGCTGCGCGCGAGAATCAAGCAGTCGTGCGATTGGATACAGGCGAAAGACGGACCGTATGTTGGACGAAACGTGAAGAACGCAAAAGAGCGAGCTTGTCGAGGCTGTCGTGCACTTCTGGAACTGCGTTGTACTTGTAGGAGCAGACTGCTCGACGCCACCGTCGGCCGCGCAGAAACAGGAAACTTGCGATCGCCGGCTCTGTTAGTTCCTTCCTCGTCATCCCCATAATAACGACGTCGCCCCTTCTCGTTCCTGCGCGTCACCTTGGCAGCCGCGTTCCTTCCGTGCTCCTTCCCTCTACGTTGCGCGCATGCATCTGTCCATTTACTCAGCCGCATCGCATCGTCTCTTCTCGTCTCGCATCGTCTCTTGTTTTCTCTGCCTCTCTTGACCACCCTCGGCAGCCTGTCTGACTGATGTCTTACTCGACACGACAGCGCCAAAGTGCGTGAAATCCAGTTAGCACGCTCTCACGCTCTCACGCCCGCCCGCCCCAAAAGCGCAGTCCCGCCCAGTCGCCCGCCAGCCGCCGCCCGCATTATTAACGCGCCTTCACGCCCACAACCACCACCACCAAAGCGTAGCCGCCCCGCCCTTTCACCAACAACCGCCTCGCACTTTCGCCTTGCTGCTTGGTGCCTCTGGCGCCCTTGTTCCCGTTCAACCTCACCTTTCTTTGATTTTTTTCGGTCTCGTCTCTCTTCCTCCCTCTGCGCACAGCTCGACAACAACGAACGAACCCCCTCGCAGAAACCAATCGCATCCTCTCGCCATCACCCCATCCCACTTCCATCTCCGGCTTTTCGTTTTTTCTCCCTCTTCTTCTTTTTTGTTTTGCCCCGTCCGACGAACCGATCGACGCCTCCCCCCATCCGTCGCATCCTGTCGCGCGAAACAAGCCATCTCCATCAGCACAAAGCTTCGGCCTCTCTTCAGGTAAGCACAGCATCGAGCACGCCTCTGGCCCTGTGCTCCCATCTGTCGACCTGCTCTCTTGGCCGATGCCGGGCTCGTCTCGACGTCTGCCCTCGCTCTCCGGCCATCCTCAGTGCCAGCCGCGCTTCCCGCGGCCGCCCTTGATAGCCGCTGGCCCTTGGTCGTCCGTTCGTGTCGTGCTAGGGACAAGTTGTGCATCCAGAAAGCGCCCCCGTGCTGCAGGACGTCCCGCTAGGCACCAGCCTGACGCGACGACGCGACCATGGCCGCTCACGCCGGAGACGGGAGCGCACTGGGAGCATAAAAAGAGCCGGCGGAGCCCGTTGCGTGCGCGACCCAACTCAGCGAGACAAACAGCTAAACTTTTTCCTCTGCCACTCTCCCTTGTACAGAACCCCCCTCCCTCTCCACCAAACCCCTCCCAAAATGTCAGGCGCAGATACCCCCAACCACGCCGACGACTCGTCCGCCCCGGCGCCCGTCGAGCACCTCAACATTAAGGTCACCGACAACAACAACGAGGTCTTCTTCAAGATCAAGCGGACCACCAAGCTCGAGAAGCTGATGGCGGCGTTCTGCGAGCGGCAGGGCAAGTCGCTCAGCTCCGTGCGGTTCCTCTTTGACGGCCAGCGCGTGCAGCCAAGCGACACGCCGGACTCGGTAGGCCCCCCACCCCGCGTCTAAAGAGAGAAAAAAAAAGAAAACCCGAAACGGGCTGTCTGTGCTAACTCTCTCGCAGCTCGAGATGCAGGATTCCGACACCCTCGAGGTGCACCAAGAACAGCTCGGCGGCAGCTACTAGAGACGGGGGACGCAGCAGTAGACCACGGGAAGTCGAATTCTAGCGAGCGCGAAGAAGGGAAGCCTAGAGACCAGTATCGGAAGAACGAGATGGCAGATGAGAGATAAAGGGTAAAACAGGACAATTCCGTTCGACAGCCTTTCTTTTTCATGGTCTGGTGTATGTACCTGTAGCTGGAGTTATTGAGTGCGTGTTTTATTGGTATTAATAGTCCTTTTTGTCTGGATGAAATGGGGTCATGAGGATGGATGGGTTGGACGATTCGTGTTCACCAGTGGTTGTGGGTGTCTTTGCTTGGACCAACGCCAACTTTTCTCATCGAAACATATGCGGTCATGATTTCTAAAAACAAAAACAGCAGAAAACTAGACAGGAATATCAAAAACGCTATGTCGACCCAGAAATTGCGCAACCAAATATATGCAGGCAGAAGCATCATCCAAAATTAAACAAAAAACGTATCAACATGGCCCCGCGTTCCTACTCGTTCTTGTGCCTCACGCCTTCAACTCGCGCTGCCGGCAGCCTGTGCACACCACCTGCATCAACCCACCCGAACCCTCTCGGGGGAAGATCTGCCCGTCGACAAAGCCACCACTGCACACGGCACAACGGAAGCAGTCGTCGTGCCACTCGGCCGCGAGCGCTTGCACGTACTGTCCGATCACCGCCTTGCCACAGGCGCGGCACTTGGGTGCCCGCCGCTCCGTGCGCCGAGTCTGGCACGAAACGCACCACGCATACCCGTCCTTCTCAATGTGCGTCGCGCCCGGACCAAACGGGTCGCCGCACTCGGCGCAGAAGAAATGGCCTACGTGCCAGTGCGAGCCCAGCGCAACCACGTGTTCTCCGACAATGGGCGTCGTGCAGTGCTTGCAGCGGGGCGCATACAGCTCATGCCAGTCCAGGTGGCAGTAGAACCGCAGGCGGTCGTCGCCATCCTCGCCCATCGTCTCACCCGGGTTTTCCTCCAAGATCTCGCCTCGCGCTCGTCGTGCAATGCGGTGCAGACGAGCATTGCGGAACTCGTCGGGCTCTGGGGAGATTTCGAGTGCTTCCAGAGATGTTCCACAAGAGTAGCAGCGGAAGCACTGCGGATGAAATCGCTCAGATCCCTTACTGCTGGTGCCCGCACCGGGGAGGCCGGCTAAGGCGATGAAACGGCCTTCGATAGGGTAGCGGCATTCGTGGCACCGCGCAGTGGCACGGCTGCCAGCAACACTCCCCGTCGACGACGGCGCCGTCGGAGGGTGGTGAACAGGAGCACGCGACCAGTGGCCGCGAGAGCGGCTGGCGGCAGCACCCTTTGCAGGGGTCGGCAGGGGTCGTGTCGAAGTGGCCGGGGTCGTCGTTATCATGGGGGAGCGTGTTGACCGGGAGGTACTTGGCTCAGCGCCGTCATCTGGAGTGACGATGATAGGAATGGGTGGGGGCCCTTGCTGTTGTCGAGACCTGTTGCCGGGAATCAGAATTTCGGGGATGCCAGATGTTGCCGCAGGGGACTCGTCGTCATCTCCAGGTAGAACTATTGTCGGAATCGAAGGCTGTTGGCGGGTTGTCGGTTCTTCGGACACGGAGATCGTAGGAATCTGCATCGGCGGCGGCGACGGCTCCTCCGTCACAGAGATCGTCGGAATCGTAGGCCCGGCACCGCCGTTCACTTGAATAGCGGGGGGGCGGCTGAAAATGTTACGTGTTTGCGGCCGTTGCTGCGGCTGCTGGTGCTGCTGCTCGTATTGCTGCCATTGCTGTTGCGACGGGACAGGTGGCGTCGACCGAATATCCGCAGGAGGCGTGACAGCAAAGGTCGGCGCGCCTTGGCGGGCGGCAAAGATGTTCTTCTCCCGGGCGTCTGGCTTTGCATCAGTAGCCGCCTCGTCGACGGGGGCTTTCCAGTTCGCGTCAAAGCTTACAATCGGGCGTCCCGGAATATCGCTGACGTACGACGGCGTCGGGAGCTTGGGGTTCCGGTCCTTCAGCTTCATGCTGGTGGCCTGCCGGATATCGTCGCTGCGGATCTCCACACCATTCTTGCGCGGTACGTCGGGCGGAGCCGCAACGCTATTCTTTTTGGGTGGTGGTTGTTGTTGCTCCGCGTTGGTGGTGTATTGCGGGTTGCGTGACTGCGATGGAGGGTTGCGATGGATTTCGAAGCGGGAGACCAGCTTGGAGACGCCGCTTGCGTTCGTGCTTGTCCCAGCTGCAATGCCGTTGCCACGGCTCTCCGGCTTCGTCTGCAAGACGCCACCGCCGATTGCTGCCTTCGCTCTCTTTTCGGGCGTTGCCGTCTCTGGCTCCTCGTAGATTTGGTCGCCTGAGAACGGCTTCTCGATCTCGCCGCTGATGTTGCGCTTCATGCTGCTCCGCCGGCGCCCTGCAGCCTTGCTGTTTGCCGCTGCAGACGTAGACACCATAGGGCGAGGCCCGCCTGCGAGCCCGCTGTATGCCTTCGAACGAAGAGAGCCTCCAGCCGCCGGGATGGTGGAAGGAGGAGGCGCTGCAGCAGAAGGCTGGCTGGCTGTGGCGGCCTCTCGTGTCTGGTCTAGACTCTGCCGCGCACTGTTGTTGCCGCTTCCAATGCCGCTGCCACTGCCACCGCTCACGACGCGGTTGGACTCGTACGAGAAGCGGCTGCGCCGCGAGCCAGCACCTTCGTAAGAAGACGACGAGCTGCCGGACACCGACCGAGATGCTGGGTCACGTGCCAGGCCACTGGGCTCAATGTCGTCGCCGTACCGACCGACACTAGCGGTGCGGGCATAGGCGTAGCTGTTTTTGCGCAGGTGTTGCTTGTACTGGTAGGGCGCGCCTGGCTCGGGCGGCTTGATGCCGTTCTGGTGCTGCCAGACGAGCTCAGCGGCCTCGCCAAGGGCCGCATTGTAGAGGCGCTGTTCGTCGGAGTCTGCGGGAGAGGGTGTTGCTGTGGACACGGCCTTGGTCTGCTGCTTGAGATCCATATCCTCAAGAGCAGTGCGCAGAGACACGACTTCCTCCTTCTCCATCCACCGCTGACCACGCTCCATGTATGTGTCGGTGGGGACCACCTCGTCGGGCCGCAACGGCTGGGGCAGGCTTGGCGCAACGACCTTGTCTGGGTAGTAGTCGCGGCCCCGGCCACTGACGGTCGAGTAGCGAGAAGACATGCTGGCAGAGACAGAGTGGCCTCCGAGAGACGGGCGGCCAGAGACCGATGGCGCCGCAGGTGCGTCGGATTGTGAGCGCTGGTGCGCGGAGCTGGAGACGGAGTCGGAGATGGCCGGCGAGGGCAGGCTACTTCGGTCGACGCCGTGCGATACAGACGGGGCCACAGAGGCACCGACAGAAACACGGCTGCCAACTGACACGCGGCCTGAGTCACGGCGAGACGAGCTGCTGCTAGAGGGCAGCGGCCGGGCACCGCCTGGCCGCGCAATGCGGTTGCTGCGTAGTTCGGCGAGGTAGTTTGCTGGACGCTGTTAGAACTTGTTCTCGGCGACCTCTCTATGTCCACAGACGGTTTCCAGACGCACCAAACTGGTCATTGGACATGTAGCTGGCCGACGGCGGCGTCACTTTTCGCGATGACGTCCGCTCTTTGGCCTTGCCGCGGGTCGACATGGCGGGCGGCGGATTCTGGGCTCTGGGAAGACGTGAATAGGATCAAATTGTGGAAGGAAGAGCAGAGATCGGGCTTTCTATAGAGCGGGAAGTCGAGAAAATAGTCCGCAAAGGTAGACGAGCAGGAGAGAAATAGGAGAGAAAGGCACGCGCGGCTGGCTTTGTGCTTTTAAACGGCGCCCAAGCGGTGTTGACTGGCGGCGGTCGGGTTGCTGGGCAGAAGAGACAGAGCGGTGTCTCAATGTGAGACAGCACGGTGGACGATGAGAGCGAAGCGAGCGAAGCGATGCAGCATTATGAGATGCGACAACTCTGTTTTCGTGTGCGTTTGGTGGCAGACAGGCGAAGGCGAAGAGTCTCCTTATTTCAATTATTACCTGTGCTTTTTTTTTATTGCGGCCCTTCCCAATATTGCAGCTTGTTTACCCCACTGCATGCCGTTGACTGGACAACCCGCCGGTCGCCGCTATTTATCTGTTTATTTCACGGCGCACTTTTAATTACTTTAAAGCCCCGGCGCGCCTGCCTGGCAGCGCCAACCAGTTGTCTTGGCCGGCCCCACTTTCCCAGCCCAGAGCCTGCAGCCCACTTGCGCACTGCAGCGTGCCTTCCTGTTCCCGTGCAGTGTCTTGCTGTGCATAAGATCAGAGGCAGGGCAGGCGCGGACGGCGGTCGCCCGGCATCTGCACGACGCCGTGCACCAATCAAGAGTTGTGAACTAATAGACGTTGACTCACAGCAACTCTGCAACTCCGCAACTCTGCAACTCCGCAACAGCACCTTCACCGCAGCAACAGCGAGGCCGACGACGACGACCACAGCCCGGCTGCAGCGACAGCCGCAAAGCGCCATAATTAATACCCAAGCAACACTGAACAGCCGGGCACGTCTTCACACTCGAAACAACACAATGCGAGCAATTGCTGCCTTTTGTCAGCGGCGCTCCACCGCCTCATCCCGGCATCGCTGCCGGCTTTGTCAGGCAGTTTGGAAAAGCCAAACAGGACAGCTTCGGGCCCACGCTCATCTTGCCTGATTGTAACGTTCTTGGTTCTGGCTCCTCGTCTGTTTCCTTTGTCCACAACGGCCAGCGGCTGCTTTGCGTGCCCGCTCCGTCTCTGTCACCGGGTCTCACCGTTCTACAAAGCTGGCCGGTGGTTGATGATGACCAAGAAACAAAAACAACCTTTCTCGCGCGACCGTGCAGCGAGGAGTCCATCTTATACGTTCGCGGCCGAGAGTTAACTCGGAACGCCTCAGCTCGGGACACCTCAACTCGGAAGTGCAGAACCCCCCCCCCCTACAACCTTCTCCGCATCCGCTGTCGGAAGAGGCCCTGAAATACGATCGGCTACCCTCGCCGATGCGCTCTGCCCAGTGGGGTTGCAGCCAAGGAGCACTGCAACGTCGAGCCGCTTTCCCGGAGCCCGCCCTATTTCCCCGTCTCTGGCCGCTACGCCCTAGCTCCCTGCTGGCCATTCGCTCGGCGCTCGCTTCTCCTCCTTATTTCCACGGCTTAGTTTGCGTCCCCCGTGCTGGCTTTCTTCTCCCCCGTTTTTAGCTCTTTTCTTTTCTTCTTCTTTTTCTTCTTCTAGCCCTCGACAGTGGATAGCCATTATGTCGTGTTCGGTTTCGTAACCTGCCTACCAAAAAGCAGGCTCTGCGAGCTGCCCTGAACCCAGGTCTGGGCTGATCATCTCTTTTCCTCGTCTGCCCTTTGCCTTCGTCTTTTCCTCCCCTTTTGAGCTCTAGCGTCGGCTCCGTCCACCCTTGCAGGCCGAGGGCCGCGAGCTAGAATGTGACATCCCAAAGGCGTACGAGCAGGCAGAGGTTTCCTGTGTCCCTTTGCCATTCGTTGGGTAATGGAAATGCACGCCGCAGTCATATCTCTGCAAGATGCAAATCCCGAATCACAACAACTGCAGCCCGTATATATACTGCCGCGTCGGCTTCTTTCCGTAATTCTTGTGTCTTCGCGAATTTTGCACTACGTATTGCCCCATAATACCCTTCCCCGTCTCCAGATTCAGGTAGTAACTAGAGAATTTAGTCTTCTTCCGGTACTTCTATTTCCTGTTTTTTACTAGACCCTTTCTTCGTTCTTCAATTTTTTTTTTTTTATAATTCTCTGCGTCCGTATTTCCCTCCGTGCAATGTTATCCGCTCCCGAACCGGCGTCGGCGCCGCTCACAGGGGACGCGGCACCCGCGGCCCGCACGTCCTACCGAGCCCTAGACATGGCCGGCACGGAGGAAAAGCAGGTCTCGCAGAGCTGCTGCGACGGCCAGACGTCGGACGAGTCGTCAAACGAGGCGCCAGAGGAGTTCAAGGAGGGCGGCTATGGATGGTAAGAAAGTCACCGCAGTCGGTTTCTATATATATTTGTTCTTTTACCTCGTCTACCTATTTCGCCGGTGGGAAAAAAAAATCCAGTTTCTAACCACTTCTTTTGCGTCTCTCAGGGTTGTTGTTCTGGCCGTCTTCTTATTAAATGCCCACACATGGGGAATGAACTCAGTATGTCTTATTTTATATCGCCCGGCCTCTCACATGCGCGCTGCCGACTAACAGACCACCACCTGCAGTCATACTCCGTGTTCCTGGCATACTACCTCAGCCACGATGTCTTCCCCGGTGCCAGTGCCATTGCATTTGCGTTCGTGGGCGGCCTGTCCATCTCAATCGGTGTGCATCTAGTCAACCTCTCTATTTCCCACGCGAACAGTGGCTAACTCGCGTCGTCAAAGCGCTTCTCATCTCGCCGCTGGCCACGGTAAGCGTCGGCCGGCTGGGCACCCGCACCTCGCTCCTCATCGGCGTCTTCTTTGAAACGTGCGTTCTCCCCTTTTTGCACTGCTGCAAGACGGCCATTCCGCCCGCCACCTTGCTGACATCCTCTGCCGCAGCATTGCCTTCATCGGCGCCTCCTTCACCTCCCGCATCTGGCACCTCCTGCTCAGCCAGGGCGTCGCCTTCGGCATCGGCATGGGCTTCATCTTCGTCTCCACCGTCGGCATCCTGCCCCAGTGGTTCAACAAGCGCCGCTCGTTTGCCAACGCGATCGGCACCGCGGGCACGGGCATCGGCGGTCTCACCTACGCGCTCGCCACCAACGCCATGATCCGCAACATCGGCCTCGCCTGGGCGTTCCGCATCATCGCCATCATCACCTTTGTCGCCAACACGGTCGCGACCCTGCTCGTGCGCGACCGAAACAAGAGCGTCGGCTCTGTGCACGTGCCCTTCCGCCTATCGCTTCTGCGCCGAGTCGAGTACATCTTGCTCGCCTGCTGGGCCTTTTTTTCGGTCCTCTCCTACACCATCGTCATCTTCTCGCTGCCCGACTACGCCGAGGCCGTGGGCCGCACCGCGTCCCAGGGCTCCCTCGTGGCCGCCCTCTTCAACCTGTCGCAGGGCCTAGGCCGCCCCGTGCTCGGCTTCGTGAGCGACCGCGTCGGCTGCCTCAACATCATGGCCCTCGGCACGCTGACGGCCGGCGTGAACGCGCTCTTAATCTGGATCTTCGCCGGCAAGTACTACGCCGGCCTGATCGTGTACAGCCTCCTAGGCGCGTTTGCCGGCCTGGTGTGGGCCACGGTAGCGCCCGTCACCGCCGCGATTGTGGGCATCCCGATTCTGCCATCTGGTGAGCCCCCCTCGTTTGGATGTTTCCTATGATTTTCTGCACGCTACCAGACTAACACATCCGCAGCGCTGTCCGTCCTCTGGATCCTTTTGGTCGCCCCGGCCACCTGCGCCGAAGCCATCGGTCTCAGTCTGCGGACGTCCGCCGGCGTCAACTCCTACCTTCACGTCCAGCTGTTCACGGGCTTCTGCTTTATTGCCGCCTTCATTTTCGGTGAGTTTAGCATGCCTAATAAGCCTTTTTTGGGGGCCCCTATCCCCTTTCCTAGCTAACAGAAACAGCATGGCTCCTCCGCGCGTGGAAGCTGCACGAGCTCGAAGACGCCGCGAACCAAGAGAGCGGCACACCACGAACAACCTTTGCATCATACCTGCGAAAGGGCAAATGGGTATTCTCAACACAGCGTGTATAAAGAGGTGGGAAAACCAAAAGAAGGGGGAAATGAGATGAAGTAATGGAAAGGCGAAACCCTCAAACTACAAAAGTTATTGGATAGATATAAACGGGGATTATGCATAGCGTTTCTTTTCTTTCTTTCTTTTTTTCTTTTTCCTCTATCATGTCCTTTTCCTGGAAGGTTTATTTCTATCAAAGAACAACCGAATTCTGCAGCTGCATATGATATTCATATTTTCTAATGATACCAATTCCATTATTTTACATGGGAATTTAATATTTATTTTTAAAACTTTTTCATTTTTACTTTAATATTAAGAAGATCTGAATTATTAATTATGCACACGGCAATTCTCTACAAAGCACATCAAATAAGGGAAATGTTCAAGGGCGCTTGAAAATAGAACAAAAACGTATCATTACAGTGTATTTTATTTTTTGTTGTATGTGTTCGTCTACCCGTAACCAAACTTGGACATTAATAAAATAAAAGACCAGAACAAAACGTCCCACGAATTAAGCAGATCATGCTCAAAACGAAAAGGAACGGAGCAAAGGAAAAAAAAGCGCTGTGGAATTGAAACAAAAAGCAGAGAACAAATAGAATAATACAGCCTAGAAAAAGAATCGAAGGTGAAGTTTGTCGTACACAAAAACAGAAGCAGGACCACAAAAAAAAAGACACGAAACTATGACTACGGCCGCAACGTCTCGTCGGCGTCCTTACTGTCGACGGCGCTGGCGCCGCGGAGGCGGTCCGCGGGAATGACAATGTCGTCGCCGTCGTCGTCATCGAACCGGACCGTCTCCACGCCCGACTCCTCGACGTCCGTGGCGAAGCTCTCCTCGCCGCGGGCCGCCCGCCGCGCAATCTCCCGCTCCTGGTAGATGTCGCTGCGCCGCCGCTCCGCCTCGGCCAGGCAGTCCACGTACGTGCGGTACTTGACAATCTCCCGCAGCAGGTACGAGCTCTTGCGCTCCCAGTTGGCCATCGCCTTGTTGGCGTTGTGGCCGCGCGGCGTAAACGCCAGGAGCATCGGCGAGCGCAGCGCGTTGTGGGTCTGCAGGTCGCCCTCGATGCTCTGGACGTACGCCAGCAGCGTCTGCAGCTGCTGCGGCTCGGCCGCGTTGGAGGGGCGCAGGGACTGCGTCGGCGGCATCCACTCGGCAATGTGGATCAGGTCGCCGGGCAGCTTCCCGTGGCGGCCGGCCGACGCGAGGTTGATGGCGGACGAGGTGAAGCCGCTGGACGAGGAGCCGCTCCGGACGTGGCCAAAGTCAAACGAGCCGGACCGGAACGAGCTGCGCGACTGCATGCTGGCCCGGCCCGCCGCAGCCGACCCCGGGCGGGACGCAGACGGAGGGTACGGGCCGTGAGCGCCGCCAGCAGCACCGCCAGCAGCACTTGAAGGCAGGGCGGTGGTGGATTCGCTCTTGATGGCGCTCACGAGCGCGTTGTTCACGATGCCCTCGCCCCAGCCGTACTCCATGTTGGAAATGCCGCCCACAAGCGGGTGCGTGCTCAGCCGAGCGCTCCAGTAGTTGGCGGTCGTCACAAACTCCTTGCAGATCTCCGGCGTGCCCACTTGGAACAGGTGGACAGCGCCCGTGGGGAGGCTGAGTGCCCAGACATGCGGGCGCTGGCGGGAGTAGCCGGGCGGCGGCAGAGCCGAGGCCAGCGTCTGCTTCAGCCCAAAGGAGCCGAGGTTGGTCGCATTTTCCTGCCAGTTGCCGCCGCCAACGACGGCACCCTTGGGCAGCGGCGCGTTGTGGCGCCCGCGGCCCTTGGACCGCAGAGACTTGTTGGGCGTGAACGAGAACAGACTCATGTGGCCCTTTTGAACGACGGCAAAGACCTCGGTCCAGTTCCTGTCCTTGGCCTTCTTGTCCATGCCGTCTAGGTGGTGCTTGTGAACGACCATACCCTCTTTCACCCACGGCGGGCCGGCAAGTTCCAGCGATTCGTCGTCGAGCAGAGGATTGCCGTCTTTGTGGTGAGTCGACTGGTCGTCGCTGATCACAGACTGGCCGCTTCCCAGCAGAGCATCTTCCCGAATAATGGCCTGGCTGAGGGCGTTGGCAAACCCGATGGACTGCTGGTAGTCGCCGCGGCCCCACGTCGAGCCAAAAGACTCCATAGACATGGACGTCTGGGTGCGGCCGAGCGATTGCCGGCTCCAGGTGGCTGAAGAAACGGTGGGACTCCAGATAGAGTTGCCGTCTTCAAAGCTTGTCCGGCTCGACGAGAACCCGTTGGCGCCACCAGCTGCGGGGCCGCGCACTCTCGATCGGCTCTTGGATGTCCAGCGAGACGAGCCAGCCCGCGTATTCGACTCCGTGACGCGGCCCCGCGTCGAGTTCTGGTCTTCGGAGGGCGCCTTGCTAAGAACGCTCGGCGTGCGCTTCAGCATGCCCATCACCGACAAGCCGCTCTGGTTTGGTGTCCGGGCGTTATTTGTGCTCTCTGCGCCGAACAGGGGAAGACGCTCGTCGCGAATCGATCCGTAGATGATCTTCAAGACAACCTCCATCTGGGATTCCCATGCGCGTAGGGGGCCGTCGAAGGGAGCCTTTACTAGCGGGCCGCAGTCGTCGTGACTGCCCAGCGAAGACTCTGACCGAGGCGGGAGAGCTGTAGAAGACGGCGCGGCTAGATTCCGATCCTGGTCGACAGACGGGCGTCTTCCTCCTTCAACCCCAGGGGCCGACGTCTTGCCAGGCAGCATACTCGCGCGATTGAGACTTTCTGACGTGGATTCCGATAGGGTATGGAGGATGGAGGTCATGGTATTCTTGATAAATTGGGACCTCGTCATCTTCGACTCGATGTCGGCCAAATGCAAATCGGTGTTCAGGAGCATGATCGAATAGCAGGTCGTGTGGACAACGTCTGGAGGAGACATGTTAATACAAGCCAGTTTGAAGAGGCAACGCAGAAGTGCAGTAAATGGAAGCCAAAAAAAACATACCCATGGACTTGAAGCCGTGATTCGGGTTGCACGTGCACCACCGGTTCGAAAAACAGACGAGAATACGGTCGACTTGCTGCGTTTCGGCACGCAGGACCAGCCGACTGCATACGTCGCGGAGGGCGTTGACGATGCTCAGATTTCGGAAGTCGTAGAGATCCATGTAGGCCTGGAGCGTGCGCTGACGCACAGGGCCCTCCTCTCCCATCCACGCGGCAGCCTTTTCTTTCTGGATAAAGTCTTCGTTGCCCTCGAAGATGTTCAAGGCCTTGTTACGGTCATCCTGAGTCGGCTGGCCAACAATAAATTCGGGCTCGTCGATGATGTCGGAAGTGTCTTTGGCGTCATCGTTCTCGACCTTCACGACAGGCATTTGCACGCCGCCACTCGACGGCCGAGCGGCATCGGCAGAAACTGCAACGCTCTTGGGAGACGCGACGGCGCCCTCAATGGGCAAGCTCAGCTTAGAGCCCCGAGACTCGCTGTCACCTTCCGCACCCTTGCCGTTGGTACGATCCGTCTTGGAGGACGGGCGACGACTAGCCGCCGGCGAGAGGTGCTGATCGTCTGCTGCTGAGGGTGTGAGGGACAGATGGCTTCGGCCTGCCTCCTGCTGCTCGGAGCGATGCTTGGTAAGAGACTTGCTGATAGCTTGCCGTGGGCTCTCCTCGCTCTCGCTGTCATCGCTGAGGAAGGACCCAGACCGAGCAGGGTGTGGCGGGGCCGGCGGCTGTCTAGTGGGAGTCTCCAGCCGGTGTCGCTGTTTATTCTGCTGCTCGCTGTCACTTTCAGCCTGGCCAGTCTGTTCTGGGCCAACGGGGCGAATTGTAGCCGTCGGAGGTGGCTCGTAGTCGGGAGAGAATCCTCTCGCGGTCCGGGCAGCCAGATCCTCTTCGTCCGACTCCGCCCTCGTTGGGAGTGGCTTGGCATCGACATTCGCATTTTGTTGGGTCCGCAGGGGCGACGAACTGCTGTTTTTCTGCAGTGCATCGTCCAGAGGTTGCTCGTTTGTTCCGTTGGGGAACGCAGGGCTGCCCTTGAGATAGGGGCTCATAGCGCGACGCAGACTCGTAGCAGGGCTGGGCGACGGCTTTGCAACGAGACGGTTATCCCTCACGGCTGGCATTTTCAAGGGCGACACCGGACGCGGTGGCCCAGACTGCGCTGAAGGCGGTGGGAGAGGCGGCTGCTGCTTTTGCGGCAGTACGAGGGGCATTGGCAGCGGCGGAGGAGATTCCGTCTCTGAAATGCTCTTCTTCCGCCGCCTGAAAAACCCAGACGGCTTCTTTTGGAGTGTGGCATGTGAGGAATGGTGGCTGTCTCGGGACGGCGGCGTACTTTGTGGCTTTGCATGGCCGGCGGAGCTATGCTGTTGGCTGCGGGTGGTGTTGGTGTCGACGGAGGTGGACGAGACAAAACCCGAGTTTGTCGAAGCCGAAGGCACCAGCGGAGCAGCAGTCTCATTCCCAACGGTGTCACGGAAGGACCCAAACATTCTTCTGAAGAAACTCGGCTTTTCTCTGAGCGGGTGTTGAGGCTGCTGTTGCTGGGTATGTATAGCTGGTGGCGGCACAACTTCCTTGGCCTTTTCGTAGCCAATGTTCGGCGCAGGCGCTGAGTCGATGTCGAAGACGGGAAGAGGGGGAGCGGCAGCAGTGTTGAACTTGGCCTGGGATTGCCGGCCGACCGTTGCGCTCCTCGACGACCTCACGCTACGCCGTCGCTCGGGTGCCCGGTCGGAGGCCGGGTCTGGGGGCGGAGGTTTGTAGGAAGGGATTGAAGGCATCGAGGGAGCAGATGTAAGTTTTCGCGGGCCGCCAGGCACGGTGGGAGTCGGAGCGGCATCGTCGTAGGGGTCGTTGAAGAAGGAGTTGGAGAACTCAATGTGCCACGGCTGCTGCTGACCCGAAGCAGTGTGAGGATTTGTAGATGTAGAAGAGGTTGGGCCAGCCGAGGTTCCTGGCAGTCGCTGTCCCAGATCAAAACTCGACGACCGGCCGCCGAACCCGTGAGCCCATCGCTGGCTTCCCAGTACCTGCACATAGCCGCCGGTGTCGATGCTGTTGGTGCTGCTGCTCTTGCTGCCCTTGCCGCCCCGCGAGTGCATCATGCGCGGGGTGCCGGGCTGGCTGGAGCGGTGCATGGACTCGCGCATGCTGTTGATGCGGCCGAGGCTGGACTGGAAGCCGGAGCTGCTGTTGCTACGACGGCTATGGGATATGCTTCCAGAGACGCGGCTGGCGTCGTCGGCGCCCTCGTAGTCGGAGCTGTATGTGTAGCCGTAGCGGCCTCCGCCGCCGCGCGGTGCAGTCGGGACGTTGGGCGCCCGGGCGATGTTGTCGTCGGTGGTGGTGGTCGAGAGCGAGTAGAGCCGGTGGTCGTCGAAAGAAGGGCCGGTGCGCGTGGGCGCGCCTGAGGAGGAGCCGGCAAACTGGCCCATGGAGAACTGGTCCAGGGACAGCAGCATGTTGGAGACGAGGGAGTCGCGCACATGGCGTGAGGGCAGCGAGAGGTCGTGCGAATCGCGGTGGCCGGGCATGGGCGGTGCCTCGGACATGGGGTGGTAGTTCTCCTTGTTGGTAGATACGCCGACGGGTGTGTACATGTCGAGGAAGGTCTCGACGTCGGCGGTTGCGTGGTGTGACGAGGACGGGCCTCGAGGCGCGCGGCTGGCCCCTGCTTCGATGCTGGATGCCATGGCCGGCGCTGGTGGTGCTGTGGCCGTCGGTGCTGTGGCCGTCTTCGCGGTGCGACTGCTGGCCCGAGAGGAAGGGACAGGTGCTTTCCGTCTCGGCGGCGACAGCGGGGGGAGAGGGTCCTTGTTCAGAGAGCGGGTGCGCGAGGTGTTGACGCTGAGATCCGGCCGCCGCCTCTGGGACCGGCGTGCATGTTCGGGGTTCATGGCCGCGAGCAGAGGAAGCGAAAAAGGGGAAAAGGAGCGAGCAGCACAGGACGAACCAGCAGAGGCCCACTCGCGCTAGACGCGAGAGCCACCGTGTCGCTGTTTAATGAGCAGCCTCGCCTAAAATTATAATGGGCTGGGGGCATGGAATGAACGCCGCCGGCGACGCCATCCAACCCAAGACAGGTTCCTGGCAGGCTTGTCGTCCGAAAGCGTGTTAGGGGCTGCTGGAGGCTGCTCGAGGCGCCCGATTGTGCGTCCTGGCAAACCGGCAGACAGGGACGCTGTGTTGAAAGCGAAATGAAGCCCGGGAAATGGGTCGAATGGGCCAAAAGTTTATCGAGATTGGGAGCAGCCGTTTCTTTGAGGCCCGCGTGGCAGAGGGCGGGCCAGGGACGGGTCTGTCGCGCGTCTCTTTCTTTTTTCGCTCCTTGTCCCCGTCTCGTCCTCCACCCGACTCGTCCTCTCTCCTGCGTGCCCCTTTATTGGGTCACTCGACTCGGCGCTAAGTGGCCTAGGGCAAGGGGGTGAGGAGGTATTGGATGCAGGGGTAGGCCCGTTGGCGCAGGCTGTGGGGGGGGGAAGGGGGGTGTGTGCGTGCCGGCGAATAGGAGAGCGGCGTGTCGGCGGGATGAAACGAAGAGGACGGTTTGGCTGTCAAGACGGGCGCAAAAAAACCAGAATCGGGACTTTTGCAGAAGCATTGCCGGTTGACGGGTTCTTGATTTCTGGGCCAGATCATCGACGGACGGGCGAGAGATGAGAGGAGGCGTGGAAGCCGTCGTAGAAGCCGTTGTCGACCAGCGGTTGTGGTTTTGGACGGCCTGTTTCCCGGGCGCCGGGGCTTGTCGTGAAACGGACAAAGTGGTCCGAGATCGAAATTCGCGATGCACTTTCGCAGAGGCTGGTGCGAGCTGCCGCGCTGGTAAGAGCTGCTGCTGCGCAAGTGCCCCGCCTGCAGTCGTGCGCAAGTATGTCTGTTTCTAAGCCGTGCGCAGGCCCCTTGCAGCAAATGATGTTGATGCGGGCAAGTGGATAAAGGCTGAACGCTGCGATGATGGTAGAGGAATGCAGAAGAGAAAGTCGGCGACGTGAGGCTATTCACAACCAAGCTCTGCTCTTTCCAGAAGGTAGTTACGGGATACGTGGCGTCGGCGGTGTGCTCGAGGAAGGAACAACAGCCTGCCGTGCTGGACGCGTACCTTCCTCCTTGGGTGACACAGGCGCTCACGAAACAGACTGCGGATCACGGGTCACGCCTCGCGCATCACGGATCGCCACAACCCCGTCCTAAAATAGATGAACAAAGCAGACGCAAAGCAGACACAAAACATCGGCTTCTCGAAGACGAGCCGTCGCACATGGACACGGCTTGCCGGCGCAGATCCGTGCATACGAGCGTTGCTATCTCGTCCCCGTTCGTTCGGTTTCTCTATTTCTCGACAAAGTCGATGCTTCTCAACAAGAGGCGGTCATCCATTTCCCACTTGACATTTCTGCAGACTCAACACCAGGGCTTGGATTCATGCGAGTACTCGTACTCGTACGTCGTACTTGTATCGTAGGACGACCATGCTGTGCAATGCTATCACTTTTCAAACAGCGTGCCTTATGCCAACGTCAGACCGGGGTCAGGGACATGTCAGGGTGACAAGCGAGTGAGGGGGCCGGCGAAAGTGGACCACGACTCTGTGCGACACAAGACGCGTTTCTTAATTGCTTTTTTTTTTGTCACCTGTTGTTCTTATGGCTGCTTACTCCGTACGGGTTTTCCCCTCTTTCTGTTGGTGCTCCTCACCAGAGATCAGATCATGCTGCGTCCCGTCGGTGGCATCCAGAGATTCACAAAGTTCATGACGGACAACACGGCCGCCGCTCGACAGGAGCGGTCTCTGTCCTTTGTCCAACTTGGGAAAACCGTTCATTGTCCACTTTCTCCCTGCATAATATATGCCTTTTGCTTTTGGCCACAGCCCCTTTTATTTTGGATGTCTCTCACCGCTAGCGCACGCACCTCCCGAGCACCAGACACAACCACCGCATGAAAAGAACGCCCAGTTCGGCCCATTTACGAGCGTCAGTGCGTAGAGTTCGCCTCTCTTGCTCGACCTGATCACCTTTTTGCTCGTTTCTTGTTCCATTCTAAAAAATATGATATCGTGCTGCGGAGTCAGCAGAACGGCGTGTCGGGCAGGGGTGTGCAGATTCTGATGTCGTATTGGTCTCAAAGGATTAATAACTGCTCCGTATGTTGGCGGTGAGGGGTTTAGTAGTAGTTAAATGTGCAATCTAATCAGTATTCTAGAAGAAGCCTAATGCTGAAAGAAGGAAATGTCAGTATCATTGTGAGAAAAGGAGCCAAGCAAACAAAGACGGCCAGGCAGCCGAAAAGAAACAAGTGGAATTCGCGGCAGCAATCGCAGCTTGTTGTTTTGACCATATCTCGTGTTTGAACAAAGAGTTGACGTTTAATTACTGCAAAGTTTACGTCGTTGGAAATTGTTGCGAGAGTTTGCCTGTTTGAGGTGGCGTCCGACTTCCTAGACGGCCTTACAAAGGCAGCGTGATCCTGCATGCGTCGTTTTTACAACCCCCTTTCCTCGTTGCACGAAAGGCCAAGGTATTACGGAGCGCAGTTTCACAGTACTTCAAGGTCCCTGTCAAAATCAAAACAAAATAGAAAGTAGACACACAGAAAAAGAATGACGCAGGATAACGTGGCAACTGTTCTTGAAATATTGACGTCGGAAAGCCGCCATCAACGCGCAAAATCGACATCGACGGGCCGGATTGGCCGCTGAATTCCATAACCGTTGGACAATCGCGGGTCTGTGATCCAACCCGAAGCGGACTGCCCATCACTTCAACGGCTCTTGCATATTCTGATGTGCTTAAACCAAGGTATAGATAAGTTCGGAGTCGCTTACATGCGCCCCCCGTATATGATACCCGTTGCTCCGGAGCAGACGAGCCGGGGAGAGGAGCTGCGAGCTTCGTAAGAAAGGGCTTCGTTCCTGCGACGTCATTGGGTAGATCCGGAGAGACTGGTGGCCGTCTAAAGGATTCCGTCTTTGCATTTGATTTGCTTTTTGAATTAATTTAGTCCCCTCGGCGGCAGTGCATTTCTCCCTCTTTCAACCATCCTCTTTGGCCCATTTCATCTTCAAACAATCAAACGCGAACCTGCCAAATAAAAACACACCCCCTTGGAACAGAGCAGCAATCTTCTGGTTCTTTCTTTCGCCATGTCGAACACCACGTACCTCATCACGGGCGCCAACAAAGGTGAGTGGGAGAGCAAAGCGGGGTCTTTTTGTTTATTCCCCCCTTTAGCCCCTTTTCCGTGGAAATCAAAGTGACATGAGGGGGGGAGGGATTCAAAACGAAGCGCGCAAGCGACAACGCACCTCTCCATCTCGGGAGCTAACTTGTTTTCTCTCTTTCTCTCTCTCAATTTAGGCATCGGTCGCGGCATCGTCCAGTCGCTCCTCCAGCGGGCGCAGACGACCGTCGTCGCCGGCGTCCGGCTGCCGTCCGACCCCACCAGCGCCTCGCTGAATGATCTGCCCGTCGCGGCGGGCAGCCGTCTGGTCGTCTTTCAGCTGCGCGAGCCCGCTGATTTTGGCTCCCTGGTAGTGCGCCTCGGCGCCCTGTCGATTGACCATCTGGACGTCGTCATCGCCAACGCCGGCAACTCGACGGGCATCAGCAAGACGCTGCTCCAGACAAGCGCCGAGGACGTGACCGGCGACTGCACCGTCAACGCAGCCGGCCCGCTGCGGCTTTTTCAATCGACTTGGCCGCTGCTGGAGGCTGCAATCACCAAGCGAAAGAAGGAGAAAGAAAGCGGCGGTGGCGTGGCTGTGCCTGCTGTTGCCACCAGGTTCATCCTCGTTTCCAGCACCATGGGCAGCATCGACCTCCTCGACCAGCAGAACATGCCTGTGGGCCTCTCGTACAGCATGAGCAAGGCAGCCGCCAACTATTTTGCGAAGAAGGCGAGCCTCGACTTCAAAGACCAGGGCTTGGTGGTCGGCGTGCTACACCCGGGGTACGTGTTAGCTTATACATTTTTCTATTGAATTGTGCCAACGGTTCTTCTAATCGTTCTTCTAGCTGGGTGCAAACCTCTATGGGCCAGTCTCTGGCCGATGGCATTGGAATGAAGGAGCCGCCTATGACTCTGGATGAGAGCGTTCATCGATGCCTCGAATTGATTGACGGCTGGACGATGGATAAGACTGGCAAGTTTTTTCACTGCTCTGGGCAGGAACTGCCCTGGTGAGTAGGAGCTTTTCGGAACCTTTTGGAACTTGTGGCAATACATACCGTAAGCTTCTCATGTATTGGGATGCAGTTAAAGATATATTGAAGGACGCATCTATGTAGGGAACTTTTATGGCTGCTAGTAAGCTCAATTTATTTTAAGTCCCCAGACAAAAAATCCCGAATTTGGACTTTGAAAGTGAAAGCCTCCCAATCTCTACCGCAAGAACATAAACTTGAATGTCATGGAATGGACGTACGGACATGTAGGAAACCATTGCGTTAGCTCTCATTGACATAGTTCTGCTTGCATATTGGCAAATTTTGGCACTGATGCAGTCGTTTTCACGAATCTTTCTCATGTTGTTGCGCCTCTGAATATCAATATTTGCTCAATAAACACTGTTGGTTCAAGCACATTCCAAGATGCCACCTGACTCTAGGACTTTTTGCTACTCCGGCCTCCGGTCCTACGTCCTGTTAGCAAGCGATGCAACACGTCATACGAATTTTCCGCTGATTCTAGCGGAGGAGGACAATCCAGGCGTGAGTTGCAAACGCTTACGTGGAAGGTTTTGCCGAAGCTGGCCTTGGGCAAGCCGAAAAGGCCTGCCGCCGGTCGGCAACCAGAAAACGGAGAGGGTTGGGACACGGGACACGGGAAGAGATGCAGAACGCCACCAAAAAAGGAAAGCTGCCGGATGAGAAACTACAGCGTGCTGCAGAAGTTTGTTGCTGATGGTATGGCAAGGAGGCAGATAGAGCCTCGCCAGCTGCGGTGGATCTCCTCTTTGGTCTTCATTATTGGTGGTCTCGGCCACTGGCCTATCTCCTTCATCGAAAAAGGACCCGGTGGCACTAACCCACGCTCGAGAATCCTGGTTGCCCGCGACTTTGATCTACATGTCGGTTGCTTGACATCGCGAACATCTTGACATCGGCTTCAAGCTGCCATGTCCTTCTTGGTTGATGTATCTGTCCATCCCATTAAAAGAAGATTCCCTGGTAGTCCACGCTCGTGACAAGAGAATATGATGCCCTGCACATTTGCTTTGTGACAACTGGTTGGTTCTCGACCGCCCTGGAATAAATTGCTGTTGCATTGCTGTCGCATTGCTATTGCATCATTAGTGCAGCGTCTCCCACGACACAGCGAAACAAAAGCCAAACCAGAAGCCACATCCGGATATTCAAGCCTACAGCCCGCATTTGCCCTTCGGTAGCGCTTTGAGCTGTTTCTGGTTGCTCCTGTGCGGCGCAGATCAAGTGCCGGCGTCACAACGTGTGAGTTGTAGACCGATCGGCGGCCGAAACGCGCGCATTATGTGGGCAGGCAAAGAGACGAAAAACGAGCGAAAAAGAGTAAACGAGATTTTAATTACGTTATCTGTGTCCGTCCCGAATACCGTGTTCTGGGTGAGGTTTCTTGAGGACGGTAATTGAGACGAAAAAAGCAGGAAAATGCCCGCCTACATTAAATTCAAATGAAGAAGTATAAACTAAACTCGCTTAGCTGAATCAGCGGTGAGAAACAACACCGGATAATCAAAACACAAACAACACAGGTGGCAGGCACGTTTGGGCGGGTCTGGTCCGGACGCCGTTCGTTGGGCTGCAGCGCAGAGGGAGCAAGGAAAGGCCGATTGGCTCACACCTTCTCCTTTCGGAGCAAGCACGCGTATCTCCTTCCAGTGGTTTGCTGCATTGGCCCTTACGGTGCTAGCGGGTAAGACGGCAGGAAGGCGCTCGTGTGATGGCTTGCCTGATTCTGTTGCTCCAATGTGCGCCGCGACCAACGGCCTGCCAGGCCGGCCCTCACGAACGACAACACGAAACAACCCATACCCTGCCGGGAGCGTAAGATGGCGGCTCTATCTGCACGTCACAGCAAGACTAAGAAGGAAAAGAAGAAGAAAGGCTCTTGAGAAGCGGCTGGGCGAGAACCACTGCCGAAGGACTCTGCAGGACTTGCCGCACAGGTCGTGCCTTCCCAACCTTGGCGGAAGTCAATCCCATGCTGTGCCATTGGCCGCCTAGCTGGGAAAGGGCACAGGTGGGGCCTCCTGAGAACACGGCACACTCTCCCGGCGGCCGTTTCGGCACCGACTCTGCGGTGTCAGGAACTGCACTGAATTGCCTCCCATTACTATCTTTTGTTTTCTTGGATAGTATTTTCTGGTGCGCAACGACAGGCGATACGGCGCACTCCGTCGATCTGCAGGCAGTCGCTGCGACCCAGCAGACGGGTGCGTGGGCTGGCTCAATCTTCTGCCGCCTTTTCTAAGCTATGACACACTGCCCTCGATTGCTCCTGCCTCGCCTTCTCGTTCCGCTTGCCACGACCGGCCTTGATGTGGGTCGCCACTTCCGAAGTTCGTCCCGTTGCTGGATTCCCCTCTTTTCTCTTGAATTCTTCTTCTTCTTCCTTGTCACTTCAACCATCGCCGATGACGTGCCCGCAATCGCTTTTGTCGTTCTTTCCTCAACAATCGGCAGCCCTTTCCCCCCTTTCTGCACCCGCAGGATTGCGCTAAAGACGTCGCTTCTCGTTCTCGTAGCTCCGACCTGAAAGGGTCCCGGTGCGATTGTCGTCGCTTTGTACAGAGGAGGGAAAATGCAACCCTGGATCTTATGTGGGGAATGCGCGTCCAGCGCCAAAGAGGCGCCGTTGACCGGAAGCCAATTCTTGGAAAGCTTGGCTTCCCCGTGCCGCGTGCCTGCCACTTATCAACACAGGCATACGGTGGGTCCTCCTGCTCGGAGCCGGCACGGAGAACAGCGTAATTTTTTTTTTCAGTAGGCAAGTGCGAGTGACGTGACTTGCTGCGGCGTATTCTGGTTATTACTTTTCTGTTTTCGCGGTTGCATTTGCGTAGGGCTATTGGCTTTTTCTTCGGGTTTTCTTGCCAGCGGCATATCGTGATGCGCACTCTTCGCCGCTTCATCTATTTTCAAATTGGCCCAATTGCTATATATTAAGCAGAACCAGGTCCCCGGCGACAAGAAGGAAAAACGAGAAGAAGGTTGACAGCCCAAACACCAGAGCAAACCGAAAAGCGGCCCTGGATTGCGTCTCCCTTATTACTTGCATGGACGTTTCTCTGGCCCAGATCAAATTATATTGGCCTACAGCTATCTCACTGCCATCAGCCTCACAGCCTTTCCCAGCTCTTTACAATGTTTGAGAAGGAGGACAAGAAAGAGGAGGCGTCCGCAAGTTCCCCGACGTCTGAATTGGACCGTGAACGCAAGGAAGAAGAAGACGATCTCGCCGTTGAAGAAATCCAGCCCTTCGGCAACATCTCTGCAACCGGCGTCGAAATATTGGACGAGAAGACGTCCGGCTCCGAGTCCGATGAAAAAGGCTCAGCCAAGGAGGCGGCAGCGGCCGTGTCCGAGACAGAGCCGGAAGGGCCGCCGCCGCCACCGTACTCCAGATTCACCCACCGCCAGAAAATCGGCATCACGCTCACCGTCTCTTTCCTGGCCATCATCTCTCCTCTGTCTGGCCAGATCTATCTCCCGGCTCTCAACTCTATAGCCGAGGACCTGCACGTGCCCGTCTCATCTATTAATCTCACTATCACCACTTTCATGGTATGCTGTCTCCTCTCTTATCTTCTTTGCAAAAGCGCAACTATTTTCAAACCGCAGACCATAACTAACGCGCGGTAGATCTTTCAAGGCATCACACCGTCGTTCATCGGTAACTTCTCTGATGTCTACGGCCGCCGTCCTGCCTACCTCATCTGCTTTTCCATCTACGTCGTCGCCAACCTTGGCCTGGCCTTGCAGGACAGCTATGCTGCTCTGATGGTCCTGCGCTGCTTCCAGAGCATGGGCAGCAGCGCCACCATTTCTCTCAGCAGCGCGACCGTCGCCGACCTGGTGACGCGGGCCGAGCGTGGCAAGTATATCGGTTTCGCCGCCATGGGCGTGACGCTAGGCCCGGCTCTCGGCCCGGTCGCCGGCGGTCTGCTGACCCATGCCTTTGGCTGGCATGGCATCTTCTGGTTCCTCCTGATTCTTTCGTCCATTTTGTTCACTTTTATGTTTTGCTTCCTACCCGAGACGTGCCGCAATATCGTCGGCAACGGCAGCGTGCTTCCGCCCTGGTGGAACATGTCGCTGTACCAGTTTCTCAAGTCCCGCCGCCTGACTCCCGAGGAGCGCGCAAGTGTTGGGGATCGTTCCACGCTGGCACGCGGACGGCGCCGGCCCAATCCTTTTGCAGCATTGAAGATCTTGCTGGAGCGCGAGGGCGGCGTGACTCTGGGCTGCGGCTCGCTCCTGGCCGGCGGCTATTTCATGATCTTGACTACGCTCTCTGAGCAGCTAAAGGAGCGCTTCGGCTATTCGCCGGTTACCGTCGGTCTGTGCTACCTGCCCCTGGGCTTTGGCACGCTCTCGTCGCGTTGGACCATCGGCCTCCTCCTCGACTGGAACTTCCGGCGCTGGTCCCGCATGCTGGGAATCACCATCGACCTCAACAAACAGCAGAATTTGGAAATCATCCCCATTGAAAAGATCCGTCTGCAGATCTCGATCTGCGCCATCTACATGGCATCTGTTGCCGTGCTTGCCTATGGATGGACGATGGAAAGCCACGCATCCCTGGCCGGCATTGAAGTGTCGCTCTTTTTCATGGGCGTGTTCTTCGCCGGGGCCATGAACGGCATCAACACGCTCATCGTCGACACGCACTCCGAGTCGCCCGCCACCGCCGTAGCTGCCAACAATCTCTTCCGCTGCTTTGTCAGCTCGGGCGGCACGGCCATTGCGCTGCCCCTCATCAACCGCATCGGCATTGGCTTTACCGCCGTGTGCATTGTGGGCGTGTGGGTTGTCTTCAGCCCCGTCCTCTGGCTCGTCATGTTCCGCGGTGCCGGGTGGCGCAAAGAAACGCTGGCGAAGAAGGCGCGAAAGCAGGCCGCAAAGGACGCGAAGAAGGCGGCACAGGCATCCAACGTGTGAACGAGCGTGTCTCGTGCGAACTGAGTTGTTCCTATTTTTTTGTGGTTTTGTTGATTGCGTGTATCTTGTGCATATTTGATTTTGGAAGCATATATCCCAGATGGCGTTCGATCCAAACGTGACGAAGTCATACGCATTTTATTTACTTTAGAGGCCAAGGTGTTGCTGCTACTAAAAAAAGGGGTTTGAAGGCAGAGAACGACTAACTACGAGGAGCACTTATCCGAGTTCTTGTTTGTTTTTCGCATTGAGTCGGTGGATCAGTACGGGTTAGCATTTCCATTTCGCAATAATGAAGCCGAAAATTTACCAAGACAAGGAAAACATAGTAATATGGGCAAGATGTACACTGTATTTATAATTCGCTTACATGATTATATGTAGTGTGTTGAAGTCGAGAAGGAAATAAAGTCAATTTCTGCTGCCCATTGGACTTGCTCCTGCTCCTAATCCTTCCTTGGCAGTCAGCTTCAAACAAGGCGGATAGGTCCGAATAAAATGTACAAGCCCACAATATCACTGCTATCATTGGTTCTTGAGAAAAAAATTACGAAAGATTTGTCGTAAATAACGCGGACAGACTGGAGCATCTCCCGTCTTATAAGGAGTGGTCCATCATGAAGCAGTCACGTGAAGGCCCACTGTGCGCCCTGCAGTTGACAATCTCGTATTTTCTGCTCGATCCTCTGCGGTCCTTCCCAAAGAAGCGGAACGACAGTTGATTAGTCCAGCCCAATATTTAACAACACCCCGAAAAAGCAAGCCAGTATTCTGAAACGGCCCTCACGCAGTCCTCAAGCCACGCCGCTCAAATCCAAACTCGCAATCGCCCAGCGCAGAGCTCCGGGTGTCCAATGCCCGCAATTCCTGGCGCAGCACTTGCAAGGCTAGCCACGGCCTGCGGCGGGACCAGGCCACTTGTTGCAGCGTCCCCGTATTTCCGGCGACGTGCAGGACGGCAATCTTGGGCTCCCTTATCTCTGCCGGATTCGTTTTCCCTTTCCCCTGGCTCTCTCTTGTCGCCGCTGCCCTTCTCCTCGTTCTTCTCAGCGTCCGCAAGACCGTCGTCCAGCATGGCGCCCACAAACAGCGGCGACCCTTTGTCGTTTCCGCTCCCGCTGCCGGCCCAGTCCCAGCCGCACACGGAGCCCGGGCCGCTGCTGCAGCCGTATATCCATGACCCCCCGCTGCCGCAGCACCTCAACATCGTGGCGCTCGAGACGTTCTACACGCCGCTGCCGCCGCTCATCATCCCCAAGCCCTACACGTACACGCTGACCGAGTACGAGCGCACGTCGGCGGCGCAGGTGCTGCCGCGCATCAAGGACGCCGACGTGGTCATCAGCACCGTCGTGCCGATCCGGGCCGGCGTGCTCGCGGCCGAGAACACGCCCAAGCTGCGCCTGATCGCCATCATGGCCTCGGGCACCGACGCGGTCGACCTCGACGCCTGCGCGGAGCGCGGCATCCGCGTGCTCAACAGCCCGAACTGTAACACGGCGTCGCTGGCCGAGCACGTGGCCGCGCTGTACCTGGCCACGCGCCGGTCGCTGCTGCCCGTCATGCGCGGCCTGTGCCGCGACGAGTGGGCGCTCAAGGGCTCCGTCATGACGACGGCCTACACGGCCGGCGTGCCGCCGCGCAGCTGCCGCGACGAGACGGCGGCCATCATCGGGTATGGCGGCGTCGGCCAGGCCGTGGCCAAGCTGCTGAGCGGGCTGGGGATGCAGGTGATCGTGTCCGGCCGCCGCGGCCAGACCGACCAGGCGGCGCTGGCGACCGCGGGGCGCGTCGCCTTCAGCGAGGTGCTGCAGCGCGCGACCGTGATCGTCGTCTGCTGCCCGCTGCTGCCCGACACCGTGGGGCTGATCGGCGCGCTCGAGTTTGCGCAGATGCAGCCGGACACGATCCTGATCAACGTCGCGCGCGGCGGCATCGTCGGCGAGGAGGCCCTTGTGGCCGCCCTGCGCGAGCGCCGCATCGCGGGCGCGGGCGTGGACGTCTACGACCACGAGCCGGCCACGGTGCAGTCGAGCCCCGTGGTGGCGGCGGCCGCCGCGGAAGACCTCAACCTCATCGCGACGGGCCACACTGCCTGGGTGTCGGCGAGCACGCGGGCCAACTACCAGCGGACAGTGCAGGAGAACGTCGAGCGGTTCATCCGGGGCACGATGGATGCCGAGAGGATCAAAGCATGACACGGGCATGGAGGCATGAGGGATTTTGTGCCAGAGAGCGTTTTGCGTACTGCACGACATGAGAGCTGCTTTTGCGTTGCCCCACATTAGACAGGAGTAAGATGCACACATATAGCTCACTTTTCCTACATCAAAACAAGTCAAGTTCAAAGTAAGATACCGTCATCCCGCCTGAAACATCGCTTATAATAATACATTGGTGAAAAAAAAACCAGCTTGCAGACTTTGCTTTGGATAAACCGCAAGTCACCCTCGTACAACATCACCCAGCATTCATCTCTCCTTTCCTGGCTCTGCACACCTTGCCCACTCAGCGCCTCCGGCTGTTCCGCCGACTGTGCGTCTTGGCCTTCTTCATCTTCTTTGGATACTTGTAGGGAGAAGAAGCCGCCGGCGGTGGCATGTCCCCGGCCTCGGCGTCTCGGCTTTCTTTAATGCCCTGGTGAGCCGCAATAGTAGCCGCATCAGACGCCATGGCCATGGAGGGGGCCGGTGACAAGGCGGACGACGCAGCCCCTCCCCTGGTCGAGGAAGAGCTCGACGATGACGGAGATGACGAGGACGTCAGTGACGCGAGGGTCGACTTGGCGCGTGCTGCGGCCGTCTTCTTCTTCCGCGCGCCGCCGCTGCGGCCTCGCGTGGCGGCCGCCTCACCCCCACCTGCCGTCGTTGTGTATGCGGTCGGGTAGTAGTAGTAGTATTCCTGGCCGCTGCTGCCGCCGTCGCCGCCGCGCACGGCGCCGGTCGCGCCGCCGGCCTGCGTTGCGTAGGACGTGTTGGTGTAGTAGGAGCGCGTGCTGCGGCTGCGGCTGCGGGCTCTGGCCCCGGCGAACCGCGACGAATACGTGAGACCGATGCAGCCGACGAGCAGCAGGAAGAAGAAGACGCCGAGCACAATGGCGGCGATGGCCCCGGGGCTGAGATAGTGATGCCAGCCGGGCGGCCCGCCACCTGGTGGCCTGGGGAGCCAGTCGCGGGCGAGGACGGCGGAGATGCGCTCTGATGCCGACGTTATGGGCGCCATGGCGTATTTTTAGAAAGCAGGTCGGGTATTTTGTTTGTTTCTGTGCTTCTTTTGGTCGGTCGAAGGATGGCCAAGAGGCCGAGAACTCGACTGTGTTCTTGGCTTCAGATCGTGGACGAGCACCAGAACGCGAAGTAAAGTCTCTCGAGGCCCCTCTAGATTAACGCTCTCTCATTTTGCAGCAAGGAGAAATTTATATGAGAAGCGATCTGAGAGCTGCATATGCAGGTTCTTCGGGGGCCGTCAACTCGCCGTCCTATTTATTGAGGACAAGCAGGGAGCGAGAGAGGCGAGTCTGTTCGCCATAATTGTCCGATGGACATTCCAGCCTCTCCCTTTTTGTTCACCCTTCTGAATAGATTATATATCATTTACACAGAACACAGGTTTTTATTAATTAAACAAAAGACAACCTGCTATGCAAAACTCGGAGCGATACCTAAGGTCGAATAAGAAAACGAAGAAGAAACCTGGTAGGGGAATGGGGAAGGGCGGCGAGACCAACGGGCTTTCGTTCGTACTGGGGCCTGTCGAAGCAGACAATAGCCCAAATGCTTTATTCAAAGAAAATTCCTGGAATGTGACAGTCTATGGCTGGCTAATACGGCTCTTTGTATAGCAGTCATTATCATTGGCAACTGGCAAAAGGACAATATATATCTGGATAATGTAATTGAAGAGAGGCCAGCCCACCGCCACCAGAACAACCTCTCTCTACACATGTTCGGTTAATTGTCATCGGAAAAATATCTCCACGTCGATATTGCTATAGCCCGGACATTATCGTCATTCGTTACATCGAAAGAAGCTGTCAAGCTCCCTTTCCAGCCACCCGCCAAGACTATAGCCTAAACTCGGCCAACTGCATATTCGGCAGACCCTCTGTGTATAAGATCATGACACCGTGAAATAGGCAATCAGAGGCTCTCTTCACTAATAAAGTAAAAAGTAAAAATAAGAAATAAAATAATAGAAAGAAAGGCGCACCCAAAGGAGAGACAAAAAAAACGTACAGCAGCGGGTATTCGCTGGTCGTCACCGACCCAACTACTAATCCGCCGATTACTGGTTTAACTAGGGGAGAGCGGACGGGATCCCGTGCTTTCCAGTATCTATGGCCGTACGTGGAGGAACTGGCTGCTACTCTACCTTTTGAAGGGTCTCGAAAGGCAAGACAACGAAAAAAAGGGAAGAGAAAAGACACCTAGGGGGCGAACCGGGCAGTGAGATTGGAAGCACTGTTGAGCATCGACACGGAGGATGAAATCGTCGAACATCGGAGTCGGGACCGGCCTTTCGTTCCTCGCTTTGACTATAGACATCGACGGAGGGATGCCCGAGCACGCCTGCGCTGACGCGCCGAGCTGTGGCATGGACTAGGACTTGGCGGCAGCATGGTCTGGATCTAGATCTTCAAATTTTATTTTGCTCAGGAACGAAACAGTCTGTGGATGCAAAGTCGTTGGCACTGCAAGCCGAAATGCTGCCGATGCCGGAGCATACATGCCATCGTCCCACGTGCTCTTGAGCAGCTTGGCGTCGTTGGTAGAACGACTTGGCGATGTTGGTACAATGAGGAGTGGCTTTCTGTTCCTGTCACATCGCGGGGTTCTCAAACATCCCCCATTCTACCAACCCGACAGACACTCTTCCGCTTCCCCTTCACAACCCAGCCTCTACATCATCCTTGAATTATCTGCGCAAAAAACAACACCCTACGCGAACTAGAATACCATCATTTCATCCTGCTCATCATGGAGGACCGCCCCCTGTCTCTGTCTTCTTGCAAATGTTGCTCACCGTGCATCACGGTCTCGGACGATAGAAATCAGGAGCACGCCCAGGAGCAGGCTTGCTGTGATAGTATGATTCCCCATCAGCTTCCGTGCAATCGGAACAAAACTGATCTGTCTTGTTTTAGGTGCCTGCCTGGAAGTCGCAGCGCAATTGGAATGCGAGGCGCAGTGCATCGATGGCGAGGCCACGGGCGAGGCCACGGGCGAGCCCTTGAAAGGTAAGAGAATGCCGCCGCGGCGTGCTCGAGGCCCCGCACTAACAGCACACAGGTGATGTCTCGGCCTCTGCCGAGACCGGCTGCTATTCTAGCGAGACCCGCGAGCCGTCCGGTTGCTGTTCCGGCAAGGCCAGCGAGCCGTCCGGCTCTAGCAAAAAGTCTGGCGAAAAGCCGTGCAAAGAGCACCTCAAGGCCGCCTGCGACCGGTATTCTGCGACCCTCGAGGCGGTCGGTTGCATCTGCAAGGCCCTTCTTGCGCGCAACCTCGAGAGCTGCTGCTCCACGATCCGAAAGCGGACGAAACGATCTTCCGGATGCCCTGGTCTCAGAACCAGGACGTCTGGCAGCAGCTTCCGCTCTGCCAAGCCGGCCGCTAGCTGCTCAAAGGATGCATGCTGCAGTGGCCTTGTGCGTGGGGAGAAGACGGGTACTGGTGGGAGCAAGACGGCGTCTCGCGGCAAGAAGCTCGATTGCTGCGGAGAAGCATCGAACACCTGTGGGGCAAAGACTGCTCCTTGCGAGAAAGGCTCCCCGGCACCGGGAGCCTGCGGCCAGAAGTCATGCTGTGAAACAAAGAGCGCCGCTTGCATGGAGAACACGCCCTGTGATGCTTCCGAGAGCTGCTCGGCGGATGCCTGCTGTGGCGACCGCGAGCGCCGAGACAAGAGCGAGCATCATGACAACACGCCTGCCTCTGGCCCCAGCGACGTCGAGAAGAATCCAGTGATCATCGACCACGTCACCCTCAGTGTCGAGGGGCTCACCTGCGTCGGATGCGAGAACAAGCTCTTCAGGTCGCTCAATGCCATTCCTGGCATACGCCATCTCCAGACGAGCCTCGTGATGGCACGGGCGGAATTTGATATGGACGCGGGCGCTGCTTCCGTCGGTGACATCATTCGAGAAGTCACAAAAGCAACTGGGTTTGCCTGCGAGAGAGTCCAAACACGAGGACAGAGCTTGGATATTCTCGTGCCTGGCGACGCCAGAGATTTTATCAACCAAGAATTGCCTCGCGGAGTCGAGGGCATGGTCGCACTCGACAAACAGACTGTCCGCGTCACATACGATGCTGGGGTCATTGGCGCCAGAGACTTGCTCGAGAGAACGTTCGATGCTGCGGTGACACTAGGCCCTCTTCGTCCTCACGGAGAGCTCGAGGCTGGCGGCAAGCACGTCCGCAAGACGGCGTACATCACGGCCATCTCTGCCGTGCTGACTATACCGGTGCTTGTCTTGGCGTGGGCTCCGCTGCCGCGGCACGAGATCTTGTATGGGGCCATCTCCATGGCATTGGCGACAATCGTGCAGATCGCCGTTGCTGGACCGTTTTATCCGAGCGCGTTCAGAGCTCTCCTCTTCACCCGGGTGATTGAGATGGACCTGCTGATTGTGCTCAGCACTTCTGCGGCGTACATCTTCTCCGTCATTGCCTTTGCATATCAAGTCCGCGGCCACCCGCTGTCGACGGGAGAGTTCTTCGAAACGAGCACGCTCCTGGTAACCTTGATCATGCTCGGGCGCCTCGTGAGTGCGTTCGCTCGGCACAAGGCGATCGAGTCGATCTCGATCCGATCGCTGCAAATCGGGACGGCGCTCCTTGTTGACGGCGATGGTTCAGGCGGCCACGACATCGATGCTCGTCTGCTGCAGTACGGCGACGTATTCAAGGTTCTGCCCGATTCCTGCATTGCGACAGACGGCGTCGTTGTCTCCGGAGAGAGCGAAGTCGACGAATCTAGCGTGACCGGCGAGGCCGTTCCGGTCGAGAAATCCGCAGGGTCCAATGTCATCGCTGGATGCCTCAATGGCTCGGGAACACTTATCGTCCGCCTCACGCGTCTGCCTGGCGAAAACACGATCAGCGAGATTGCTACGATGGTCGACGCAGCAAAATTCTCGAAGCCAAAGGTCCAGCAGCTCGCGGACCGCGTGGCGTCCTACTTCGTGCCCGTCGTCATCGTCCTCACGTTGATCACGTTTTTCATCTGGATTGCCGTGGGCAAAGCCATTCGGCACAAGTCCATAGGGTCCGCGGCAGTGCAGGCCATGACCTACGCGATATCGGTGCTCATCGTGTCCTGCCCATGCGCGATAGGACTGGCGGTGCCAATGGTGGTTGTCATTGCTGGCGGCGTTGGCGCGAGGCATGGTGTGGTCTTCAAATCGGCCGAGACGATCGAGATAGCACGCAAGGTGTCCCACGTTGTCTTCGACAAAACCGGCACGCTTACCCAGGGGGCGTTGTCTGTTTCGGCCGAGGAGTACTTGGCTGAATCACGCTCATCTGCTGCGTCTGGCGTTCTGGGGCTCACGATTAATAGCAAACACCCCGTCTCTGCGGCCGTGGCAGCCCATCTACAGGCGCAAGGCATCGAGCCTGCTGCTGTCGACGACGTGAAATCCGTGACGGGGAGCGGTATGGAAGGCGTCTGGGATGGCCGGAGCATTCGTGGGGGCAATTCCCGCTGGCTGGCTGTCGAAACTGCACCGCAAGTAGCAGCATTGCTATCGCTGGGTCGCACAGTCTTTTGCGTGACGCTGGGAGAGGAGCTGGTCGCGGTGTACGGCCTCGATGATTCCCTGCGGCCTGGCTCCCAGTCTGTCGTGTCCGAGCTCCAGAACCGCGGCATAGCCGTCTCTCTTGTCAGTGGCGATGACGACGGCGCTGTCCAGAGGGCTGGCCGCCAGCTCGGCATCCCCGATCTCCACATCCGATCGCGGTGCTCTCCCGGGGACAAGCAGAAGTTTATCAAGGCCATCATGGAGCACAAAGAAGACAGGGTGGTGCTGTTCTGCGGAGACGGCACCAACGACGCCGTGGCCCTTGCTCAGGCGAGTATCGGCCTGCACATGAGCAGCGGGACCGACGTCGCCCAGAGTGCTGCCGACGCCGTCCTCGTCAGGCCTGCTCTCTCTGGGGTTCTCGTCCTGATCGATCTCTCGCACGCGGCATTCCGTCGGATCGTCTTCAATTTCGCTTGGTCGTTCGTCTACAACACCTTTGCGGTCTTGCTCGCTGCCGGCGCCTTTGTTCACGCGCGGATTCCTCCGGAGTATGCCGGGCTCGGCGAGCTCGTCAGCGTCTTGCCCGTGATTTTGATTGCGCTGCAGCTGAGGTGGTTCAAGAGAGGCTAATTTACACGCAGACGGGATGCGGGACGGGGGGCTCATGAAGTCCGAGACGAGGCTATGCAATGGCTGCTGAGGGTGGAAATACTCGTCACACGTGCACAGCGCTCGGGAAACCTGTACCTTGTTCTCCATTGTTTGATAAGCGGAACTATGTCAACCCAATATATGCCGCGAATATACTCAGTCTACTCAATTTTTGAACTCCTATACTATTCACGCTATTGTTGTTGTTATTTAGTCCTTTTGTCTAGCCCATCCTGACTATCAAGGCCTATACAGACCTGCCAGCCCTCTTCCGCAACCCCCTTCACGCCCCAAGCTGGTCATTCGACATAAAGTGCGAGCCTCCTTCGCACCGATAACCCCCCCCTTGTTTGATCCAGTTGAAGCCAGCAGGGCAGACACCCATCTGTTTGAGCTTCGCACGGAGGGCCTCTTCCTCCTTGCGGCGGCGCTCCTCCTCGACGAGCTTCCGCACAATCTTCTCCCGCGCGGCCTCGCTGGCCGCCTCCTGGCGGGCTTTCAGCAGCTGCTGGTACTCGTTCTCGCGGTCCTGCTCGGCCTGCCGGTCGCGCTGCAGCTGCTCCCAGACGGCGTCGCTGACACCCGCGTCTCGTTTTGACGCAACCTCCCCGCCTCCTCCTGTCTTTGTTTCTTGTTTCGTTGGCTGGACGGGCGCCTGCTCTTCCTTGCTGGGTGGTGGCTCGTCCTGCTGGACAGTCTGCTCGACTTTTGTCGAGACAGCGCTCGTTGTGCTTGCCCTCGGCGCTTCTCTGCTTGCAGACGGCATCAGCTGCTGCAAAAGTTGCTCTTCCGTGAGCGGACGTCGACTCTCCGTGTTGCTCTCGCGGTCCCGCCGCTCGTTGATCAGGCCGCCGAGCGCGCCAAGCACGGTCTCCTCGCGCAGCACCAGCTTCTTGGCCGCCACGTCCTCTTTGCGCTTGAGGGTCTCTCGGAATATCGTCGTGCCGAGGGTCTTCACGTCGCGCATGTTGGCCCAGCTGGCCTGCCCCGCCAGCTGAGCGAAGGCGTCCCGGAGGCTCTGGAGGAGACCGGGCGTCGGCGACTCAAGCACGCTCAGGTCAAACGACACCTTCTTGTTCTTGGCCTCGAGCTGCCGCTTCTGCGCCGCCAAGGTGTTCGTCAGCAGCAGAACGCAGTCGTCCGGCCCCAGACTCGGAAAGGGGATGGACTCGGGGAACCGCGACGTCAGGCCCTCGTTGGCGGCGAGCAGGCGGTTCATGTCCGCGTCGTAGCCGGCCAGGATGATGACCAGCTTCTTGTGGTAGCGTTCCTTGGTGACGCAGTCGACCAGCTCGTCGACGGCCTCCTTGGCGAAGGCGCCCTCGGCCAGCCGGTAGGCCTCGTCCACGAAGAGCACCCGCCCCAGCGCCTTGTCGAGCTGCTGCACCACCTTCGGCCCCGTCTGGCCGACGTACTGGCCGACCAAGTCCGACGCCGAGCACTCGACCACCGCGGCCGTGGCCAGGAAGCCCATGTCGTAGAACACTTTCCCCATCTTGCGCGCCGTCGTGGTCTTGCCCGTGCCGGGCGGCCCGCGGAAGACAAAATTGAACGGAATGGTCTCCTTGGGGTCCATGTCCAGCGCCTTCATGGTGCGGACCGTGTCCTGGTAGCCTTCGAGCTTGGCCACGGTGGCCTCGGCGCCGACGGTGCCCTCGAAGAGCTTGCGCAAGTTGGTCTCGGCCCGCACCTCCGTGCGGTCAAATTCCTCGTCGAAGTCGCGCGCCTCCAGGAGGCTGGCGTCCTTAGCTTTGTCGCCGCCCTCCTTGGCGAGGCGTACCTGGTGCCGTACCTTGGCAGTGTCGAGGAGGATGTTGATCTCGCCGGCATTGCCAAAGTTCGGCCGGTTGCGCGCGCGGTTGAGCATGTCCAGGGCGACGCGCTTGGCCTGGCCTGTAGCCTTGTAGCTCTGCTGCAGCAGCTTGAAATCCAGAATCTGGCGCAGCTCGTCGTCGGAGAAGTCCTCAAACACAAAAGCCGAGGCGATGGGGAAGCGCCGCGCGAGCCCCGGGTTGACGTTCTGGAACATGGTCTCGAGCTGCTCCTTGTAGCCCAGCAGCAGCACGCAGCGGTCGTCGCCGGGCACGCCCTGCACCTCGGCGACAATTGTGTCGATGACGGCCGTCTTATAGGGGTCGCCGCCGGTTGATCCGCTTCCGCCGCCGTACAGGCCGTATGCTTCGTCGATGACCAGGACCTTGCCCACGGTCGCGGCAAGGATGCCCTTGGTGTTCTTCTCCGACTCGCCCAAGACCGACCCGACAAAGTCAGATGGGTTTCGCGCCGCAACTAGCCTGTTAGCAAACATATAACGCCGCACATACTTGTCGTTTCTCAGCGGCCCTCGCAACGTACCTTCGCCCTTGGATAGCAGGCCGAGATCCCCAAGAATCGCTCCGAACAGCATGGCCACGGTCGTCTTGCCCGTGCCGGGATTGCCCAGAAAGACCCTGTTCAGCGAGTACTCGATCGGCGCCTGCTCGGCTAGCTCCCGCTGGTAGTTCTGCTGCACGCTGTCGACGAGCGCCCGCACGGCCTGCTTCACCGATCCGATGCCGATCAGCTCGGACAGCTTCTTCCAGGCCTTGGACTGGCCCAGGGCCTCGGCCGGCTCGGGCCCAATGAGGTCTTCCTTGGTTAGCAAAAAGTCGTCGGGCTTGCGGCCGGCGCGCCGCTCTTTCATGAGCCGGGCCGCCTGCCGCCGCGCAATCTTGTCCAGCGCATTCTCCGTGGCGCGCGCGTTGCCGAAACCTGGACGGCCGCGGCCGCGGCCGAGGCGCCGGGCGACGATGCGGCAGAAGAGACCACCATACCCGCCGTCGCCGTCGCCGTCGCCCTCGCACTTCATAGCTCCGCCGTACTTCTTGTCAATCTTCAGGCCCAGAATCCGCAGCAGCTCCGGGTCCGTGTAGTCGGCAAACTTCATCTCCTGTGGGAAGCGGCTGGGCAGGCCCGGGTTGTGCGCAAAGAAGCTCTCCATCTCCTTGTCGTAGCCGGCCAGCACGAACACGATCTTGCCCGTCAGGTTCTCCACCTCGGGGAGCAGAAAGTCCAGCACGGCGCCGCCGCCGGGATTGTTGCCCGACGTCATCTGGTAGGCCTCATCGATGAAGATGACGCCGCCGCCGTCGTTGAGCACGTCGTCGATCATCTTCTGGCAGCCGGACACGCCGCCTTGGGCCAGCTTGGCACCCGTGGTCTCCTCGAACCGGGACCCGGGGATGACGCCGACAGAGGTCAGGAACTGCGCGTACAGCCGCGCGACTGTGGTCTTGCCGGTGCCCGGGTTGCCGAGAAGCGCGCACCCATAGCGCTGCGAGGTCGTCGGCACGTTCTGGCGAACGCCCGTGTCGACGGTCCCCTTGATGTTGACAAACTCCCGCTTCACCTCCTCGAGGCCGATCATCTGCATCAGCTGGTCGACCGCGTCGCTCCGCGCGCCGTCGCACTGCTTGAGGTACTCCCACTCCTCCTGGGCGCTGCCGGACAACCAGGGTACGCCGTCCGGCGACGCACTCTTGTCTGCTGCTGCGTTTGTGCCGTCCGCCTCCTTCTGCTTTGCTTCTTTGGCCTCGGCCTGCTTCTTCGCCGCCCTCTTCTGCTTCTGCACACGGTCGACCGTCTCCCGCAGCGCCCGCAGGTCTTCCCTCTGCTGCGCCAGCGCCTTCTTCTGGTCATCCTCCTCGGCGAGGTACTTGGCCACCTTCCGCTCGTGCTCGATCTCGTCCTGGATCTCTTGCAGCTCCCTGGCATATGCCGCCTGCCGTGCCAGCCGGTCCTCCTCGAGCTTCAGGTCACGCCGGATCTGCCGCTCGCGCTCCTTGTCCTCGGCGGCGCACTTGCGGCAGGCATCCTTCTGCTGCGTGCAGAGGACGTTCCGCCGATGGCCGCGGTCGCACGTCACCGGAACGCGCTCGGTGCACTCGGCCTGGGAGTGGTCTGTGATGCGGTGGCAGCGGCGCTTGCATGCGTGCACGCCGCACTTCAGCTTGGCGCCGCACGGCTCGGCGCACCCGCCGTCGGGGCAATAGAGGTCGAAGTCGGCGGGCTCTTTCAGGATTGCCGTGGTGTCCGGGTGGCGCTCGCACGCCGTGGGGAACCCGTCGTAGAGGTGGCCGCGCTGCTTGAGCTGCTCGAAGAACGGCTCCCAGGTGGCCCGGCCCTTGGGGCTGCTGGCCAGGAACGTCTTCATGTTGCCGATCAGGACCAGACAGTTGCGCGCACGCGTGATCAAGACGTTGAGGCGCTCCGGGGCCGCCATGAAGCCGATGTCGCCGCGCGCGTTGCTGCGCGTCAGCGACCCGATGACGATGTCGCTCTCCTCGCCCTGGTAGTTGTCGATGGTCGAGATGCGCAGCTGGCCCCCGCCGACCTTGGACGCCGCCTCGGTCATCAGGCCGGCCTGGACGAGCAGTGCCGCGTCGAGGTCGTTGAGGATCGGGTCGTTGTCTTGCGACAACTTGTCCATGAGCAGCCGTAGCTGACCCACGTAGGGCGTCAACACCACCATATCCGAGGTGCCGTACCCCTGCTGTGCGAGGTAGCGCACGAGCCGCAAGCACATCTCGGCCTCGAACATGTTCTCCTTCGTGCTCTTGGCCTCCGGGTCGTAGCGGTCGGCGGCGCCGGCCAGCTGCGTCTCCTCGTGCTCGTGGTGCACGAAGATGACGCGGTCGCGCAGCCCGACGGTCGGGTCGCGCTCCTCGGTGCCGTCCCCGTCCAGCAGCTCCGGGTAGGTGAGCGCCCGCGGAAACACGGAGATCTCCCGGTGCATCCGGTGCTGCCGGCGCAGCGTCGTGTACGGGCAGCCCTGCCGGATCAGCCGCTCAAACATGGACATGTTGAAGTGGTAGCCCTCGCCCTTCTCCACCGTCAGCGCGTAGTTGTTGTAGCGCGGGCGCAGCTGCTTGTGGTCGCCGATCAGGATCAGCTGCTTGACGGACGGCGACGCCAGCGCCGTCAGCACGTGGCTCTCGAGGATTTCGCCGGCCTCTTCGACCAGCACGACGTCGGGCTGCGCCGCACGGATGTTCTTGTGGTACATGGCCGCCGCCGTCGTCGTGCAGGCAATGATCCGCTTCGACCGCAGCGTCTCGGTCTTCCCTTGGCTAAACAGCCGGTCGAGGCGCTCCTGCGTCTCGTCGTATTGGCGGGCGAGCATGTCGATGGCTGCGACCCGCTCCTGGACCAGCTGGGCTGTCCACGTAGCGAGGCGGGCGTGGCGCTGGGCGCGGTCCATCTGCCACACGGTCCAGCACGGCTTCGGGACTGCCCTTGCAAACGGCCCCGGTCCTTTGCCCATGGACCAATTCGAGTAGAGATAGCCTGGATCGACCTGCCTGCCCCTGCTGCCGATCTGCGACCATCCATCTTCCGCCGTCGGTACGACAAATGCTTCATGGAACAGGCGGTCGTCCTCTGAGAACTCGAGGTGTTCCATGAGCTCGTCGAACGTGTACGCAGAATTCATGTAGTGGTCAAAGGCCCGCTGGATGTCCCCGCGCAGCTGGGTCTGCTCGGCCTTGAGAGTAGCGATCATGGCGGACGAGGCGGCCGAGAGCCGCATGTGGTTGTCCTGTTTGGAGAGAAGCATCTCTTGGGTCTTGTTTGTGAATTTAGAGCCCAGGCGCACCATGTCTTGCGGCTGGATACCAGCCTTCTGCAGGTCCTCGAGAAACTGGTCCAGCGCATGGTTCGTGTAGCTGATTACGAGGATCTTGAGGGGGGAATCTCTGTAGATGCACTTGGCAATCTGGGCACCAATAAACGACTTTCCGGTACCTGCAAGTGTTAGTCATAAAACGTCATCAGTGTGTGCGAGATCCAGGAGCAAACATACCGGGAGGTCCTTGGATAACGGTCAGCGGCCGCGTGAGCCCGTTGAGCAGCGAGTCGAGCTGGGACTGCTCCATGACATAGCCGCCGAGACGCAAGCCTCCCATTTGTATGGACTTGCTTCGGTACTTGGCGGCCAGGAGCTGCAGCGTGTCGACCGGCCGGAAACCATCGTCCTCCTCCGCGGGGCTGACGAGGCTGCGCTCCAGCGGCAGCTCCCTGATTTCCTTGAGCTGGTTCAGCACCGGCTCGTGGGAAAAGACGCTCGTGCCGACGAGCACAAAACGTGTGTTGCTGTTGTTGTTCTGGCTGTTGGCAGCACGGAGCAGGAGCAGAACCTTGCTCAGAGCGCTGCTGTCGACGAACCGGAGGCACACGACGGGATTCCCGACCTCGTTGTCGTCGTCGCTGTCGCCCCGGCACAGCCAGTCGATGTTCCGGTCCACAAACGCAAACGCAGCAATCTCGTCGTTGCCAGTAACAAAGACGCCCACCGCCTGGTGTTTGAGGTAGTTGCGGTGGTCGTCGAGGAACTTGCGCCGCGCCGCCTTGCTCGGGTGCTGCCGCAGCTCTTTCAGGCCATCGCCGCACACCACCGCCAGCGACGACTCCTTGCCCTTTTTCTCGTCCCCGAGTTCCAAGCCGACGGGCATCAGCGCCTGGAGCACTGTGGGCGACCGTCGCCTGCGCCCTCCCGCCCCCTTGTTTTTCTTAACCAGCGCCGTCTGCAGGTCCTCGCGGAGCTCGGCGAGCATGTCCTCGCGCAGCAGGCGGAACTGGTTGTCGAGGTGCGCAGCGGCACGCTGCTCCGGGTCCAGCTGGAACACGTCGTCGGCGCGCCTGTAGAACGGCCGGGCGGTCGAAAGCAGCTCGTCGTTGGTCGGGTAGATGCCAATCTTGCGGAAGTCGGCGAAATCGTTGTCGTGCCGGCCGCCGGGCGAGAAGGATGGATCACTATTTCCTTCCGTGCCGCTGACGGCCTTCATCCGGACAATCTTGTCAATTTTGTAGGCCAGCGTGCGGACCTCGTGGTCGTTGGATTGGAGAAGCCGGCCATTGGCGACGACGGCCTGCACGGTAGCAAGGTCGTCGAACTCGCCCGATGCGAGCAGGCTGGCTTGGTGCACCAGCCAGGCGAACGGAAGAAGGTGCTCTTCATTCTCGTCTTTCACCAAGTCTCCGCCCAAGAAGTGCTGCACGAGGCGCTGCCATAGCGTGGGCGGCTGCACGACCCAGAGCACAACCTGTCGGAGGATCTGGCCGTCCGCGAGCACCTGCAGCTCCGGCGTGGCAACAACAAGGAGCCGGATGAACGGCAGCGTGTGCGCCTTGACAAAGGCCGCGGACAGGTCGGCCCGCACGCTAGCCTGAAGGGCCTCCGCGCCATGCGGGCTCGAGACAAGGGACTCGAGGCATGTGACGGGGGACTCCTGGGCAGTCACGGCTTCGAGGAAGAGCTGGGCGTCGCCGCGGGCCGCAATCTTCCGTTTTCCAGCCAGAACGGTTCTGAGAAACCGAGATAACTTGCCGGCACGGCCGGACCGTGGCTCCATTGTTTGATTCACTTGCACGGCGTGCTCGTTTCAGGGCAAGTATTGATTAATGGATGTGGTTAATGGTAGTTTTCTTTGCAGTAGGTCTTGGAGAAACAGGTGTGCCTTGGGCAAAGATGGCGTTCGCAAATGCAAACGAGGCTGCACCACGCAATACCCCTCGTGGGGAGGGCGCCTTACAAACGGCCCTCCACAAACGGCCCCCAGCAAAGGACACCCCTCCACAAAGATAACCAATACACGCACTCACGGCTTTGGGATGCATGGATATGTGAGGCCGGCGAGACAGGGCCACAAAGAGGATGATGCTACCAGTCACGTGGTAATCCCAACGTGGTCCCAACAGACGTTGGGCCCCTCGAACGTGCACATTTGCCAGCATCCGTCGTTTCTGCTCCGGAATGCTATCTGAAATACTGTCTAGGACCTGCTGCCTTCCCATCGCTATCAAAAACAATCCGAGCGTATCTCGTCTCGACCACAACATCACCACAAGCTCCGGATAGAGCCATGTACTCGTCTACGAGGGGCAGCCAGTCGAACCGATACCGGGGACCCCGGGGATCCCGGGCACCTCGAGGGGGCTCATGGAACGCACGGGGCTCCTGGAACGCACGGCCCTGGCTAGCACCCCCAGCGGTGACGCCAACGCCGGACCCGCCGTTCGGCACGTTGGTCCGGTCCATCGTCCCAGGCGACGTCGACGTCGCCGACTACCCAGCCAAGGGAGCAGCCGCAGCCATCACCGACAGCGAGCTTGTCGCATCCTTCAACTGGCTCGATGCAAAGGAGCCCACGATTGTGGTGCCTGGTACGTGTCCCCGTCGCGTCCTGTCTGATCGTCGTCCCATGCATGGCCAGAGTGGCGCTAACGACTGCAGGCGGCCCGCCCCGATGGACGCCGCTAGCACGGCCCGTCCGCTTGGGCCAGGATATGGGGACCTATTTTCGGGACGTAAACTCTGCGCACTTTCCACCGCATCCCATGGAGCCAGCTGTCCTGGCGGCTCTCGGAACCGCGGGAGAGCTGGACGTCGACATTGTGGCGTGCGGCAGCACGCTTGGCAATCTGCTTCGCTTCGTCCGGGCGGACGCCCTGGATGAACCGCGGGATCACAAGCCCATCCGCATGGTGGCCCAGCTGGGCGACGAGGGCACCGTGTTTCTCGTCCGCCGCGAGAATTCGCCCCGCGAGCTCATCCCCGGCGTCCGGGGCTTTGGCCACGCGTTCCCCGAGGCGTACACGACGTGGGACCCCGACGTCAAGAAGTCCGTGTCGCATCAGCGCCTTCTGCGGTACCGGTTCGGGGGTCTCCACTTGCTTGTGCGCTCCGAGGCCGACGGATACATTCCCGAGAAGGGCGCAAGCAAAGTCACGGCTACAAAAGTGGGAGGGACATCACCGTCCAATGATGCCGATCTTGACAAGCTGCTGGCGGAAGCCACCATAAGCAGCGGACATGCCCCGTCTGATGCTGCGCTGCAGGGACAGCTCAAGGTCCAAAGCGGCGGTACCCTCCAGCCCCAAGACGCCGTCTTCGACCTCAAGACGCGCAGCGCCCGCAAAAAAGACGAGGACATGCTCGCCAAGGAGCTGCCGCGCCTCTGGGTCAGGCAGATCCCGACGCTGGTCCTGGCGTACCACGAGGACGGCCTCTTCAGCGACATCCAGGTCCTCGATGTGCGCGACCAGATCAAGACGTGGGAGGCGCAGCAGAAGGAGGCTCTCCAAAAACTCGCCACTCTTCTGCGCCTCATCATCGCCGAGCTCAGAAAGGCACCGTCCCGCAAGCTGGAGATCTGCCACAAGGACATGGGCCGGCTGGACATCCGGCAGCCTGGAGCGGGGGCGACGGATGCGCTGTCGGCAGAGACGTGGCAGCTGTGGGCGGACCGAAAGCAGACGCCGCACGGTTTGGACAGCGACAACGCGGCGAGCTCCGACGAGAGTGAAGACGATGCCTACCTGTCCTGGGACGAGGACGAGGAGGAGAAGGATTTAACGGCGTGCTCCAGCGAGTGTGGCTACTGTGGACGCTGCACCTACTGAGGACTCACAGAGGAGGACGATGGTCTACTGGTTCGACATAAATTAAATTAAATAAATCAAAATTGTTCGAGCATTGATCGCATTCGTGGCTCGGCTCTTGCTGCTGTTGCGGCGGACAATGCACACTCTTCATAAAAATAAGAGGCTGTCTCATACTCGTACATCTGGTTGATAGACAATGGCTATCCTGTGTTGATTCACAATTTCCAAAGTTGCCTCTGCTGTCGTGGACGATTCAAACTGTTATCGTCACTGCCTTTCTGTGGATGGCTGACGACCATGGGTGCTAGGATGTGCTGTTGACCGACGAAGGGCACGCCCGCGTCGCCATCAAAGAGCTGAAAGACAACCCAGACTTGGCGAACGTGGCAGCTGCGGAGGCCGCGTCCCTCAGGCTGATGGGAGAGATCAAGAACGACCATCTCGTCCAAGCCCTGGCCTCCTATCAGATCAACGACAGATACTACTTCGTGTTTCCTTGGGCTGACGAGGGCAATCTCTGAAGCTTCTGGGACAGCCATCGCCCGCGGACGGACGGCGACTACATGGCTTGGGTCTTTGAGCAGCTCGCAGGCATTGCCGGGGCTGGACGACGCATTCTCGGATCTGTCCGCCGCGGTCTGCGCCTGTGGTCTACGGACTGCCGGTTCACGGACACTCGCAAAGGCCTAGAGGAGAGGATTAATACGGACCGATGTGAGTTTTGCCGGCTGCTACTAAATGCTATACAGAAGCGAAACATAGGCCATGATGACAGAGCGATCCACTTCGTCCGAGTCGGATCGCAATTGGCCCTGGAGAACGACCCGGAGCAGCCGGTGGCCTCGCTATATACCACTCCAGGCACGTCTCTAGAAATCCAAGCGCCGAACAGATGAGCTCCGCGTTCCAGTTGCTGACACGTAGTCAACTAGGCTCCCAGACGCCGTCGCTGAAGGACATCCAGATTGGCATTCCCAAGCTGCCCGACGCCGGCAGCGAGACACACCTGAGGGTGCTGCGCGAATGGATCCAGAACTGCGACAGGGCGCACAGCGGCTGCGCCGCCCGGCAGCGAGATTTCGTGCCCACTCGTCTTCTGTACATTGGTGATGGCGATGGCGAGGGCGAGGGCGGCTTGGGAACCGTCCGGCTGGTAGAGCAGTGCCGGCCCACAGAGAATCGGTGCGCTACGTGGCGCTGTCGCACCGCTGGGGCCCGCCGGAGCAGAACGTCGAGTACTGCACCTTCACGACCAACATCGACAGGCGACGGCGCGGCGTCGCCGTGGCGGGGCTCCCCATGGCCTTTCAGCATGCCATCTCTGTCACGCGCGGCCTCGGGCTGCGGTACGTCTGGATCGACTCGATGTGCATCGTGCAGGACGATCGGCGTGACTGGGACGCCGAATCCAAGCTCATGGAGCTGGTCTTCAGCTCCGCCTGCTGCACCGTCGCCGCCAGCTGCTCGAGCGGGAGCAGGGACGGGTTCCTCAAGCCGCGGCCGGAACGGGGAACCGTGGCGATGCGCAGTCCCGGCGGGGCGCGGTACTACGTGTGCGAGGCCATCGACGACTTCCAGCTCCACGTGGAGCAGAGCGAGCTGAACCAGAGGGGCTGGGTGCTGCAAGAGCGAGCGCTGTCGCGGCGCACCATCTACTTCACCGAGACGCAGTCTTACTGGGAGTGCGGAGCCGGTGTGCAGTGCGAGACAATGACCAAAATGAGCAAGTATGTTTTTTCTTTCTATTTTTCTTCTTTTTTTTTCAACATCTCCTCACTCGCTCACCCGACTGCGACTAACACGGCGGCTGGTCCACGTCTTCATCAGTCGCAAGGCGTCTTTCCTCGGCGACGCCAACTTCCCCCACTCGGTGGATGCGTACGTAAAGGGGATGAAAATCAAGCTCATCCAGGACCTCTACGTGCGCTATTCCCAGCTGTCCTTGTCCTTCGCGCTGGACAGGCCCATCGCGATCAGGGGGCTCGAGATTCGGCTCATGGAGACGCTCGGGACCCCGTGCCGCTACGGCGTCTTCGACATCTATCTCCCGCACTGCCTGCTCTGGCAGCGGCTCCGGGGCGACAAGAAACAAAACAAGTCGATCCGCAACCCCAGCGTCCCCTCGTGGTCGTGGATGGCCTGCGAAGGCGGCATCCGCTACTTGGACATTCCACTGGGCAACGTCGCGTGGAGAGACGACATAGCCTCGCCGTTCCCCAAGGTCAAGCGGAATGGGGAGCTGGTTCAAATAGGGCAAGACATTGATCCGCGGCTCGACATGGAGGTGACCGTCTGGGACATCGTCGAGCAGAGCGCAGCGCAGATCTTCCTGGACGAGCACCGGACTGGCCTGTTCCAGTTTGCCGTCTTGGGGAGGAACAAGGTCCAATCCGCGGATGACCCCCATGCCCAGTACTATGGGTTGGTGGTGCAGTCCGTTGCCGGCGACGCCGACAGAGGCCCTGTGTATGAGAGGGTCGGCGCGGGCGTGTTCCAGAGACGCCAACTTGCTCCCGACAGGCTAGGAAGGAGAGGGATAATTCGATAGTTGTCTGCACCCTGCCTCCAGCCAGAATGAATGGGCAAAACGGCCACAGATGTAGCTAGCTGGCCATAGAATGTATACACAATGCAGAGTGTGCGGCAAAACACGCCCATCTGTGGCATGTCCGTTTTCCTGCCGGGAGTCAGAATGTCTGTTTTCAAGGAGACTGCTCAGTCGATGGCGTTTATATAACGTTGTTAAGGTGCTGTGGAAACCTAAAAGGCAAAATTAAATTTATGACTGTGCTTCACCATCTTCTGAAGTATCAGCGTGCGCATGTGAAATACTGGTAAGTCCAGGTGTAATTAATAACCTCATGTTGTTATATCAGTTTGCCAGGCCCCTTCGAAAACCTACTATTCCGTGCGCGAGGAACTGAACCCTTTATTTTAGAAATTAAGCGCAGCAAAACCACATCACTGGCTCTCTTGGAAGATGTTTGCTGTGTACATCCTCTCGCTTTGATCTCCGCTTACGTCCAGTTTTCAACAGCTCTATAGATTAATAATAGCAGCTTGTTCAGCCATATATTCAATTTCTTGGCCTTGGCTCGTGTTGTTTGGCTTTTCAATTGCGTTTCTTGTAGGACTCGACCCCCGTGTATGAACCCTTTATTTGATTTTGCATTCCGTCGGGAAACAAATCGTTTGCTAAGAACATGTATACGCACTTGAGGTTTAAGAACTATGAATTTCCTTGAAGCCTGTAGTGCTTCTACCACATAAGCCTTACTACGTCACTTTTGCCCCCAGCCTTACACGTAATCATCATAGCCAAAAGGCAGCGATTACGGTGCGGAGAAATACGCCCGCATCTGGCTATCCCTTTGTCATCCCGCGAGTTGCTCACCACAGCCTGGCTTGAACAGTGTCAAAGACTCCCTAGCAGACCCGAGCCTGTTGCATGACGAGCACCAGTGGATGGCCTGACTTGAAGCACATGAAGAGACGGCAACTAAATAAATACAAACAAGGAACAAGAGCACCAGTAGATTCGTCTCTCCCGTCCTTGCCGAGCACCTCCGGTGACGGAGCCGTCAGAAACCGCCATGACTCAGCAGATATGCGGACGGTGGCTTTGGAAGCGGCCCCGGTGGCCAGTTGTTTTCCTGGTGCTCTATTTGCAGCGGAAGATGCAGTCGATGTCTACGACGTACTCCGTAATACAGGTACGAGTCCTCGTACGGCCGTCCTCTCTACGATGCTCCTCTATAACGCCGCCCGCCCACTCTCTGCGTTCCCATTACGCATTTCCATGAGTGGAGCTGTTTCGAACCCTAGTTTCTGCCAACTCGATCCAGTACGTCGTAATTAGTCTCTGATTTGAATTATTAATGCAAAGTTGACACAAGCTCGCGCAAGCTGTTACACCTGCAACGGGCGCCGTCCTACGCCAGGAGAGGAATAACACGTGCAGGCCGTGCGCCGCGCGGTGTCCTCCGTTGGGCTCCAATGCTCCGTGTACTTTCGCTTCCGAAGCACCGAAAAGCGCTCTCCGACTGATTCCACTGCTTCGCCCAAGTACTATGTATATTACACGCTTCGCTGCGTCCGTCTTCCCACTAACGAGACCCCGTCGCCCAGTAGTCCCAGCAAGTCCAGGAGGACATTGCCCAAACAGGATATGGCGTCGAGCTAGCCGGCCTCTGTCAAGGGCTGGCGTACCCGTAGAAAAAAAGCATGCGGAAGAAGGGAAATAAAAAGGAAAGGGGGCTGGCAGGCGGTTCTCTCTGTGAACTTTGCTTTTTTGTTCTCTGTTCTGCTGTTCTGCTGTGTTGTTGTTCCCGGTGGATTGGTGGCCGGGTAATTGCCCGCAAATAAGCATATGGAATAATAGTAATTACGCCAGCACGGGCGCAAACATGGCAGCCGCCCGCAATTAACGTGACATTCCTCCGCACGTTTTCGCCTGGGATTCCCCTCCTGCGCTGCTGCCACCAGAATCTGCCACCAGAATCTGCCATCAGAATCGACCACCAGAATCGACCACCAGAATCTGCACACCTGGTGCCCCGGCTGCACCTGCTGCTCGCGCGCCACAGGGCTCCTTCTGTGCCCTGTCTTGCTGGGCCTTCCAGCGCTAGTCTCCCTTGGGCAACCCGGCTTTTCGCGCAGTTCGCGCAGTTCGCACACGCTCTACCGGTTTAGCGTGCCGCCGCCAGCGAGCTTTACCGAGCATCGCGCCAACACGCACAGGGACTTTTCTCCCCTCCTTTGTCTGCTGTCCGTCCCTTGTTTCTGCAGCGCGCCCTGATCATCCCTTCGTCTCGCGATACTCGATGACGCGTTGGCGCGTTCCTCGTTTCTTCGCTGTTGCGCTCCAAATGCGTCGATGCTCTGGCGGCGCCTTTTTGTCCGCCCGCCATTTCCTGCCCTTTCCGTTGCTGCCTTGTCCTTCGCCCTTTCCTCAGCTGTTGGCTGCGGAGAAGGTGTGCAGCGACGGAGCGCCATTGCGACTCGCTTTCGCAGCTCAAAATAAGCAACTGTATATGCACTCCTGCGGCAGGTTCGAGGGCGTGCGCGGCTGCCGCGGGGCACTTTCCCTGGGAAATAATGCGCGGGCTGCAGCACACACGGCCTGGCTGCACAGAACGTACAGGGTCCCCCTCCTAGTCTCGCCTGGCAGGCGCCCACCCCACCTTGGCTCGTCTCGCCAGGCACTGTAATTTGCTGGTGGTGTTGCAGTAGAAATGAGCTTGGGGAGTTTCATCATCCCATGTGGGGGGGCAAAACCGCCCAGTCCAGCTCTTCATGTGGCCCGCCACGGTGCGAGAATGGGCGGCCTTGGGAAGCGAGCCCACCTTTTTGCCACGCCTTCCTGCGCTGCGCGCACTGTCAATAACGTCGTTTTAGTGGGGTGGGTGGCGAGCGTGGGGTTCCCTCTGCCTTTTGCCTTGCTCTTTCCCTCGTTCATTGTGTCGGCGGCCCTTTGACTAATAATGGAGTGTGTTCGCGCGCGGCCAGCCCACACCCACCACCAGCCCACCGTCCGCTGTGGAAAGCCCTCGGGATGCTCACTTGGCCCTGCTCCCTCGCTGCTCCGGCATGCGGCCGGCTAGTTTCTTCCCTCTCTTCGCCTTTGTAGCGGCGCTAGCCTGCGCCTGGGAGCGAGAGAAAAAACGAGTCACCACACTTTTTGGGCCTTTTTGCGCTACGAAGAGGAGCCGGGCGCACTTGCCCACATTATTCGGCTGTTTCTTGGCTCTTGCCCTCCTCCTGTGTCGCTTTCTCCTCGTGTCCCTCTTTCTTCGCGGTAAAATTTTCGCTCCACCGTAGAAAGAGGCAGTCGCCTCCAGTTCCTCTCTTCTTTCCAGACCCAGACCACTTTTCTTAATTCTCCCTCTTCTTCCTCTCCCTCCACAACAAAAGAACAAATTGGTGTTTTCGTTCTGGCTTCTGCAATCAAGAGCCCTTCCGACCATCACTTGCAGCTTCTCTGTTCTGAGTCAGTGGCATTTTGACCAGGCGCTTTCCCCTCTCCATTTTTTTCCGCATCGACTGCCGTTCCACCAGATCGGTCGAGTGAAGGAAGGAACGACGTGGCCCGACAACGGCAACGAGCAAGCAACGGAAGGAACCATCGTCGCCCGACTGCCGACGAACAAACAAGGACCTTACGGACGACGCAGAGCCAGCAAAGAGTCTTTGAATAGATTTTTCTTTCCGCCTCTTCTCTTCTCTTCGTCTTCTCCCGCCAACCAACCCGACGCAAGGGTGTCTCAGCACTGACCACATTCGCATCGCCAAACCATCATCGACACGCCTCGCCCACCATGGCGTTCAACAACGGACGGCGCGGCCCCAACATCTCGCAGTTCCTGCGGGAGCTGCACGAGAACCCGACGCTGGTCGAAAACGACCCAGCCTTCTCCATGGACGACCAGGACCTGTCCATGTTCACCAACACCGAGTTCTTCGATCTCGAGACCGGCCAGAACACCGACTTCCAGCCGCAGCCGCAGGAGCCGTCCAAGCCCGGCTCCGCCTCCGAGAGCGCCTCGGCCTCGTCGGCCGTGTCGCCGCTCAGCGACGATGCCATGACCACCATCGCGGATTTCCCGCACATCGACTTCATCACGACAGGTGAGATTCTGCCGCTGCTTGTTTGGCTGTTGTGTTTTCTTGCATCATCATCAGCGCACGTCCCTTTTATGTTTTTATGTTTTTATGGAGCCCTCTCATGTTTGTTTTTTTCACTACACAGCGAGCCGTCAGTTTGTTTTTCACTTTCTACGGAATGCGGAAACCGACGAGGCAAAGTGTTTTTCTTTTCTTTTTCTGCTTGTTCTTTTCCTCCGTTATCAATGACGAAAAGGAGGGGGTGTTTCCGGGAGTGTGAGTTTCCGAGCACGAGAGTCACTCGCGGGCTGCACGAAACGAGCACTTCTGGGCGAGCCACGCTCTCTTTTTCTCGTTCATGTCGGTCTCTTTCTCGCTCATCCGCCGTTTCTGCACCTTTCCGTGCCCTTGTGCCTTACACCCCGACTTCGACCTGCTGCGCTCTTCATTGAGCAATAGGATCGCCGGTTGCATTCTCCACCCAACCTTCTTTTTATCTCACCTGTCTTCCCTGCTGCCTTTGTCGTTGGCTTGCTTTTTGGGCCTTTTCCCTTCTCACCCTCTCGAGGCACTGCCGCCAGGGGCATGGGGCGCCTTTTGATTGGAACGTGGTTGCGTGCAATGCATGCGACCGGCCTCAGGGTCGTGGGAGGGCGGGGCCGGGAAGGGTGTGCAAATTGCGGGCTGTGATGGTGCAATACCCCGTGACTTGCGCTCATCGACACCGACTCCAGCCAAGGCCCCCCAAGCAGCCCATCTCCAATATCCCACCCCGTCAATCGTCGGCCAAGTAGCAAAATATGGCGTCTTGACTTCCTTTTTTTTCCCTTCCACATTGGCTTTTTCCCCCGTTGTTCTCGAGGCCTTGTTTATAATTATTTGTGCCTATATTTCCCTGGTCTTTTATAGTCATCTACCCACTGCGGACATACTTCGTTTTTTCTTTTATTTGTCGGCTCTTTCTCCTCCTCTCTCCCCTTGCTTCTCGTCTGCTTCTTTATTTTCCTTTATCCCCTTATCCTTTATCTGCGCCAATTGGCCGCTGTTCCCTGCTGCATAGGGCTGTGCCGGCCATGCTCTGATCGAGAACACAAAAAAGCCACCGATCGCGAACCCCTTTGCTAATATGGAATGATGTCCTCAGGCGACTTCAACTTCCCGGATTTCGGTGCCACATATTCCTCGCCGACGATCCCGTCCTACCAGGACAACCTGGGCAACCTGCACCAGCCCATCCAGCCCGGCCCCCAGCCGGTCTACTCCTCTTCCAACTCCGTCGGCCACGCGCATGCTCGTCACAGCAACAACTATGCCGGAGCATCCCAGACACCACCGCGGATAGCAGCTGCGGAAAAGCGCAAGCCCGATGTCCATAACCCGGCAACGCGTGCCGTCTCCTTTGAAGAGCAGACGCGCATGGCCGCCGAGGAAGACAAGCGCCGGCGCAACACGGCTGCGAGCGCTCGCTTCCGCATCAAGAAGAAGCAGCGCGAGCAGGCCCTCGAGAAGTCCTCCAAGGAGATGACCGATAAGGTGACCGCTCTCGAAGGCCGCATCAACCAGCTGGAGACGGAGAACAAGTGGCTCAAGAGCATCGTTCTCGAGAAGAACGCAGGCAACGAGGAGTTCCTGGGCAAGCTGCTGGAAGATTTCAAGTCGAAGCACCCCAGCGCGGCAAGTCGGAACGGCATCGATGCCGAGTCAGAAACGGCCGTGGCGGTCGTATCAGACGAAGAGAACGAGACAAGAGACTCGTCTGGCTGAGCAACATGCGCAACCAAAACAAAGCCAAAAAAAGTTATCTTCTCTCTGTTCTTAATCACCGACACCAATATCCATCAGCTGGGCGGTTTTTGCGTTACAATTTTCACATGGGTTCTGCGGTTTTGATTTATACACAATACATATGGGTGTTGATTTGGGCAAAGGGGGTGACCCTTTGGGGCAGGATATGGGGAGGGCACGGCAGGAGATGCAGCGGGTGCAGCGGGAAGCAAACGTCGCCATGATTGTTTCATTTGTCTTTGTCTTTGTCTACGTTTTTTTCTGCTGTTCTGATACTATTGTTTGATATTTCTGTCTGGAAGGAATACAAACCGGAGTTCAAGACCGGGACGTATTACGATGTATTTTTTTTATACGCCGTCTCAAAGGAGAGGCTGAAAATATGCCATCCTTTTTGACAAGCCGTTTAGGGTTGCACAGCGGAGAGAATACATGTATCCTACTGCTCAAATCACAAAACCTTCACAAACAAAAAAACCCATCTCTTGTCGGACGCAGTGAAACGAATGACCAGTTGTGATGTCTGCGACGGGTACACCTTGGTAGGCTCAATTGTGATGCCATTTTCTGGGGTTATGGCTCTATAGTCTGGGAAATGCACGCAGACGGGCCGCCAGCAGCGATGTGTGGCTGCGTCCGGGTTGCGCCTTATCCCCTCCGGAAGATGCGTTTCGTGCAGCACGCACTCACTGGTCCGAAAATGAATTTCAGATCCCGGTGCGTTTTTGATTCACGTGTCTTGTCATTCGCTGCCATTTCACAGCGGGCGGACGGCTAGTATACGATAGATAATAGTACGAGTGAGAATCAAGATGGGGAGGCCCGGCCCCGGAGAGAGATCGGGGGCAGTAGGAGGCCGCTTGAACATCGTGCCTTGCCCGGCACGGTCAAGTTCTACAAGTCTTGCTTCCTAATCCAAGGCGAAGGCGTCACTAAGTGCCAAGAGCCTTTTCTTTTTTTCTTGTATTATCTTTTACGTTTCTTAGAAGAAAGAAGAAATGCAGAGAACAAACTGAGGGTCTCGGGGGAGGGGCCGGGACTTGGTTTTGCTTGTTCCCTTTTCCCCTCTTATTCCGTCGTGGTTTTTACGGAGCATTTTGTCCCACCCGGTGCAGATCGGCTGCGCACGCAAGTGAGTATCAGGGCGCAAGGGAGGGAAAATGGACGGGAGAAGGAGGGAGAAGGGGGGGGGAACGCGAGAGGATCGACAATCTAGCACCCGCAGAAAGGGGAAGGGGGGGAACAGAAGGAGACAGCGACGAAAAAGAAAAACGTGAACAAAGAAAAAAAGAAAAAGGAAGAAGAAAACACGCTGACGACGGAGAAAAAGCTTGTTCGACTGACAGAAGGGGAAGCTCTTCGAGGAAAGTGGATCAGCCGCGGCCGCAACCAAGAGGAGACCCCCACCCACCCTATAAGTCACACTATACGGCTTGGACTGGGCATTTGTCGCGAAACACCACCCCAAGCTCCAATGGCGTGCTCGGCGCGGACGCAATGTCGACATTGCGCGGAAGAGCCAGAAGGGAAGAGCGTCGTTTTCGGTTTGCAGAGGAGGGTGGGCAAAGGTGAAGAAAAGAGGAAAAAGAAAGAGGCAAACTCGTTTTTTCTCTTTCTTGTGACTCCGGACTGCATCCCAGCCACGAGAAAACTCTGCATTTTACGACGTACTCCGTACCGGCCCTGCTGTCGATTTTTTCTTCTCTCTCCATCACTTGCTCTCCATCACCGGGCCTCCTGGCAAGCTTCTTCCGAGGAACGAGAACCGAAGGTGTGTGTCTGAGTGTGTAGATACTTTTATCCTCTTGCGAATTGCTGCGTCTTCCGGGGTACGTGTACTTGCATGGCGTATTGTGGAAAGCCGTAGGCTGTACGGAGCACTATGTACAGATTATGTCCTCCGCTCTGTGACAAGCCACGATACGACCTAGGGCGGAATGAAGCATATGCCCGTCATCTCTGTCAAAACAGAAGCCCAGCCAAAAGCAACCCTCGAATAACTCAACTAGGGTCTTCGTCCTGGTTCGGGCGGTTTCCGATTCTGCATGCAGACGGAGACGATGTCCACCTTGCTCCTCCCCGTCGCCCATGCAGCTCCTCTTGCATCATTTACTCTCTGCTCTGTCTGCTCCGAGTCGCGGAACACACCGCCTACAAGCCCGCTCCACTATTTTGACTCGTTATTTGCATACTTCTGCGAGAAAATGAGCGAGCTTTGATGACGAGCTTGGCCTTTTCGTATGAAAGTCATCCCTCTACGCAGGCACGGCCAAAGATGCTGCTGTACTCTGCAGCGAACATGTGGATACATCCACCATGGTCGCGAGCTCTCTTTGTTACTCGTACGGGCCAGGCTCGCGATCGGATTCTAGCGCCTCGATTTGCGCAACCGTTTTGGGTTAGACGATCTTCCGAACACTCGCGCCTGGTCAAGGCAAGCAGCCAATAAACGGCCGTACTTTTCTGCCATGTCATGCTGAGAGCTGTGATGCTGGCCCGTTTGAACAGGCAAGCAATAGAACGAATTCAATAACAAAGACGCAAGTTGCCGTAGCGAAGCAGAGCCTAGAAACCGACGCCAAGGCCGGTACCATATATGTATATAGAGAATTCATTACAAAATATATGTCGGGCTACCGAAGAGTCGTCGTTGCTTGCCACGAAAATGGATCTCAGGCTCCTCGGAGCTGAAGAAGCATCGCGAGCGATCGGGACAAGACCCTGAAGACACGCCAGGGTAAAATACCCTGCAAGATGGCGAGAGGAAATTGTCCAGCGCACGACCCCTATATCTCAGGGGACAAGTATAGGGGAGAAATGTGAGGAAGGGCCCTGTCGGCTGCTGAGAATGTTTGAGCAGCATCCCCGAGACCAGGTAAGACGAAGAGAGCAGAAAGACGTATAGAGTCTCGCACAAACTGCCGTCGTTGAGGTACAACGAGGCACCGCGAGACACTCTCCCTCGTCCTGTAGAGGACATGAGTCGACAGTCCACGGCTCCGTACACGCAAAGGGATGCTGCTCTGTCTCGGCCCGTCTCTGTATGCAACGGGCCTCCTGATGCCATTTCCAGAGGAGATGGCGTGTCGCCAGCGCGCGCTCAAATGGATCCCCCGACGAGACGGAATCACTCGCAGGAGCTGTTCGTCCCCCCTTTTTTTCGTTTTCCTTTTTTGCACCCCGGCTCGTCGTGTCTCTCCACGATCCCACGCGATGTGTCGTCCGCGTCTTCCCTCCCACGATGTCTCCCTTCCCGTCTATCCTGCATATTGCATCCCGCTCGCATCAGCAGAAGCAGATCATTACTCGCAATTTCTTTTTTTTAAACTCTCGCCATGCCCCTGCTTTTGAGCCTTCGCGCCCCCCTTTTTGCTCCCGCACTCCCCACGCGTCTTGCATCTCCGGCCGAGATGAAGGTATCAGAAATGGAAGCCTGGGCCGAAGCAAAGCGAAAAGCACTCAGACGCCCCGATAAATTGTCCAGCTATTACAGCATACATATGCAAAGCCGCCCATATTATGCTTGTAGCCCGCGCTCAGCATCCCACATCGCATGTAACATACAGAGTAGCGTGCAGCTCACTTCATCGATCCACAGAGGCACAGCTCGGGAAGATATGAGCAGGTGGGTTGTATAGAAGAGTAATACGATATGATGGAGTGCATAGCCTATTTTCTATTTCGTTCGTTGGAAATATCAACGAAAATTGGCTGAACGAGTGTCCTGCATTATTCGTGGGTGTGGTGAGTCGTAACGGCGACGCTTGGGGAGGTTTCCAGCACCCATTAGCAAATAGGCAGCGCCAAGACTAACAGCGAAATATATTCTACAGCAAGGGAAATTGCGTATATGTACTCCGTAGGTGTTCTGATATTGTCCTATGTTAACGACTTACTACCCCCGTAGATAGGTCATAGTGTATTAGAGTGTGCTCAAGCGGACGGACATGCTGCACGAAGTGTCTTTCTATTTTAATCAAATTGTATAGATTCTGCATTACGCCGCACTGGCGAAGTTCATTCATACGCAGTACTATTTTTGCCAGTACGACAGAAGATGTGTATTCTTTCTGATCCAGCATATACTGCATAAAGACGTCGTACAAATATATGCTCGGCACGCGGTCGCGGGGGTCAATCACAGAGGATGGGGCATTGCGATAGTTGGCAATAGCAACATGTAAATAGTGAATCGTCGAAAAATATGTAAACATGGAGTCATCGCAATCTGTTACCTTTCTCGTGGTGATGAATATTTTCTTATCCCGGGCTCGCCCAAGCATTTTTGCGTCTGCGGTGAGACGAGGCGGGACACGCTGTTTTGCATCGAAATCCACACTGGCTTCAGCAGAAAGGGGCTGCCACTTTCACCACGGGTCCAGCCTGGACGATCCGGCGGTGGTCGCCGTCGGCCACGAGACAGTGCAGGCGGCCAGCATCTAGAATTCCCAATTCCGACTCGGACGTTGTTCTCCCGCCCTGCGATCCATTAAACTCTAAATCAACAGCCATGACCGTTGAAGCGATGTTCGCCAGCACGACGCCCGAACACCGGTCCGTGTTTGCATTTTCCATTGGAGGTGGGCGAGGCACTGCTGCGGGAGAAGTTTCAGTGGCTTCAGCCTTACAATGGTGAGAACAGCAGCGCAGAGATCGGCGGCTTCAAGCTGGTAAGGCTGTCTCCCCGTCTGTCCCACGTATAGTGATGAAGACGAGGCGCTGGCCAATTTAGCAGGCGGCACAGGAGGCGATAGAGATACGGTAGCCATTTTGGCATGGACAAGGGGCTGGTTTGGGTTTGCCAAAAAATAAAAAAGATGTTTCCCACGCACCCCTTTTCTCTTCAGCTGGTTGGTGCTCATTGTTGTGTCAACAGCCCTGCAAATTGACAAGCTGCACAACATTGACAGAACAAACTACATTTCAAACCTCATCAAAGACAGAACACGCGGAGGCACTTGATGCCGCGATGGCAAGCGGCAGCGAGACAGGCTTGTGATGCTTGACGATGTTTGCACGCCTACGAACAAAAGACGCGCATATAACAGACAACATGGTCGCCAATGTGTAACCACAGCAGTACACAAGGGAAATACAAAGTGTCTACTCCGTCCGGAGCACGACGTATGAGGTCGGCACAAGGCGAACTCGACTGGTTTTGGCTGAGGCGCCTTTCCATGAACGAAAGTGGACGGAGCTGCATGCATTCGGAACCGCAGCTTATCACGGAAAGCCTCATCCAGATAAAAATCCCCACGAGTCTCTCAGGTTTGAAGTAACGCCACAGTACAGTGCATAAGTGCTTGGTGCCAGCTCTCGGGATGCGCAGCGCCGCTGCTTGACCCCCAAACGCAACGGGAGATTGGCGGCAAACCGAATGGAGAGACTCGTGCTTTCTTACCACATAATACGCCGTATGCAGCTCATCCCTCTGCACCTTGGGTACCCACACAGCTCCGCTTGGGACTGTATTACATATAGCTCCGTACAGCGGTCCTGGCCCTGCTCACGGTCCAGCGTCCGCCGCCACCCTGCGAACACTACTCGAAGGAACAGGAGGGTTGTGTGGGCAAGGTGTGGTCGTCTGACCTTTTTTCCTCTGGGAAGAGGGCGGCAAGGTGGAGAGAAAGGAAGAAACCACCCAGAAGCAGGATGGTATGACGGAGCCAAGAACACTGAAGGATTGGGCGTGGGCGTGCGTGGGATGCGAAGGGTCGGAAATGAAGCAGAAGAATGGGATGGAGTGGGGATCGTGAACCATTGTTATTTCGTTACGAGAGAGGAAGAAGGCCCGGACTCTGCAGGTAAAATAGTTACAGAGCTTGACCCCCCCTATTCCTCTTCGGGCATCTGCATGTGGCCTCCACGCGAGCTGAATCCATTTTGGATTTCAGAGAGACGGGCAGGAGAACGACGCGTTGAATCTTTGTTTTCAGCTGTTGCTGTAGTCTGCCTCCTTTTTTATGCAAGCAACATGTCTCCAGGGGTGGTATTCCGCCCCGAGGTTTCCTAATTTTGGTGTATTCGACTTGTCGGCTACCCTCTTGTCAGAACCGTACTATGAAGAGAAAAGAAGAGGATAAGATACCACTTCGTGAGCTTGCGAGGTCTAGATTTCGCCTCCCGTTGTTCTTCACCGGATATGCCGTCCTATTTTTCTCCAAGGAAGTGGCAAAACTGTAAACAACTCAAACTTCTTCCAACCGAGGCTGCTCGTCTCCATTCTGCAGGAAATAATAAGAAGAGATTTTAAAATCCAAAATGTTCAAATCACGAACAGTACCAACGACATTCACCGTATAGATTGCGTGATGTGGGGGGTTTCGACGATGCAATCCTATTTTTTTTTCTTTCCCTGTCCTCGGCTGAAGCTCTCAGCGAGCAAGATCATCGTTTTCATTCGGTCCCTTATTCCCTTGTTCTGTCCTTTTTGCAGAAGACCGGAACCAGAGCAGCCCCTGCTTTATTTACCCTGCATGTCGGGGGGCCGGGAGTCTCGCCTGTTTTTCTTGCTTGCTTGGTCGAATTGTCATGCCTACCCCCCCTGTTGGCACGGCCCCTTGTTCAATACCACGAGGATGGTGATGGGACAGAAGCTCCCGCTGGTCAACTGTTTGCTTTCGTGTCGTCTGCAAGACGTCGTGGCATGAATCGGAAAAGACGACGGGGGCTAGACGAATCAAATTTGGAGTTGAGGCGCGGTCACCAATGGGCGAGTATAACCCAATTCAGGGGCTGCGTGCTCCCGAACAACACAGACGCCGGCTCGTATTACCTGGCCACTCACTCCCAAATTCTGAATTTATCATCACTCATTGTCAATTAGACGCTTGCTCGTGGTTATACGCCAATTCTTTGACTGTCTTGGACTCTGGTTTGATTTCCTATTTCGGGTTTCGCTATAGTCACATATTCTAACAAGAGAACAGGCTGCAAAACGAGTAGGAGAAAAACGAGAACACAAAGAGCCCGAACCACGAAAAACAAGATAATGTGATGACCGAAGAAGCCGCATTGCGAACTATCCCTCGACAGCCATCGGCACAGCCCTCGGGGCTGTCATTCCCTCTGCCTTCGACACCGGTTCGCCGCCTCAGCTCTACTGCTTGTGCCTAGAACTCGTTAGATATCCTGCGATAAATGAAAGCCACCTTAAGAACGGAGGCAGAGTTGCCGGAAACGGGTACAAAAGGGGTGGCTTACTTGTTCACGACACGTTCGATACCGTCGCAGCCCATCTTCAGAGTCTCCAACTTGGGCCCGTACGAGAAACGCACAAAGTGGTGGCACGGCGAGTCGAACAGATCCCGACGGCGGGCCGGATTCAGGTCGAAAAAGATGCCAGGAACGACGATCACCTTCTCTTCGAGGCAAGCCGAGAAGAAGTTCAGACCATCGGAGATCGGGCCGGGCAGGCCTTCCAGGTTGAGCCACAGGTAGAAGGTCGAGTCGGGCACATATTTGATCACGAAGCCCATGGTGCGCAGGCGCTTGACAACGTAGTCGCGCTTGTCGCGGAAGTGGCGTTGCAGGGCCTGCATCTCAGTGCGGACCAGGCTGGGGTCGAGCATGGGGATCGCCGCCTCCTGGAAAGGCACGTTGGCGCCGCCGTCGAGGTACGAACCGCAGGAGCCGATGGCCTTGATGAACTCCTTTGGGCCAAGGATCCAGGCAACACGCCATCCGGGAAGGCGGAAGCGCTTGGTGAGGCCGTCGATGATAAGAACGTCGTCGTCGTCAACGTCGATGATGTTCTCGGCGGTGCTGATGGTAGTGCCATCGCAGTCGCTGGTGTAGTTGTAGCCCGAGTAGAACTCATCGCTGATCAGGGTGGCGCGATCACGGCACAGGTCTTGGATCTCGGCGAGCTCCGGGTTCGCGACGACGCGGCCGGTGGGATTACGCGGGTTCGAAGTGAGAATGACGCCCGTGCCGCGAGCAATCTCGTCGGCGATCCGTTCGGGGTTGATATGGTAGCCATCCTCCTCTTTCAGGGGAACGGGGATTGCGGCGAACTAAGAGTACGCAGCATGTGAGTAGGTGTTTGGCCATCGAGGTAAAGAGGGAAAGCCTAGAGGGGCTGCTATTGTCGGTCTCTCCCCCGTACTACGATAAGAACCTACATTTTTGAATAGCGAGAGCATCTCGTTGTACGCTGGCCTGTTAGCAGATTCGACAGGGAAACGCACGGCAAGTCGTGAGGAAAGAGACGAACCTGTATAATCCGGAATGAAAAAGCCGACGTAGGCATTGTTCAGCACGGCCGCAATCCGGATCAGACCGGCGCGACCACCCGGGACAATGGCGACATTCTCCCACGTGTACTTGCTCTCCTTGCCCTGGCGGTGGTGCTCGTTGTACAAGTGGGCAACGGCCTCTCGCAGCGGACGGATGCCGGCGGTGGGGCCGTACTCACGGCTTGCCACGGCAATGTCCAGAGTCTGGGGCCGCTGGAAGCAGCCTTCAATATCATCCTCGACCTCGGGTGCGCCCTGGCCCAGGTTGGCCCACAGCTCGGGCTCTTCCAGGAAGCCGAACTCAGCAGCACGCTCCGTGCACCAGACGACGCCCGTCGACGCACGGGTCGCGTCGAGGCCGGCATGCGGCAGATGGCCCTCGTGGGCGGCGCGGAACTGGCGGTGGATTTTGCTGCTGGCCTCTGCAGTCGGGAACGGGAAAACGTCAGTACACGTATCTGAGAGGTTGCTGGCGGCGGGGGGGTGGAGGAAAGCTTTACCATTAACGCCAGGCTCGCCGAAGGAAAACCGGCGCGAGGGCTTGGGCACGCCGGTGTTCCGGTTGATGCTGAACTTGCGGTTGAAAAAGTCGGACATTGTGACCGTGGTGAAGAAGAAGACTGGAAGCTGTAGAAGGCAGCAGCTGAGGCGGGGAGCCGTGAGGTCTAAAAGAAGCGAAAGGGACAAAAGGAGCAAAAAGAGGGAAACAAAGAAGCCGTTTCAAGAGCAGGCGCTCGCAATAAATGAACGTCGCACAGCGGCAACGGCAACGGCGACGCCGGCTGGAAGCGGTCCCTTGTCAATATGCAGACTCCGCAGCAGTTCGTTTTGGCTTCACCGACTCGACGCGTTTAGGGCCTGTCTGTGATGCGATATTTTTCTGATTCGCTGCTTTCTGGGAGTGTGCACGTCGAGCTGGGGGCTGTCAGAGCGTCTGTCTGTGTTTCCCTTTTTCCACCTTTGCGATATTTCCGTGACGCCAGATAGCTGCAATCTCCAGCCCAGCTGCCCAAAACTTTCGTCAATAGCGGGGGCAAATCGACCGAAGAGTGGGTGGATGAGGGGTTTCGGGGTGTCTTTGCTCGCCAGTTCGTCACCTCTTCCCCGTTTCAAGGGTCGACTTTCAGCCCCCGTGCGGGTTTTCCCTAGAAACGGCAGATCGTGCAGCCAACGAGCAGCGGCGCTGGTCGTCTGGTGGCGTTTTTCGCTTTCTTCGTCTTCTTCAAAGATACGGGGAATCGACACGACACCAGGACCGCGGAGCTCGGCCGGCTGCAGTAGAGGAACCCTCAAGAGCCGCGCAGCCAATGGCAGCCGCTCGTTGCACCAAGTGGGCGGCCGGCGTTGGCTCTCGTTTGGCCACGAAGCTAGCCTGGAATGCGAAGTTTGCTATCGGCTTGCATGCTGGATGAAAGAGGACGGAGAAGTTGGAGAGGATAGAGAGAGGCGGGAACGCTCTAAGAGGGCTACGTGGTGTGCGCCGTTTCTTTGTGGCGTGCTGCCGACAGAAAGAGGAAGCTGCGATCCCCGCGTGTGTCAATTAGAGACTGCGAGTCGCAGCTTCTCGTTTACTCGTAGATCACCAAGACAGCCAGGAACGACGCCGGGGACAAGCTTTACACGGCGGCAGGCTTGGCATGCCTGTTAGTGGGGACGGGAATGCGTCCTGCCATGGCTTGCAAGCACCGATAATGCAGATACACACGGAAACGCGAGAGCGAGAGCAGAGTGAGACACGAGAGGGGAAAGGAAGGCAGAAACCAGAGCGGTGTTGCAACCCCCTCTTCTCGGGGCTCTTCTCGGAAGGCGGTGAGAAGATGAGGCTCAAAAAAGAGTGGATACGACGAAAAGAGAAGGAGCGCAAAGAATGGGACCCTGGCAGGGTCGCGGATGGAAAGGAAAGAACAGACGAGGGCTACTCCGTACAGTGACCCGCATCGCGACGCTCACAGCAGGCAAGAACTACCCTGCCCGTGACGTAGTGCCTCGTTCGCGTGCGGAGCATGCTGCAAATTTTCTCAGGCTCTTTCCACTCTAGAACATGGAACAGTGGCTGGGTCGATTGTGCCTGGGAAGGCGTATTGCGAGATCTGTGGCTAGAGCTCCGGAGGCTCGTGGCTGTGGCGGGCCTACTGCGAGGCGGAAACCCGTGAGGAGCACCAGTCAGCATTACGGCGTATTGCTCGAAGAAGAGCCAGCCAAAGAGCCAGCCAACAGTCTCTGACAGGCACCAAATGCCCCTTGTTTTCTTTGTGCGTTTCTGTTCCCCTGGTCGCTGCGCCCCGTTAGGCTTCCCGCTAGCTGGTATTGTCCAGATCGCTGGTGCTTCGGCCAGTGTCCTCAACCGTAGCAATGCTCCGATCTTGATTCATGGAACCCTAGTTTTCGAAGCCTTGGGCCTCATGACTGAGAAATCGGGAAGACGAGGAAGAAGAAAAGGGGGAGTCGCTGAATAAGACAAAGACACACCGCAGGACGCAGAACGCAACAGCGAAAGTGCGAGAGGCGCGCCCCATATCCGTCATCTGCCTCGCTCTTTCCACTGCGCGCCTTCCTCTCCCGGCTCCTCCCCTCTCCCACCCGTCGCCTAGTTTGTCGGGCTAGTCGAGCCTTCCTCCGTATTTGTGCTGTATCCGCTCGCGCAGGCGCACCGCCAGCCTTTCACAGCCGCACCGCACGAAAACAAGCAGACGGCAAAAGCAGGCTAGCACTCCCAGTGCGCCGCGGTCGCTCCTTCTCATTGGGGAGACGGCAGGAGCCAACCAAGGGTAGCGTCACCTCGACAAACTGCCCCTCCTCTTTTATAAGACGGAGACCCCTCTCTGAACCTCACTGCTCGCCGCTTCGCCTTTTTCCTTTCCTTGCGATCGAGCTCTTCACCAACAGCCAAGGCCACCCTGAACCGCCCTCATCCTCTGCAAAATTGACGCGCCAACGGCAAGCAGCCAGAGCACTCTTCCCGCACACGCCCGCCTATCCGCTCGCGCTCAAGCTCGCCTCCCATTTCGCACCCCCGCCGCACACGACCTCACGCAGACAGGAACAGACAAAAAGAAGAAACAGCGACAAGAAAAAGCAAACCCAGCCCCGTTTCTCTTTTCTCTGCAGCTCCTTGCACCACAGCATAGTATGTCCGATAACAACAACAACCGGGACGGCGTGCGTAAGTCCATCATGGGCTCGCTCAAGAACCGATTTAGCAGGAGGCCAGAGGATGGCGAGGGCTCATCAAGTCCCGTCTCGCCATCTGCGTCTTCCCCTACTTCTGGTCCTGCGTCCGCTCCTCAAGCCACGGCCTTTGCGACGCCATCGCCGCGCCAGAGCCGCTCCCGCTCTGTTCGCAGCCCGCTTGTTAACCGCTCTGAACCAACGCGCCGGCCAAGTGAGCTCGCCCTTCTGCATCTCTCGTGAATCAGCCATCTCTTGTCCCAACGTTGCTAACGAGCTGTCGCCAGTCACTGAGCCCCCGCCGCCGTATACTGAAGTCGCATCGCCTTCCCCTGGCGGCCCAGGGCCTACGCCGGCCCCCGCCGCACAACCAGCACCAGCCGCACCTGGCGGCTTCGCACTCCGCGCCGCTTCGCCAGCCCCTTCCAACGCCTCCGCGTCCTCCCGCCTGACTGCCGACAACATTCGCTCTGCCGAAGACCCATACGCTTTTCTGACGACCTTTGACACTATTTTTGTCATTGACGACTCGGGATCCATGGCCGGCCGCCCCTGGCGCGAGGTTGAGGCTGTCCTGTCCAACATCACACCCATTTGCACCCAGCGCGACGCCGACGGCATCGACATCTACTTCTTGAATCACCGCAGCACGGCACCGCCACCGACCCGATCGGGGAGCCAAAGACAGCAGCAGCAGCCCAGGATTCCGCCAGGCAAGTCTTCCGGAGGCTACCACAACGTCCGCGATGCCACCGCCGTGGGCCGCATCTTCCAGACCGTCAGGCCCGGGGGCGCTACACCCACGGGCATTCGGCTCCACACCATCCTGCAACCTTACCTGCGCTACTATGAAAAGAAGCGGAACGAGCTCGAAGAACGAGGCGAGTACGGCGATCCCGACCCGGCCGACATCAAACCCGTCAACATGATCGTCATTACGGACGGTGTCCCCACCGACGACCTCGATACCGTACTGGTGAATGCCGCTAAGAAGCTCGACGCCCTCGACGCGCCCCCCTATCAAGTCGGCGTGCAGTTCTTCCAGGTCGGCAACGAGCCCGAAGCTGCCTCATACCTGCAGCACCTCGACGACCATCTGGGTGCCGGCGTGGCGGGTGGTCTGCGCGACATTGTCGACACTGTAACGTGGGATGCTTTCGTGAGCCGGAATCATGCTGGCGGCGCCGCTGGCGGTTCAACCCCGGCCTACGGTCTCACGGCCGACGGCATCCTCAAGGCCGTGCTCGGTGCCGTGGTCAAGCGTCTCGACCGCCAGCCGACCGGTCCCCGTGCTCCGCCAAACAGCAATTCTCGACGTTATCTGTCTGTATCATAGGTTATCTCTCCTCTTTTTTTTTATAATCCCCTTTTGTCTGTCTCGCATTTCTTCGGCTATTGCTTCTTTGTTTCTTGTTTCTTTATCTCTGTTTAATTAGATACCCGTTCCACGGTGCGGAAACTTTTTTGCGACTGCGTTTTGGGTATGTTTCTTTTTGTTTTGAACTTATTCTGGGCGACAAAAGCAGCATTGGAGGGCACAGGCAGTTTGCAATGCACGGCGACGATTGTTTTTGTCCTTTTTCTCTTTCTCTCTCGCCCTCTCTGCTGTGGCCTCTCTGCCCTTTTTTAAGCATTCGCCCATACATTTTGTGGTTTTTAGGGAACGAATATTTTTAAACGCTGTAAGATTAGATGCAGTTCTCCTTGGCAGCAAACAATAAACGTTTGCTATACTGACACAATATCCCCAAACCTATATCATCGCGTATTACGGAGTAAAATAGCTGTCTCTAAATTGAGTCCACGCAGCGAGAATATTGGACAAAAGTTGTGCAGTTATCGTTTTTAATTCTGTGTACCAGCTCCTACTAAATTATCCGTGCCTTGTCTGTGTGCCGTTTGTCCACTCCATTCCCTGCCACATCAACCAGCCCTCGCTTTTTTAGGAATGAAATAGACGTAAAATCCATCGCAGCGTCCCTAACCGACCGCATCCCACCACTTTCTTGTGCCAATTCCCTCCGTCCGCATTATTCGCACCATCCCATTCCGATCCACCCGGCCCTTATCCTCCGCATATGGGAAGATTCATCCAGACGAAGGACGTTGAAACTGGGCCGTCTTTCGTATGCCCCATATCGACAACCGTCCTACCCGAAAACAAGACGAAAAACAAAATGACAGAAAAGACAAGAGGAAAACATACGTGAAACGATCGGGGTATTCTTTGCAGAGGAACAGCTCAAGCAAGGCACCTTTTCCCAGCAACCCATTCGAAATGCCATCCAGTGTGAACAAGGAAGGGGGGGGAAGGACTGCAGAAAGTATCGCGTAGACAGAAAACGCCTCTTTGAAAACGAAAGACAGTACAAGAGATTTCAACAATGGCTATCCACTAGGCAAGGCCATTGTGAAGAAAAAAGGGCCAAGAACGCATCGCAAGGCAGGGTCAAGTCGCCATCGTGCTGGCTGGGCAAGCAAGCAAGATTAAAGACGGAGATCTAGAGCTGCTACTCACATATTTTTGTTCTCTCTCATCTACTGCATCAAGAGGACATTGGCCTTGGCGAGGAATCGCGGATCCACGCTGACACCCGCGTCGTTACGGTACGTGATGCCCGGTGTCACGACGCACATCAGGCGCCAGTGGTGGGCCTGGAGCTCCCGCGTCGGAATGCTCGAATTCAGCGGCCGGTGAGATTGGTCGCTGAACTTGATGCCACACTCGTTGAAGATAAACTGAAATGAGAGACGTGACGTGTTCAGAATGGCCGACAAGCGCAGGGCGCCCTCGCAGACGCCGATCAGCTCGTGCAGCGCGCCCTGGTGGTCCACCTTCTCGATGTTCATCATGGGTCCAACAATGTCCTTGATTCGGGTTGCCGCTTGGTTGGTCTTTTGCGACTTGCACTTGCTCCAGTTGGGTTGCCGCATGAAGTCGTAGATGGCTCGTGATCGCTTCTCAACGAGTGCGTGGCGCTCATGCGGCTGCAAAACGGCGTCTATCACATGTGTTCAATTAGTACGGTACCTATACGCAGCGGCGCCAATTTAAAAAGAAAGGAAGAAGAAAAAGAGAGAGAGAGAGAGAGAGAGAGAGAGAGAGAGAGAAGAAGAGAAATCAATCTTACCATAACCGTATTTAAGGTCAAGCCGGTGCTTGACACTCACGAGCACGTCCGTCAACTTCTCATCCAAACCCTCCCAAGCTTGTGGGCTCCACATCTGCTGCACGACATATTGAATAACGAGCCGAGAAATGAAGAAGGGGCGGATCGACTTGTTGCAAAGCATGAATAGCGAATGGCTGGCAGCGTTGTGGCGGTTGTTTGGATAGGTCACCGAGCAGGCATAGTCCCAGAGACGCGGGAACTGGTGGCTGATTCTGTGCATAGCATCGATGTTCGGGATGTTGCAGTATTTGCCGACCCAATCCTTGATTGTGTTGAAAAACTGGAAAATATCGCGAACTCGGTCTTCGTCCGTGCTGCCGGGCGGTGGAAGAACTCCAGGAGCAAATTCTCCCGAGCGAGATTGGTCGTCACGTACAAGAGCTAGTTCCTTGCACAGTGGTGCTGGAGTCTGGGGGCGTGCTGGATTTGTAGCCATAGACCGTGGCCCTGTCGGAGGCGCAATTTGAAGGGCCTTTTGGTTCTGCTGAGGCGGGTGAGCCGGTGGATATCCATGCCTCTTTTGAACCTCCTGGGGCGGACCTCCATTGGCAGTAGGCTCGGGGTTGCTGTCCGACGGTGGCACAGAAGATCCTGTCTTGTGATGGCCTTGAAAAATATTGCCCGCTCGCTGATGCGGTTGCTGGGACGGTGGTGGCACAAATGGGCCATGTGAGCCGACTCCCGGAGTCCGAGAAAACCGTCCGCCGCCGCCACCGCCATTGCTAAAGTCTGGAGTTCTGGTGCCCGGGCTGGATGCATAGCCGCTGTGGTGCCTCTGCATCAGCGAGGCGCCGTTTTTAGCAAAGAACTTAGACTGGTTGCTCCTATATCCGCGGTTGGCAAAGCGAGGTGTAGCGGACCTGAGCTGCTGGTTGTGGCTGGGGCCAGCCGAGTTGTCCAAGTCAGATGATGCAAAGCTGTTATTGTAGTTAGATATGCCATTTGTTTTCTTAGGAGAAATTGGCATGTCTTCCACTGTGGAGGGTAGATGCTGCAGGATGTCAGTCGACATGGTGTCCGGAAAGCCGAGCATCTCAGGGCTGTCTCCGCTCAGGGATGCTCCCGAGTCACCCCCTGCCATGACCCAACTGTCGCGCTTTGCGGGTGGATTAAAATTGGAGTGCTATACGTGTGCGGGATCAGCTTTTTCTTTTCTTTCATCGCAAGGCCTATCCAAACATTTGTGGATCTTTATTTGATCTTGAATCAGCATTTGTTTTGGTGAAGTAGACGTACATGGATATCAGCAGTGTTTCCGCGTCCTTGGATTTGGTTCGCAAGGTCATTCAGCCGTCCCCGAAGAAATTTCACTTCCTGCTCAGCAGAGTCCCGTTCCGACGCCCTCAGATCACGCTCGTTCAGAGCAGCGGAAAGAGACCCTTGTAGCTGAGCACGCTCGGTATTGACTGCCTGCTCTAGCTTCGCGCTCGCTTGCTGTGCTGTGATAAAGCACTGGGCAACGTTGCGCAGCTCTTCAAACCACCCCTCTCGAATCGAGGTTGTGAGGCCGACTTGGTTATTCGTCGCTTGCTGAAGCCGCATAATGCGGCCTTGGGCGGACTGGCACGCAGCTCGGATGTCCTGACAAAATAATGGTAATACTAGTGAGTGGGATTACTCTTGTAGCTCTTAGAAGTCAAGTCGCGGCTATGAAGAAAACGCATAGAGAAAGAAAAAAACCACATGGAAACATCAAGTCTTGGGTAAAACGCGACAGAAGTGAGAGGCAAAACCACAATAGACAAGTGGAACAATCAAACTCACGTTAAACGTCGCCGCCATTGGAAACAAGGCAGGCCCCGTCGTCGATGAAGTGCTGCTTGGATTATACAGGGGGGAGAGACCAGCGGAGATGTCGTGCAATGTGTCGCTTGCCAAATCAAAGCGCGAAACTGTGGTTGGCATGAGAGGAATGACACCGGTAGACGATCGACCTAATGGCGATGTGTACATCCTATCAAACATGTTAGTCGAAGACCAAAGATATTAACAGCGCGAAATACCATCTAGTTATCAACGGCAAGATGGCAGCAAGTAAAATAAAGATACAGAAGAGACCAAAATATTCAGAGACGAAAGCGAAGAGGTCCGATACCTGTAAAAGGGGGCGCGAAGTAGGATGAGAAGTCGAGAACAAAAAATAAATAGCAACAGAGAAACGAGCTTACCCGCTCCAAACAGACCAGAATCGAGTGGTGCTAGATGCTGTTTTTGGGAACCAGACGAAGACGGCGCATGTCGAAACGAGTGTCTTGTAGATGGCAAAGGCGGGAGAAAGATGGAAATCGAAAGCGAAATAGGAAGCTTTTGCCTTTGTTGACAAGGTGAGGCCGGCGTCAAAACTGGTGATCCTGGATGAGGACCAACGGTGACAAAAATGTATGAAAAGCAGGAAAACAAAGCAAAGCGAAAGAGACTGGATGCAGACGATAAATGTGAGGAAACGCCTTCCAAACGAAGAACCGAGCATGAAAAACTCCAAAGGGTAGTCTGAAGCTCGGCGAAGGAAAAGACAAGAAATGGTGTATGGGTGAATAAAAGATGAAGGAAAGGTAAAGAGAGGCAAATAAAAAATCCGAGCCAGATTTTTATAGCCACAGAAGAAGAGACGAACAGAGGCCAAGTTCTTAGAAGGCCAGGAAAAAGGCGGTCTGTTTGCTGGTGGCCGGCGCGTTGCTCGGCCATACCCGAGTCCATTGCGCACGAGATGGCCTTGGGTGAGGCTGCCGTTAATGTCAACCTGACATATGCCCAGAGGTACCTTGTACAGATCAAAAATGTGTATAAAAACAAGAGGGACACAGGCTGCAGGCGTGCCTTTTCACTTCAGCAGAAGTGTATCGTTGTTTGGGCACGAGACGAAGATGCTTGCAAGATGACAGGTGTAGATGGTCTATTTTTGGCTTGTTTTGGACGTCCCTATGCAGAAGACTCGTTGACGCCTGGACAATAGCAACGGCCGTTGTGCCGCTTTATTGGGGTTGTCAACAACTGTTTGTACATGCCGACTTCGAGATGGACGGTAAAAACAAAAGAGAAGTAAATGGAAGAAAAGAAAGAAAGGAGGGAAAATATGGACAGAGCAGGCACAAAATGCACCGTAGAAGTACACCGTAAATTAGACAGACAAATGCAAACGAAAGAGGGCCTTTCAGCAGAGAGATAATCGCAAAGCACAGGCCGCCCGCTGAGGCAAGATGGCTCGAAGCTTGATGGAGATCATGAGAAAACTGTGAGAAAAGGGTGAGAAAGACGTCAGACGAAGATGCAGCCCAGAGCAGAGGAATACCATGCCAGAAAACAAACGGCCGGCTGCGCCTGCCCTCGAGGCCTAGTGGGAGGAAGCCAGATATCTTGAATAAATTGGGCAGGAGCCCCCTTTTAAGGACTGCAAGGAGAAGGAGCGATCTTGTGCCCCACGCATCTGCTGCTGCCCGCAATTCCTCTCAAGAGAAGAGTGCCCCCGATAAGACGAAAAGACACTGATACTGACAAAGAGGGAGCCGTGAAGAGGAAGCCATCAAGCACATGGATAGAGGGGGGCGTTTGAGCCAAGCGTCTGCGGCATCAAACGACACAGCGGGAGGCTTCACATTGCGCTTATGAGAAGTCACCCTATGCTTGGGTCGCGTTTTCGTATTTTACGCATTTCTTTTTATTGGATTTGAACTATTTCCTCGTCTAGCTCAGGGAATATAAACAAAAAATAGACGCACGAGAAAAACAAATAAACTCAAGAAGCGAGGCATAGAACTAGAGGTAGACAAAGACTGGGCAATGTCTACAACCTCCTTAAGGGGGGGCAACCTCAGTCAGTGAAAGTCTTCGCCTGACATCAGGAGTACATAGCAAAACAGTTTAAAACAAGAAACATCACGGCCGACATGGACGGGCACGCCCCGGGCCTGGGAAGAGGACAGAAGTCCATCTGTGAGATTTTAAGTGAGAATAGCAGGTCCGAAAATAAAATCGGGTTTGAGATACAGGAGCCTAGCAAGAAGACGGGAAAGCCTTCTCGTAGGGGGGTGGACCTGGCGCGTCGAGGTCTTCAGACCTGGGCAGTGGTGGCATTCGCCTGCTGCTCAGCGACCTGTTTAGGCTGTGATTGGGAATCGAAAGGACGCCGAGCTGAAAATCGTCCTAGAAGAAAAATAACAACTGATCGCGCCGGTATAAGCAAAATCGAAAGCTACCGAAACGCCGGAAGCGACACCGAGGCCGTATGAAGAGCGAGAGCAAAAAAAAGGAGGAGGGGCGGTGCCTCTATATAGCGATTCTGGGCAGATGATAAAGCCTGAGACGGAGAGACAGATGAGGGGTGGGAGAAGAAAGACTTTTGATCAAAAACCTGATAATCGATGGTGGGTGCGTCGTCGCTCGGGACCTTCCTTAGGTAAAGCCCATTTCAGAGGTGGAGGCGGGGGTCAGAGCCCAGCCCGAGAGAAACGCGGCAGACCTAGGTTGCCGGTTCGCATGGAGACATAGCAGCCCAAGCATGGGAAGCGCAAGCATCGTGTGCAGCGGTAGAAGGGAAAGACCTGTACATTCCGAATAAGAAGCCGCCCTCGGATGCGAAGGTTCAGAATGCCTAAGAGGGAATGGAATGCCTAAAGGGGGGAAAAGCAAAAACCGCAGAGAAGATAAAACAACCCCGAGGTGTCGGTTTTGTCGGGCCGGAGTAATCAAAGTGCGAGACGAGAGACGAGCAGCGTAGAATTGTAGCCGAGCGACGAGATACGAGGTCGAAAAATAATTGAGGCGCAGAAAAGGCGCAGATAGGGAAGAAGCGGGCCGGAGAAACAAAAGGATTAGCTTTCTCTTTCCTGCCCCCTTCAATTTAGATCGCCTTTGAGCGCGAAAACAAACTGCTGTAGACGGCGTCCACGACGGGCGCGGCGGTGATCATGCGGCCGCCAAAGAAGCGCCCGTTGAGGCCCTTGATGGCGTTCTCGCCGCCCTGGACTTTGTCGAACTTGAGATAGATGTCGCCGTTAGAGTTCGGGTCGAGGGCCACGTGCACGACGTGGCCGTACTTGTCTTCGGCCTCTTGGCGGACGTCGTCCTCCAGCTCCTTGATCCACTCCTCGCCCTCTTCTTCGCCGGCGTCAAACATGTTGTGCAGAACCACGCAGCGGCTAGCGAGGTTAACGTTCACACCAACAGAGAGCGGCTTCGTGTCGCTGCGAGGCTTGAGAATGGGCCGCTGCTGCTCGGCGGCATCGCCTCCGCCGCCGCCTGCACCGGACGAGCCAGCGCCGTTCGCAGCGGTGGCGGAGGATGAGGCGGGCACCAAAACGTCGTCGGTCCTAGCGAGCTTTCTCATGAGAGCATCCCGGCTGTAGTTATTGAAGTTGACGCCAGCAACATCAGTGTCATCCAGCGCACCAGCACCACTACCTTTGTCGTTGTCGCGGGCACCCGCCCGGTCGAAATTGTTCGAGTTGCCTCCCTGGCTCCGGCCTCCGGGGCCGCCGTGTTGCTGCTGCTGGTCGCGGCCCTGGAATCGCTGCATCAGATGAGCAGTGGACTCAGGGGTAAACTTATCGTTTCCGAGTCCCACTCGGATTGGACGTCCTGCTAGGTCAAACCCGTTCATCTTCTCGAGCGCCTCGCGCGCCTGGTTGCTATCACGGAATCTAGTTGCAAGGTTAGCATCTTGTGCTTCAGAATGAAACGGTGGAAAGGAAGAAGGGGAGAAGAAACGTACTGAACAAACCCGTAGCCGCGGCTGCGGCCGGTGTCGTCTTTCTGCAGCTGGACAAACTCGAGCTCGCCAAAAGGCTCGAAAACGTTGCGCAGGTCCGACTCGGTGATGCTGAAGTGGATGTTGCCGACGTATAGCCGGTGGAACGGCACGCCGGTCGCGTTGCCGTTGGGCGCAGTTTCTGCATTGTTACGTACTTGCCGGTTCTTCTCGGCTTCCGTGACCTGAACAATGACAGGGATACCTAGCAGTTTCTGACCTGTGAGCTGAAGAGCCGCAGCGATGGTTTCTTCGCTTTTGAATTCAACATAGCCAACTCTGGGAATTGTTAATACGAGTTCGGTTCAACAGGGGGAAGGGGGGGGGGAGGAACGCACCCCTTGGACCGGTTGCTAACACGGTCCTTGACGATCTGGGCATCCGCCACAGGTCCCGCCTTTTCAAAAAAGTCCTTCAGATCGCGCGTCCGCAGGCGCGCGGCTAGCTGCTGCACAAAGACCGTCCGCCGGTCGCGCTCGCCCACGACAGGCGGGGACGCAGAGCGGCCACCGCGACGCGTCTCGGGCGACCGGTCACGGCCGAAGCGGTCGCGATCCCGGTCGCGATCTCGGTCGCGGGAGCGGTCGCGGTTGTCGCGGCCGCCGTTGTAGCGGTCATCACCGCCGCGGTCCCGACGCGAGTCGCGTGGCCTGTAGTAGCGGTTCGGCGATCGCGACCGCGACCGTCCACCACCGCCACCGCCGCCATTTCCTCTGTTGCGGCGGCGTCGTCTCGGCTGGTCGCGGCTGCGGCTCCGGCGTCTACTACTCCGATGGCTTCCAGCCTCGCTGCGGGCAGGCGTCCGTTCTCGGTCGTCGCCACCACCCGTGCCGCTGGCTCCGCCGCCGCCGCTGACGCTGCCCCGCGGGCTCTGGCTGCGCGGCTCTCGCCGTCTGCGATCACGATCACGGTCAGCTCGTTCACGATCCGCCCGGTCTCGCTCACGTTCCCGATCGCGGTCGGCGCGTTCGCGCGGCGAATGGCTGCGGCTGCTGCGGCCGCTGTGCGCGCTGTGGCCGTCGCGGCCTCGTCCGTTGGTGTGCTTTCCGTTGGCACCGCTGGCGCCGTACTTGTCATCGTCGCCATGGCTGCTGCCATTCTTCAGCGTCTCGGCGGTCGCGCCGCCGAGATCCTTTCCATCGCCGCTGGCGGCGGCATCGAGGAGGGCTTCTACGTCGAGGTGAGCCATCGCTCCAGTGTACTGGAATATTGTGAAAAGAGATAAAGGTCCGTACAGCAAAGGTTGGAAAACGAAAAGTCGTGCTGGTTGGATAATGGGACAGAGAAGGAAGAAGGCGGGTTTGTGAAATGGAAGAAAAGACGGTTCGCGGAAGAAGAAAAGAGGGAGAGGGCAGAAAAGTGGGGTAGCGGCGAAATAAAATTTGGTATCAGTCAGCAAATGGGAAAAGAGATAAATCACGTGATACAACTTCGAGAAAAACTGATGCCGAAGATTCGGGGGGTGCATTGGCTGGCAGGCAAAATAAGATTCAGACGCGATGAGAAAGCGGGAAGGTTCAGGATTCATTTTCAGGATAAAATTAATTATATTCTCGAAAAGTCAAATATTATTACGTCAGGTATTCTCTCAAATTATGCCCTTTGCCGCTTGTGAGTCGCGTTTCCCGTGTTGGTAGAAGAAAACAAAGTTCCCAAAACGCCATTAAAAGCAGCTATGTCCAGAATCATTCATACCTCCAAGCTCGCTGCTCTGAAGCCGCGGGGTCATGCCCCCCCTCCCTCCCCCCCAAACAGTTGGATGTGCGAAAGCATCACTTATTTGGACTTGACGACCGGCGAAATGTTGAGCTCCGTGCCGAACACGACGTCCCAGAATCTGCTGGTGACGCCGAAGCCAAGCTCGTAGTCCAGGAAGTGGTGAGCAAGGTGGTACTTCTTCAGGCCCTTGTACCAGAGCGGGAGGTTCTGGTGGTGGAGGAAGTAGTGCGTGAGGTCGTAGCCTATGTAGCCGAAGATGCCGCCGCAGTAGACGGTGGTAGCCACGTTCCAGTCATAGGCGAAGAGGGTGTGGGCCAGTTTCCAGAACGGCGTCGCAAGGACAACGAAAAGTGTAGGCGGCATCACCAGCCGGTACTTGTCCATGGGTAGGTAGTGGTGGATGCCGTGAAGAAGGAAGTGCAGGGTGATGCCCGCGCGGTTGTCAGGAAGGTAGCTGTAGACACGGTTAGTAGGTGGCTCTGCAAAACAAAATTAAAGGCCGGATAGCACATATAGGAAGTACTCACTAGTCGAGGTGGAAGAGGAAGCGGTGCAGGATGTACTCGACCAGGGTCCATATGCCGTAACCGAGGGCAAAGAAGGCGGCCTGGAAGAAGACAGACCCGAAGCCCGAGCTGGCAATGAAAACGCCGTACGACACGCAGGGCAGCCATATCGTGGGGATCATCCACCACGGCGTCTTTGACAGCGGCTCGAGGAAGTTGCCAAACAGCGGCGCCGACTCGCCGCCCTTGTAATGCCGCGGACGATGGACTTGGTCCAGATAGAACTCTTTGGAGAAGCCGCCGTTCCAGACCTGCATTAACAGCGGGCGGCTCAGGTCAAGGAACTTGTGCTTCTTGTAGTCCGTCGTGTAGTCCGTGTCCTTGGTAAGGTCCTCTTCACACGACATGCCTGTGCGCGGATGGACAGAGACCTGCTCTCCGTCTTCTTGAGTCTCGACCCCCGTAGCCTTGCCATTAGTGGCCTTTCCGTTGCCATTAGCCGCCGACTGTTTCGAAGTATTTAAATACCCGACGACCGCGTCGTCAAGAACCTCGTAGGCAGCGTCGGAGTGTGTGTGGGAAACCTCGTCCTTGAGGATCTCGGTGACATCTTTTCCGGCATAGTCGAGGATCAGGTCGGAGCCGCCGGGGTGGGCATCGAGGAAATCGGTCACATCGTAAACGACCTCGCCGACGATAACATAGCAAGACTTCTGCGTGTTGTGCGACTCGACTTCGGCGGTCGTGAAGCTTGGGAGCGTGCGGGCCGGCATCGTGTGTCGCTCGGGGGGGGGAGGGGCGGAGATACGAGACAGGCGAGGATGAAGAAGAGGGAGGAGGTCCGAAGCAAACCGGGCTGGCGCAGAGGTGCTGGAGAAAGACGGCAGGCAGAGAGAGAGCGCGAAGGCGTGGCGAAGAGAAGACAGACAGAAGCAGAGAAGAGAATCCTCCTGCGAGAGCGAGAGGAGAGAAAATGAAAGAGAAAAGAGAATGGGCGGCCAAGGGACGAGAGAAGAAAATAAGCGGACGAACGAAGAGGCCGGGTTATAACTGGTTCTCGAAAAGGGGCGCGAAACCAAAGATCTGACCAGAGAAATACGATCGCCCGAAATTCGAATTAAAATTTCTGCCGAAAAGGGACAGGATGCCAGTCGCGACGCGAACGCTGCAGGCCACGGCGGAAGCTCCGGGGCCCAGGGTGGCGCTATGTGGTTGGCGGGTGTCACGAGTGTGGCCCGACAAGAGGACTGCCGTGGTGTGAGCGTGCCAGTTGCCACTCTTGCCGCAGATTTTTCCAGCGAGTTTGCGCTCTCCAGGCTCAGCTGGGGTTCGTTCCATCTGGTCATCTAATCTCCCGCACCGTGTGCGCTACTGTACACGATAGCAAGGAAAATATGCCACTTTGATAGGCTCGGTACTGTATGCGCACGGCCGTGCTTTAGGGGGAAGTTACCAGCGACGTCTTATACGACATATACATAAGACACAGGGCCGAGAAAGGCAAGAACAAGGGTAGGATGCCAAAGAACGAAAGAACGACTGATTCTTCGGCGTCTGCTTCCTTCCAATTTCGGTATGCTGCCATCTGAAATCACATGAAAGACATTGGCCCGCAGCTTCCTCGTGATTTCACCGGCAGCCAGCTGGCTGCCGGCTGGCACGCCTGCCCGGCGCAGAATAGCGGCCAGCCCAGTTCTTGGCTTCACCTCCAGCTCGCCAGGCCAACAGGACATGGCTTCGTCTTGGCACGCGAGCTGAGCAGGCCTCCCCGCGCTCGCCAGGACCTGGGTTTTCTCTTATCTTGCGCATCTTCGAGCAACTGCGCTCATCGACACCAGTCAGCACGCCCAAGACGCAAAATCAACCTTGCGCTTGCCCGGTTCCTGCGATTGGCGTCTGCCAGGCAAACAGAAAACCAAAGAGGCCGCCGTTTCTCGCGATAGCCGGTGCCCAGAACGCAGGCTTGACCGTCTGCCTGTCGATCTCGCTACAGGATTTCCCTCGCGCGGCCGTCCAACCAGCGCGGGGCACTCCAGCAGCCCTCCGCCCCTCATTCGCGTTCGGCGGCGTGTGAGATCCCTCGCGCTTTGGCATATATTAAGCTTAGATCAGACCCGAAGCTCCTGGCGTCCAACTTACTGCCCAGTGCAACAGCAGGAAATACCTTTTCGCCAGAAATCTGTCGCAGCGAACGCTCCCGCAATCATGGCACGCACCGTAGCAGGCTGGGGCCCCGTGCTCCTCCTGCTCTTCACCTTCCTGGCCCTTCTGCCGGGCCAGGCTGCGGCCTTCGGCGCCGGCAACATCCCGTCCATCGCCCAGGTCGAGGGCGTCAACTGGCGGCACGGAGGTGAGCCATTTCTCATGTTTCGTGGGCGTGCCCTGTTTTGGCCTGCCTGCTGACCGGGGAAACCAGACATCGAGGACATGCTCAAGACCTTGGTCTTCCTCCACGGCAAGAAATGGACCACGATGCTCGTCCAGCGCACGTACTTTGGCAACTGGCTGCGCGACTACTCCCAGGCCGTCGACGTCGGCAGTCTGAAGGGCGTCAACGCCGCGACCATCCGCATCCTGGTGTGGGTGCTGTCGTTCCTGGCCTTCGGCTACGCCACCGAGGAGTTTGAGGTGACCGAGGAGCGCCTCGGCGTCTACCGCCCCGAGGAGCACATCGACAACCCGCTGGGCTACGCCGACGGCCAGGACGCGCGCACGTTCGACGCGCGTCTGCGGGGGCCTGTGGACCCCCGCGAGCTGGAGATCGATCCGGACACCGGCATGAAGAACTATATTGCAAACGAGCGCGGCAGCTGGGCCACGAGCGCCGGCTATCTACGCTTCAGCTTTGCCCGGAGCGTCCATTTTGGACGGCTGTATCTTCACGGCGGACACGGATCCTCGGGCAAGGAAGCCGATCTGTGCGAGGCGCTCCGGTGTCTCGGCCAGGCTCTGCACTGCATGGAGGTATGGAAAAGGCAGGAGGCCAATACGGGTGGCGGCAGGTGGTACAGATGCCCTAACAGTGCTGCAGGACTTCAGCGCGCACAGCAATTATTGCGAGCTGGCCCTCCGTGAGCTCGGCTACAACCAGGTGTTTGCCCACTGCGGCGTCAACTCGGAGATCAACCTGCGCGGCCACCGGGTGTTCCCTATTGTTACCGGTTTGTCTAGCTGCTCCCCCATGGCCATGATTTGGAGAGAGCTTTCGATCGCTAACTTCTCTCCGTAACAGGCACTTTCGGTGCTGTGGACTTTCTCCACTCTGTGCTAGGGTTCGTATCTCTCCTTGTTGCTGCTCCACACAGCAGGCCCAGAACCTAACTAACAGGCGACGCGCTACAGTGAAGCAACTGACCATTTTACGCAGTCGGAGGTTGACGAGGTGGACATTGCCCTCAAGAACGCCGAGCAGCTGAACCGCTCAGGTGGCGGCGGCGGTGGTGGTGATGGCAGCCGTGGCATCTTTGGTTCATCATCGTCGGCCGGTGGCGACCGGGACTTTATCTCTTTGGTTTCTCAACTCCCGGGCGTTGGCGGTGATTTTGCTCAGGAGGCGGCCCGCTTGAAGGCAATGGCACGGCAGCAGGAAGAGGACAACGCACGCGCTGGCGTTGACCCCAACGCGACGAGCGGCAGCACGGCCGGCGGATCTGCCGCAGGTGCTGCAAGCAACCCCAACCAGGTCCCTGGAATGAGCGTCAACTTCGACCCCGTCGAGACAGCCCGCAAAATTTACCCAATCCTGGAGTTCCGTGACAAGATCGTCCGCGCCATCAACAACACGATTTCAAAGATCCCGGGGCTAGAGAAGTTGATTGAACACATCAGTGAGACGCTGACGGCATTTGTTCTGGGTCTGCTTGCTCCCTTCGTGCGGCCCATCATCAACCAGGTTAGCAAGGTGCTGAAGGACGGCTCCTCCGGCGTGATTAGCGCCAGCGCCCAGTCTCAGCTGGAGCCTTGGACCGATCCCAGGTGCACGAACCCTACGCACTCGATGCTCTCCAAGGACCACTTCACAAATGTCTTGAACTCGTGCGCTGGCCGCGTTGCTGCCACCGTTCTGCAATACGTAGTGCCGTTAGTATTCTCTCGGCTCTTTTTTTTTTTGGCGCCAATATCCCTCCCAAAGCTAATAACGCAGGCGTATCCTTTACGCGTGGGACAACACCGGCGTTCCCGTTGACGAGGTTGTCAACGACGTGCTCCATGCCTTCCACCACCCGACCATCCGCGACGAGCGCATCCAGATCCAGCGCGAGATGTTCGACACCGTCCGGCGCTGGGCCAACGAATACCCGCGCCGGAACGAACTGAACCACCTGCTGTCGTCGCAGTCGGTCAAGGACGGCAAGAACCACGTGCTCGCCAACGGCCAGACCGCCGGCGGCGGAGGCGGCCACTCTCACGGCAGTGGCGGAGGTGGTCACTCTCACAGCGGTGGCAGTTCGTGGTCTAACCTGGCCAATCTTGGCAACCTAGGCAAGCTGGGCAACTTGGGGAACCTAGCTGGCAGTGGAAGCGGCAGCGGCAGCTCGGTCGCCAACGCCCTCTTCTCGCAGTTCAAGACCCGCGACCTCAACGCCATGGACGGCCGCGACGGCAGCGCCAGCTCCAACTACGTGTCCGGTTCGCCGGCACCGAACCGGCCGACATCCGCGATATCGCCCGCATTTGGCTACAGCCAGGGTGGCAGTGGTGGCGGCAGTTCCGGCCCGTATGCGGCACCGACTCCTACTCCTTCAGGCGGCGCCGCAGACGCGTATTTGCGTCCGCAAGCTGCGGCGGCTGGCGTCAGTGGTGGTGGCTATAGCGGTCGCCCGCAGCACCAGCAGCATCAACAATACCAGCAGCCTTCAGCCGGCGGCTACGGCGGTGGTGGCCCCTCGCCACAGCAGCATCAACAGCCGCAGGGATACTATGGCGGACCGCCCCAACCGCCGCCGGGATTCGGTAACACCTTCTATGGTGGGCCATCACCGCAACCTCAGCAGGGTTGGGGTGGTCTTGGCGGTCCGCCTCCACCGCCGGGCGGGAGCTTTGGCTACGGCTACCCTGGAGGGCCACCTCCGCCCCTGCAGCAGCCTTACGGCGGTCAACAACCGTATGGTCAACCTCCTTACGGGCAGCAGCAGCAGCAGCAGCAGCAGCAGCAGCAAGGCCCTCCAGGCGGATGGGGCCAACCGTACCAGCGGCAGTATTAGGTGACAAAGAATTCGGAAAAAAGTATATTAGGAAAACAAAGGACTAGAGGATTACCCTTGTAAATGTTGACGGTGAGATGCGCGATGAAATGTTCTTCTGCTGTTTTTGTTGAATGCATATGATGTCTAGGTTGTCCACCTCAAAGATCTATGAGAAGCTAGATGCGAGATGGATGCAAAAGAGGTGCGCGAGCCAAACATGCTGGAAACCGAGGCTGCAAGAGCGTGGAAGAAAATAGAAAGATATGTACAAAAAAAAAATAACAATATGTGCCCAAGACGTCAAGACAAATCAAAGAGCTATGCCTTTCCCAGTGTGCCATGTTCGCTCTCTCCTTCATCCCTTTTCTCCCCGATTGGAAGCTTTACCGCCGCCCCCGTCGCGGGTCGTCGGCCTCGGCCCGCCGCGCGTCCCGGATCTCCTTGGTGCCCAACGAGCCCACGCCGCCCTCGCTGCGCCGCTCCCAGCCGCCCAGCCGCACGACCAGGCACGTCGCGTTGTCGCCGTCCTGGGACACCTCCGTCGCGTACTCGACCACCGCCCGCGCCCCCTGCTCGGGCGTGCGCGCCTCCTTGACGACGTCGACAATCTCCTGATCGCTCAGCGTGCCGGACACGCCGTCGGACACGAGCACCAGAAACGCGAACTGCGCCGGGGCCATGTCTACGCGCTCCATCTCGGGCTCCGCCGACACGCCGATGCGCTTCGACTGCATGTCGCCAAACGCGCGGCTGTTCGCCAGCCCGGAGATGCGCTCCTCGCCAAACGAGTCCGTCACCAGCGACTCGGCAAAACGCGTCAAGCGGCGCGCCTCCACGGGCGACGACGGGTGGTGGTCGCGGGTCAGCGGGCGCGCCTGGCCCGTCGTCGTCTCGCACAGCAGCACGCGCGTGTCGCCAACGTGCGCCACCATCATCGTCGAGCGAGCCGCCGGATGCCAGAACGGCGCCGGCGTCGGCGTCGAGATGAGCACCACAGATGCCGTCGAGCCGCCCTTGAACCGCGCAGAGCCGCCGATGCCATGCCCCGAGGGCGGATGGTGCGGCGCGCCCAAGATTTCGTCCTGGTTGAGTGGGAAGTCCGACACATACGGATCATCGGGATCTGGCTTCCGGGCCTGCGCAGTGACAAAGTCGAGATCGGCGCGCAAGAAAGCATAGGTCAGAACAGACTCGATGGTGACCGGTGGCGTTGGCGAAGAGGACAAGGAGCTGGGCCGGGGTGAGGACGATGACGAAGACGGCAGAGAGATTCCGTCGGCAAAGCTGGTTGGTTTAAAGCGGCGGAAGTAACCGCCGACTGTGCTCCGGTACTCCCGGAGGAGCTCCCTTTGCAGATTGACCGCCTTGGTCACCGAGTCCTGCTTGCTCCCGTCGTCGTCGCTGCTACTGCTCAGCTCTGAATCGTCGGATTCTTTCTCTGCTGCGGCTCCCGATGCGCCCTGGCCACCCCTACCGGCCCCGGTCCGGCCTTTTCGCCGGAGGCTGCTGGTCAGCCCAAAGTCAGCAGCCGCCTCTTCGATGTACCCATGGAGCTCGTCCCGCAAGAAGTCGGCGCATTCTGTGCCGCCGTGACCGTCAAATACAGCAAAGTAAAAGATCTGCGGGTCGCCCGCAGCGCCGTCGGCTGTAATGCCCTCGCCAGTGTTGCGGCTATTGGAGATGGCCGATCGCACGAGCGAGATAGGAGCCCGCTTCGCAAACGCCGGCACGTCGATGGTACCCGCCTGGTTTGTATCTTCGTTGTAGGGGCGGCTGCCACGCGCATTATACGCACCAAAGTGGTGCTTAGCACTGCGCAGTGGAATGCGCACCACTGTGAGGTCTCGCCCGAAACCGACGCCACCATTTGCGCCCCCACCAGGCGAAGAAGAGGACACATTTGTCGGCGCCGCAGAGGCTGGAAGCGGTCCACTCGTGCCTGGCGGCCCAGGCGTGTGCGGTACAGAAGCAGCTCGCGGCAGCTTGTGGTGGGGGATGGTAATTCGGCGAGAATCTGGGTGGAGGGACGAGGAGGGCAGATGGGTGACGAAGTAGTTGTGGAAGAAGCGACGAGAAGCGGGCAGAGAGAGCAGCACGGGAGAATGAGTAAGTGCCAGCCCCGTCAAATCACCAGTCCGCCGCAGACAGAGCCGCAGTCGAGCGTGGTCGTTCGGAAGCGCGCGTGCCGGTGGACGCGATCGGCCGTGGGCGAGGAAGGTCGCAACGTAGCTCATGAAGGCGTCGAGAAGGGCCAGCCGTGTCGTCTGGGGCGTGAGAGCGGGATGTCGGCCGGGTGCCACCCTCGACAGGCGGTGATAGAGAGGCGCCATGGGCAATTGAAAGGGACAGAGAGAGCGCCCGTGATAGGAATCCCGCGAGTGTCAATTGGCGATGGCGAGAGCGTCGAGCCAAAGAAAGCGATGCGCGAGAGCGCGGCACAGATGGCCAGCGAGGGAGCCCAGAACAATGGCCAGCGAGCTGCAGCCCGAATTGACGCAGCCGGCCCCGGGAACGAAGGCAGCAGAGTCCACGAGGACGAGCAAACGAACGAGGAGAGAGCGGAAGACAAAGGAGAAGAAAACAAGGCGAAAACACCTCAGTCCGTCAGCCTCAGCCCCAGCACGGCTGTTCCCGCCAGAGTGTTCCCGCGACCAACAAGCACAGGGGAGAGCAGGTGGCCAGCGGGGATGAACATCGTCTGCGAGAAGGGGCAAGCAAGCAGGCGTGGAGGAGGCGAGGCGGCGGGAATTGACAGACGAGAAAGTCGTGAGAACCTGGAAATGGCCTCAAACCCAGAAGTCCTCTCTGCCTTTTGTGGAGATGTGGAGGTAAGAAGTGTCTGGTGTCTCGCTGGTCGCTCCTTCTCGTTTCCTCCCCGGCCTATCTTGCCCAGGAACAGGCAAGCTTGGGGAACTGTGGCTTCTGATAGGCGGAGCACTTAGCACATTCAATGGGGTAACGAAGCTAATACAGGGAGGGGCAACCAGTGATTCAGTGCTCCTTTCCTGCCTTACGGCCTTACGGCTAGGCCAGACCGAGTGTTTATGCACGTTCCGGGGCATTAGCTCTGCCCCGGAGGTCCTGTCGCGGCGGAAAGACCAGACCGTGCCAGATTACCGCGCCTGTGCCCTGCAAAGCCTGATGTTCCTGCCTAATTTGCCTTATTAATAAGCTCCAGGTGCCAACTACTGCTAACTGCATAAGTCACAGTTCGACCTCAAACTCTCGCCAGAGCCACATCTTCACCGAGTGTCTCGCCTGCAGACTTTCGTGTTCCGGCGCCCATCCCGATGAGAGCCCGCCTGTCGAGAGACCTCCCGACTCGATGGATGACGAGCCGTCCGAGGTAGCAGTGGCCGATGGCGGCAGTGCCGCGGCGTCGGGCGGCAGCAAATTGCCCGGCGACGGCGGCGACGGCATGGTTGTCATAGCGCCCCATGGCGACGTCGTGCTCGATGTGCTCTTTGAGACGTCCAATGAGACGCTGCGGTCGTCGCGGAAGGCTGCCGCAGCGGCTGCCCGAGGAGGGCGGCCCCCAGGCTCGACGCTGCCCGGGGCTGCAGCAGCGGCAGCCTCAAGCAGTGCGGCTCCTCTGAAGCCGAAGCTGCCCATGTCCTTCCGTGTCGAGGCGTCCGCGCTCAAGAAGCACTCCCGGTACTTCGCCAACTTGCTAGGCGACACCCGCTTCCAGGAGGCGCGGACGGTAGAGGAGACCTTGGCGGCCCTGGCCCTGGAGCAGGTCTCGCCAGCTGACGCGGACGTAAGCCGTCTGCCGCGGGTGCACATTGACGACGACGACGAGGGCAGCAGGACGACCGGGCGCGAGCTGGTCTTTGCGGAGCTGCTGCGGATTCTTCACTGGGATGGCAAAATCGTTGACGTTGCCGGCGGCGAACCGGACAAGCCAAAAACAACGACGACGCCGACAAAGGCGGCACCAGCAAGGACGAGACCTGCTGTCAAGGCAATTTGCGGGAAACTGGCGCCGTCAAAGGCGGCGGCACCGTCAAAGGCTGCGGCCTTGGCAAAGGGATCACGGCCGAAACCGGCTACTCAACCCGAGCCTCAGCCTCGGCTTCACGGGTCGCGGTGGTCCACGAAGACGCCGCCGACGCTGCTAGAACTGGCAACGCTGGCGCTGCAAGCCGACCGGTTTGCCTGCACAGATGCCGTTGCCGCGTACGTGCGGACCATGGGCCTTCGCTTTCCACAGCCTCGACTTCGTGCGTCGCGAGACAGTGGGCTGAACACGGGGAAGAGCAGCGGTGGCTTGCCCGGTATGGCCAACGAGGAGGCCATCCGACAGAAGATATTTGCGACGTGGCTTCTCGACCAGCCTCTCTGGTTCCATGCCGGCACGAGGGAGCTCATCTTGTACGGTTCGCGTCGATGGGCAGCGTTCCCCGGAGACCTTGATGGGGATGAAACTGCGCTCCCTGCCTGGTGGGATCTGCCAGATGGCTTAGAGAGTGGGTAGACTCGCATCCTTGGCCCGAGACAGCGCTCTATATACATACTAACAGTCTTGCTCTTCCAGGCGAGCTCCAGTTCCGGAGAGAATGCATTCTCACCTGCATCGCCTCGGTGCCACGGCACTTCCTTGCCCTCTACACGTCGCGCAACCGCCGCCAGTGTAAGATGGGATACGAATCGAGCGCCGCGTGCGACTCGTTCCAACTAGGCGAGATCGTCAAATTTCTCTACCACAAGGACCTGCTCTTTCTCCAAGACTTCTCGTGCACGGTGTCGTCTGCAAACCGGCACATTGCGCCCGCAGACTACGCCGCCGTAGACATCTACCATATCCTCTCCACTCTGAAGCAGTGCCCGGCCTACCAGCTCGACAAGCACCACGTCAACTGCGGCCTGCGGACGCGCATGCTGCCCATTGTCGAATACATCCATGCCATGTTAGCGGCCAACGCCGTGGCCATCCACCGGCACGACTGGACGGCCGCTCACCATGGCAAGGCCTCGTGGCTGGCGGCCGCCAAAGCAGCAGGCCTGCTAGACGAAAACGAAGAGGATTCGGACGACGACACCGTCGCGGTGGACGATGGCGACAACGGAAGCACCAAGGTGCCTCTGTTTGGGAAGCCCCGGCCCGCATCCAACCAGCAGAGCCCGCAGGTATTCTGGTTTACCCGAGCGGTCGCCGGCGACCTGCGCCTGCGGTTTGAAGGCAATATGGCGTCCGATCGTATGGCCCGGCAGCTGTTCGCGGCGAGGCGATGGAATTGGACACCCGAAGATTGAGGCAATAGATTAGAGATATAGAGACCGAAAATTAACGAATAGAATGTTACGACTAATGGCACATCTCCCCAGCGCCCAACGCAAGAAATACCACCTGCCTATGCCATTTTTTCCACGGCCGTCTCCGAACCCACCGGGTTTCCATTGTTTGAAGGCGGGGCGTGGACGACGTCAAGCGGCTGTTGCTGAGCACTTGCAGGCTTCACCTTGCGGCGGTTTGCCAGAGGACAATGGCCGTGCATCTCCCGGTACCGCAGCGCAAAGAACGCCGCCATAACGGTCAGCCAGTACAGGTTATACGCCAGGACAGATCCGTACGTGGCCGAGTTGGTCCAGCCCAGGATGGCGTTGAAGAATCCCCAGCCGCCGCCGCCGTTGAGTTCCGGGTTGCAACACTATGAAAGAGAGGCCAGCATGTCAGCGAATACATGGAGTCAAAGAAATCACTGACTGACGGGTGCCGCTCACATTGACATGCCAGACACTGCGGTCGATGTCGTACGAGCCCGGCCCGGAACCGAGCTCGGCGGCGTCCGAGCCGACCACCTGGTTCCACTTCTGCATCTCAAATGACCAGACGGCACGCGAGAAGAGGCCGGCCGCAACCAGGTAGAGCAGGCACGTCGAAGCAACCAAGAAGACCTGCAGACGGGCCGACGAGCCGCCCCTGTGTTGTTAGCAAAAAAAATGGTGTGATGCCGCGATCATCTTGCGCTGCCATTGTCGCACACACTCACTTGTACAAAAGATAGCCCACAAAAATACCCGCGAGCAGACCAACAACCACGGGCAGGGGCACCGACCTGGCGGGCGCCGAGAAGGACACGCCGGCGACGAACACGACGGCCTCGATGCCCTCGCGCAGGACCGTCACGAAAGGCAGGACGAAGAGCGCGTACCGCTCGGCGAGGAGCTTCGCCCGGCGGCCAAAACGGCCAAAACGGCCAAGCCAGTTCCGCCGGCGCCTCTGCTGTAGACCGTCGGTCTGCTGTTGTTGCCGGCTCTGCCGCGTCCCCTCCAGTGCGGCAGCCAGCTTCACGCGCCACTTGGCCTGCATGCGCCCGATGCGCAGCAGAGCGGCGCCGACGACGCTGATGATCAGCGATGCGACCAGCGCGAACGCGCCCTCGTAGTTCTCTTCGGAGGCGGCCCAGCGGTCGGCGCCGAACGTGTAGAAGACGGCGATGAGGGCGGCGGCAACGACGAGGCACAGCAGCAGGCCAGCCAAGGTGCCGGCCCAGACCTGGCGGACGAGGCGGCGGTAGGGGGAGTTGCGCGGGGCGCTCTCTTGGTTGTCTTCTTGGTTGTCTTCAACGGCAAGCTGTGGCGGTGGCGGTGGCTGGCCGAGCGTTTGCTTGAGAAACGCCAGGAGGACGGACACGATGACGACCGTCTCGAGCGACTCGCGGAAGACGACGAGGAAGACGGGGACCGAGAAGACGTCGACGGCCATTGTAGTGCGCTGTTGGATAGACGAGGGACCAGAACTCTGCAGTCTTACCTCGGTCAGAAGGGTGTAAGATAAATGGACATGGATCGACGTTTTTTTGTTCTTTTTTTGTTCTTTTCCTTTTCTATCACCTCTTTAAAAGGGCCTCCATTCACATAGCGGAACGCCCGAGAAAGGCAGCTCCATGGCCGGGTAAAATAGAGGCGGCGGGAGGGCATTTAGATTGCTCTGCGGTGAGAGAAGACATACTTTGAAAACAAAATGAACAAAGCCCCCTGGGTGTTTTGAAATATATTCATGCTTCGTCTTCTTTTTGGGGCCGTTTTGCTCTTTCAAAATAAATATTCTTCGTTTGTCGACATTGTGTCGACGGTGTTGAACCCCTTTTTTCAGGGGCTAAGCAAACACACAACACAAAGACAGTCCTGAAATACCAATACCAATTCATCTACGAACCCACGCCAATCACTCTCCAGAGACGCGGTACATAGAGAAAATGCAGAGACTGATCGGTCTGATTGATAAGATAATTTTGGTTCGAGGTTGCATCGTCGTGTTGCGCCGCTGCCGGTCTCAGTTTTGAGTTGGTGGAAAAAGACGGGAACGGAGTGGAAGAGCGGCATCGAAAAGGGACGATCGATGGGGGCCATCATCTTGTATTCCTTCACTTATAGGATATTTGCTTTGTACTGTCCTTGCCGCTTCACACCACTATATGGACCCCTGGCACGCCTGCTGTCGACATATTACCCGGAGAATAAAATAAGAGCCAGGCACACAAAAAGGCAGTTGATCCTACTTTAAAACATGCCGGAGGCTGCCCGTAGACAGGCCAGAGAAGCGAGGTTGGCCCGGAACGAGCACGTTTCTGGACTGTGGTCTTTGGTAATAAGGTAGGAAAGACTTGGCGAGAGACGGTTACCTGTGCCGCTGTTCTTGTATATTTTTTATTGTTTATCAAGACCTCCTCCTCTCAACGACGCATGAACGATGCAGATGTCTACCTTGGAGCGGGTTGTCTTGGTTTGATTTTATCTTGATATTGTTCACCACTCTTCCGTTGGGAGGCGTTTACGTCTTTGGACAACCGGAGGCACCCTTCATCATGAACAGTGCAACAGCTGCTGCGGCCATGGCCCGGCGTCTCTGGAGCGGCCTGACCGTCCTCTTCTGCCTCGTCCAGCTCGCCGCCGCCGCCGTTGTTTCCTATGACTTCAATGTCTCCTGGGTCTTGCAGAACCCGGACGGCCTGCAGGTCCGCCCGGTCATCGGCGTCAACGGCAACTGGCCGCCGCCTATCATCCGGGCCACCGTTGGCGATCAGCTCGTCGTGAACGTCCGTAACCAGCTTGGCAACCAGTCGACCTCGCTGCACTTCCACGGCCTGTTCATGGAAAACGCCACGCACATGGACGGTGCCGTGCAGGTGTCGCAGTGCGCGATCCCGCCGGGCAGCGAGCTGGCCTACAACTTCACGGTGAACCAACCGGGCACCTACTGGTATCACAGCCACAGCAGCGGACAGTACCCCGACGGGCTGCGCGCCCCTCTGCTCGTCCACGACCCCGAGGCTCCCTTCCACTACGACGAGGAGCGCATCCTGTCCCTCTCGGACTGGTACCACGACCAGATGCCGGACCTGCTGAGCGGCTTCATTGCCAAGAGCAACCCGACGGGCGCCGAGCCCGTGCCCAAGTCGGTGCTGCTCAACGACACGCAGAACATCGAGGTGCCGCTCGATCCGGGCAAGACGTACCTGGTGCGCGTGGTCAACATGGGCGCGTTCGCGGGCCAGTACCTCTGGTTCGAGGGCCACAACGTCACGGTGGTCGAGGTCGACGGCGTGTACACGCAGCCACAGACGGCGTCGATGCTGTACCTGACGGCGGCGCAGCGGTGCAGCTTCCTGCTCGTGGGCCGCAACGACACCAGCGCCCGCAACTATGCGTTTGTCGCCAGCATGGACTCGGTAGGCCGCCATTTCTCTCTTTCTCTTCTCTCTCTCCTCTTCGTCCGCTGACCGCCAGACCATGTTCGACACTGTGCCCCCCGACCTCAACTACAACACCACCGGCTGGCTCGTGTACGACGTGCGCCAGCCGCTGCCCGACCCGGCGCTGCTCGACGCCTACGACCCCCTCGACGACGCCGCCCTGGCCCCGCACGACAACATGGCGCTGCTCGGCGCGCCCGACATCTCCGTCGAGCTCAGCGTCAGCATGCAGAACCGCATGGACGGCGCCAACTACGCCTTCTTCAACAACATCACCTACCGCCGGCCCAGGGTGCCGACGCTGTACACGGTGCTGAGCGCCGGCTCGACCGACCTCGCAGCCGACGACCCCCGCATCTACGGCACGTACACCCAGACCACCGTGATCCCGCGCCGCGGCCAGGTCGTCCAGCTCGTCGTCAACAACCTCGACGTGGGGCGCCACCCGTTCCACCTGCACGGCCACAACTTCCAGATCGCCTACCGGTCCGACGCGTCGGCGGGCACGTTCCGCCCCGGCGACAACGATTCTCTCCTCGCCGCAACACCCGTCCGCCGCGACAGCCTCCTGGTCTACCCCAACGGCTTCGCCGTGCTCCGGTTCCGCGCCGACAACCCGGGCGTCTGGCTGTTCCACTGCCACATCGAGTGGCACCTGTCGTCGGGCCTGGTGGCGACGTTCGTGGAGGCGCCGGGCGATCTGCAGCGGCAGTACGGCTGGGACTCCAGCAAAGACGCCCGCCCGCTACTTCCGGCAGACCACCTGGCGGCCTGCGCGGCCGGCGGGGTGCCGACGGCAGGGAACGCGGCGGGCAACGCGGCGAATTTCCTGGACCTCACGGGCGAGGACGTGCCGCCGGCAGCGCTGCCTGATGGGTATTGTTTTTTTTTCTTCTCTTTTTCCTCATATGTTTCCCCCCTCGCGTCAAAGAGTCGCTGTCGTTCATCCCCTGCTAACTCTTTCAGATTTGCTCCTCGCGGCATCGTGGCCTTTGTGTTCAGCTGCGCCAGTGGCATTGCTGGCGTGGCCGTGGTGGCGTGGTATGGACTGGTGGGTGGCAGCGACGCAGACAACCCCATCTCGGGTGCGAGCGCGTCGGACCAGCAGCAGACGACGCTTGGTGAGGGGGCGGTGGTAGCATCGCCGGCGGTCCTCCTGCAGCCAGAAGACACGCCCCAGGAACAGGAACAAGAGACGCCGCAGCCGTCGTTGCCGCCGCAACAGCTGATAGCCGGACAGGAAGCCGCCGCAGCGGCGAGCAGCAGCAGCAGTGAGAGAGCCTGACGTGTTCATTCAGAAGCAAGTTGCAGGGTACAAGATGTCACAAAAAAAAAAAAGACCAAAAATTATTTCGTTGCTCCTAGATCTATGTATACCTAATTCCCTTTGGCCACTTTAACAAAAAATAACAGTACGGATCGCAGGCCCCCCTCCTGGTTCCCTGATGGTGCATGACAATGGTAGTGAAGGAAGTCTTCCATTCTGTTCGGTGTCGAGACACAAAACTGACAAAAAAAGGACAAAAAAGAAACCAAAAACAAATGATTACAACCAAAGATATGGACAAAGCTGAAAACCATGTATGAAACACCCCTTTTAAAAGTGACTAAACTGTTAATGTGTAACGAAAGACCCAAGATGAGCCGAAGAAGAGGAAAGAAGGAGGAAGAAAAGAAAAGAAAAAAAAAGAAAAAAAAAGAAAATGGTAAAAAGAACAGTGGGAAACGAGAGTTGGTGAGAAGTCCGTTTGGAAGCTCATGCTATGCATCACATAAAAAGACGAGTGGAAGAAGCGAGGGTGGATAGGATGGTTGGAGTCATGGCAGTGTTAAAAAAACAGAACGGGCGCATGGCCATGTTCCTTTCTTTCTCTACCGCCGGCGCGGGAGGCCAGCCGCTCTCCGAGCCTGTACGTCGCCCTCGGCCAGCCACTTGCTGGCCTTGACCAGCTGCACGACATTCAGGAACTGCTTGCCGGCCATGACGGGGAAGCTGATGCCGGCCACGACCCACGGCCAGAACGAGTCCATCTTGTTGGCGCGGGCCATCTCGAGGGCGGCGGCGCTGTGGGGGTTGGAAAAGATCTGCCGCAGGATGGACGAGTTGATCTGGGCGCCGGGGTGCAGGGTCGGATCGGACGGCGTGATCGGCCTGAGCAGGGACGGCTGCAGGATGGGCGACGAGAACGAGAGGAGGTAGAGGGCGATGAAGAAGAGCTCGTTCAGGGTGCAGAAGATGAACAGAACAGTCTGCGTGTGTTAGAAAGGGGCAGGCGCCAAAAGAGACGGGGAGCGAGGGGACAAACCTTGCTGGTGTAGTACTGGTTCAGGAGCCAGCTCCGCGACCGGTCGACGGCCTTGTGGCTCGTCTCAGAGCCGCCCATAGCGAGCGTCGCGTACATGTGCATGTAGTGGCTGGCCAGGTCGAGCGAGACCAGGCCCTGGAAGATGATGGCCCAGCGCGGGAAGGCGGTGGACAGGAAGACCAGCAGACACGCGGTGGTGCAGCGGTCGGTGACCATGTCGAGCACGGCGCCGAAGCGCGTGGACTGCTCGAAGTAGCGGGCGGCGTAGCCGTCGAGGGCGTCGAGCAGGCACGAGACGCTGTAGAGGATGGAGCAGGTGCGGGGATGGAGCGGCATGTAGTAGAGCGAGGCGATGGCCAGGACGATACGCAAGTAGCCTGGGAGGCGAGAATGGTCAGCACGACAGAGAGGTCAGATGGAAGCACGAGGCAACGGAGCAGAGCATACCAATGATGTTGGGCCAGAAGATGAAGATGTTCTCGCGCGGATACGTCTCGGCGGGCGCGGCAGCCGCATGGCCGTTGCCGTTGCCGGTGCCGTTGCCGGTGCCGTTCGCAGCGACGTCCTTCTTGGTGCCGGATGCGCCGGCCGCGTCGGCAGCCGCCTGTCTCCGTGCGCGCACGCCGTTCATGGCTGGCTGTGGGTGTCGGAGAGCGTTATCGGGGTGCCTGATCGAGCGAGACGACGCAAGGTGGAAAAGCCCTGAGTCGTTGTGGACGGCGCGCGCGTGAAGACGACGAAGGTAGATGTCGTGTGTCGTGTGCACGGGTGCGAGGGGTTGCGGGCGCGGATGTCGCCGTTATCAGCCGATACAACAGGGTCTTGGCAGGGCCGGTGGAAAGTCGATGGAGGCTCGGCTGATGGTATGGCTCGTCGTGGAACTGTCGAGTTGTCGAGTTCGAATGCGCGTCGTCTACGAGCAAGTCGTGGTCGAGGTTGAGCTCGAGGAAGGGAAGACGAAGAATGCGAAGAATGCGGGTCGAATGCCAATGAGAGGGAGATAAGCGAGGGGGAGGAGGCGAGAAAAAGGGTGGTGGTGAAAGGGGCGTCGTTGGCGTCGTTGGCGCTGGGGCTGACACGCGATCCAGATCGAGCAGAGACGGAAAAGGAGAGGAAGAAGCGAAGAGGAGGAGAAGAGAAGAAAGACGGCGGCGGTGGCCAAGACAGAGATAATGCAGCCAGATAGAGATGCAGCAGGCCACACGACAAGGACGAGATAGCAACTGATTAGGAGGGAGGGGGGGGTGGGTGGGAAAGGAGGACAGGAAAAGGAGCGAAAGGTGATTTTTTTCGCTGTCTCTTTCTGGTGATGATTGAGGAAGGCAGCGCAGCGGGTCGGCCGGTCGCGCTAGTCGCTGAGCTGCAGGCCGGACAAGTGGGTCCATCAAAGCAGACATTGTGTCGCTGCTTCCTTTGCCTTCTTTGGGACGCTCTTTCCCAGGACGTGCATGTCAGCGATAAGAGCCAATCGCAGGCGATAAGCCCCCACTGGCCACCGGCGTGCTCTGCAGTGCGGGTCGAGTCAAATGGAGTAATGAGTAATATGCGACGCAGCTAGGCGAAGGCAGCATGATGGCTCAGAGGTCGAGCAGCCACAGAGCACACGCAGCAACACGCCCGATGCTGTGGGCAGATAATACTTGTACTATCCTCTCTTACATGAACGGGCCTGCAGTCAATCAAGCAGACCGAGTCGGCTCGCTGTTGCCTTGGCTCCAAGCATCCATGCGCGGTGAAACCGTGGGTGCGCCGTCGCACGTGACGCGCCGCCGACACGCCTTTTCCTCTCTTGCACTTCCTCGCTTTCTTTTCTCTTTTCTTTTCTTTTCTTCTTTTTTTCTATTTTCTATTTTCTATTTTTTTTTCTCTTTTATCTTCTTTCTTTAACCGTGCTCGTCTCCAGCTCCCCTCCTGCACCTCCTGATCGCCGTGTCGAGCTAGGCGACGACGCCTGGCAACTGGTCGAGACGCGCCGATGCCCCTTTTCAGGCTCGCACTAGGCCCAGGCAAGCCCCCGGCCGTCGACCTATCTTACCCCAGCGGGCAGGCGATCGGCGTACAGGGGTCGAGGCTGGAGGCATGGTCGCGTCTTCTCGCGCCCCTGGGTCGACCTGAGCAGAACCGGGAAAGCGAGCGGAATGCACTTATATTGTACTCGCACATGAGATACGGAGTCGACCATCACCACTCTGGGACAGCCTCCTCCCCATGCTCGTGCTCGATCGCCCTCCGGCCCCCGGGCTCGCTGCCGTCTGGACGACCCAGACAAGCAGAGGACAGACAACGGCATATGCCGGATGCACCGCATTCAGCAGATCAGCAGAGAACTGGCTGCGTCCTTGGGTCGCCAGGCTCGTGCAACGTCAGCTGGCCCTGACGCTCCTTCCCCCCCCAGTGCCCAGTCGCATCGATGCTACCGCACTGTCGGGACGCCCTGGTCGGCCTCCCCCCACCCATTGCCTCTCCTGCCTCCTTCCCTTCTTTTTGCACTGCTCCGTACGGCGCCAGCTCCGACGCCTCGTCTGCTGTCTCGTCTCGCCCGCGACTCGTCCGTTGCCTCGTTCCACTGGCACGTCCCGCCTCCTGGCCCACGGCCGCCGACTGTTGGTTTGTCTATGCCTACTCGTATGCCTATGCCTACTCGTATGCCTATGCCTATGCCTTCTCCTCGTCTGAGCTTTGGGCCCCCAACGCGCGTTCACGGCAGTTCCTTCCCCTCCTTGCTCCGTATAAAGGCGGCCGCCGAGTCCCTCGCTCCTGCGTAGATTGCTTTCAGCTTGCTAGCTTGCCTTTTCTTCATTCGCCCTTTCCTCTTTTATCCTCCCTCTTTCCCCTCTTCCCGCACCCTTTAGTCCCGATTTTTAGGGCCCTAACTCCTTCCCACCCCACTATACTACCAAAAACCATCGGATCAGTTAAGAAAGACTTGCGCTATTGCAGCCGTTTTTAGGTTCATGCATTTTTTCTAATCGGGCTCCCGAAAATTTTGTCTTCTCACGAGGGCGCCGCTCGACCGTGTTTTTTCCCAATTGACTCGCCTCCGTTCTCTCTCGCCCGCAGACGCCGATTGTGTCCATTACTCGCCTTCGCTCCGCCCGTCCAGCCCCGCACCATGGCCGCCCAGCACCACCCGTCCTTCGTGACGCCCTTTGCGGAGCGCGCCGAGGCCGCCGTCCACCCGCTGACGGCCTACCTCTACCGCCTGATGGTCGCCAAGGCGTCCAACCTGTGCGTCAGCGCCGACGTGTCCACGGCCCGCGAGCTGCTGCTGCTGGCCGACCGCGTCGGCCCCTCCATTGTCGTGCTCAAGACGCACTACGACCTCGTCACCGGCTGGGACTACAACCCGCAGACGGGCACCGGCGCCCAGCTGGCCGCCCTCGCGCGCAAGCACTGCTTCCTGCTGTTTGAGGACCGCAAGTTTGCCGACATCGGCAAGACCCTCCAGCAGCAGTACACGGCCGGCACCGCGCGCATCATCGAGTGGGCCCACCTCGTCACCGTCAACATGGACGCCGGCGTGCCCGCCGTCGCCGCCATGGCCGACGCCGCCGCCCGCTGGCGCGAGCGCGTGCACTACGAGGTCAAGACGTCTGTGACCGTCGGCACGCCCGTCCACGAGAGCTTCGACGACAGCGGCAGCGGCACGCACAGCGGCGTCGCCACCCCGAGCGCCCTGCAGTCCGAATTCCCGCCTCCCTCGTCTGCCTTTTCTTCGTCCCGCACCGACGGCATCAGCAGCAACGGCATCGGCAGCGGCCTGCCCGCCCCATCCCGCGATGCGGATGGCCGGAAAGGCAGCATTGTGTCCGTCACGACGGTGACGCAGAGCTTCGAGCCTGTCGACTCGCCACGGCTGCCGCGGGACGGCAGCGGCGCGGCGGGCGCAGGCGGGAGTGGGAGCGGCGTCGACGGTCGGGTGGGCGGCGGTAGCACCAACGGCGGCGCCGGTTTTGGAGACAACAGTCAGGCAGGAGGCGTGGGAGGCGCAGCGGGCGGCAGCGGCGCATTGTACCAGGACCTCGAGGAGGCGCCCCTGGACCGCGGCATCCTGCTGCTGGCCCAGATGTCCACCAAGGGCAACCTGATGACGCCCGCCTACACCCAGGCGTGCGTCGAGGCGGCCCGCGCGCACAAGACCTTTGTCGTGGGCTTCATCGCCCAGGAGAGCCTCAACACGGCGCCCGACGACGCTTTTGTGCACCTGACCCCGGGCTGCAAGCTGCCGCCGCCCGGCGAGGAGGTCGACGAGTCCGTGCACGGCCAGCTGGCCGGCGACGGCATGGGCCAGCAGTACAACACGCCCGCGCGGCTGATCGGCATCTGCGGCGCCGACATTGTCATCGTGGGCCGGGGCATCATCACGGCCGTAGACCCGCCGTCCGAGGCCGAGCGGTACCGGCGGAAGGCCTGGAAGGCGTACCTGGCGCGGGTGCAAAAGTGAAGTGCAGTGAGGCGACAGAGGGGGGAACGATGAGCAGATGCAAAGACTGGAAAGCTCGTCATTTATACCATTTTGTTTATTTTTTTACTTATTTTTTTTGCTTTTATTTTCTGCTTACATTTTTGTCGATTCCTAGAGCCACCGAGAAAAGCAACCGTATGAAGGAAAGGAAATGATGTTATTTTGGGTCCTGTCCTGGCTTACATCCTGTTTCGCAAATACAAGCAATGATCATCTTCCGTTTGCGTCTTATATAAAGGCCGTGGCCCCGTTTTCCTAGGATGACTGTGCACTCTCTTGTTCCCGTTGTCGATCGCTCTTGCTGCACGCCGCGCCTTCATTGGCTGCGCGTGTCATTGCCTGTCCTGCCAATCGGAGATAGCTGCTACGTGCGGTCGTTACTTCCCTTTTTCCCCGCTAAGACGTACAAAAAAGTATGATACTTGAATCTCGCACTGCTAGGTAGCCACTAGGGGAGAAAGAGCTATTTGCGTAGGCGGGGTTCCTTCCCGCGTTTTTCGCTCCCTCGTCCCATTGACGAGCTTTTTTTTTCTTCTTAGTCCCTCCCACCTTCCTGGCCTGGCCACCGGTTTTTGTGTTATTAATTCCCGAGTTCAACGGCGGCCTTTTTTCGCCATTGTCCTTGTCTGCCCATCGTTATCGCCCCGCATCCGCCGAAGAGGAGATCACGATCATAGAACCCCATACTTTCTCTCTTTCTCTTTGCCATTGGAACCAGCACGCTTCCTTGTTGCGCCCTCTCGAACAACCTCTCGACTCCGACATATAGCTTTATTCGCATCGACATTGCGCAACTACACTCACGCCATCCGAGGCTGTTCTCCGATCCCTCCCCCCCCTCTTCTGTTCCCGAAAACCGCTACCCGGAATGATGGCGCGCGCGGCAAAGCGCAGCGCCAGCCTGGGCGACAGCGACGACCAGCAGCTGGGCTCATCCTTGTCGCCCGGCGACGACGACGTGCTCGGCTCGGGCTCTGCCACCGCCACCGGCAGCGGCGGCGCCCTGCCCCCGCCCCGCAAGCGCAAGCGCCGCGTCGTGTCCTGCGCCGAGTGCCACCGGCGCAAGCAGAAATGCGACCGCAACATGCCTTGCAAGGCCTGCATCGACCGCAATATGGAGGCCAGCTGCCACTACGAGACCGTCGCCATGTCGCGCGAGCGCCACCACATGCGCATCATCGAGGCCGCCACGTACGGCCGCGCGCTGCAGGCGGGCGGCAGCCTGCCGGTCAAAGCCGCCGGCTTCGGGTACGCGCAGACAAACGCAAACACGCTGGGGTTCCTGCAGAGGATCGACCGCGGGCGATTAGCGGGGGCCAATGGTGGTGGTGGTGGTGATGGTGATATCGGTGGGCTGCTGGGGCTGAATGAGGGCGCCGTCGGTGGTCTGGACGGCGCAAGCCTGGCCAGCATGGTGTCCGAGGACGCCGACGGGATGACGATCGTGCCGACGGCGGCGGCGGCCGAGGCGGTGGCGCTGGCCGAGCAGCAGTTCTATTTCCAGCAGCAGAACGCGCAACAAAACCCCTCCCAATCACTCTCCAAACAGGCGACGCGTCAGCAGCAGCAGGAGTCGCACCAGCTCATCCACTCCCAACACCCCTCCTTCGACCACCAGCACCACCAGCGGCCACAGATCGGCGACCCTTACGGCACCGCCGACCGGTATCGAGCGCTCGTCCGCGAGCTGCCGCCGCGCCCGGCCATCGACCGCCTCGTCGCCATCTACTTCAAGGACTTCAACTGGAACTACTACTCCGTGGACGAGGATGTTTTTCTCAAGCAGCTCGCGGACTGGAGCGACATCGCCATGGGGCCCTTTGGCACGCTGCAGTCGCCATATCAGCTGGCGCCCGATCTGCGCGCCTTCCCCGCGCTGCTGTTCAACCTCATGGCCACAGCGCTGCTGATGCTGGAACCCAACTCCGAGGACGACATGGCCTTCTTCGACGACATCAAGCATGCGTCCAATGTGACCTTCGAGGACCTGGCCCTGGACTACAGCGAGACCGGCATGGGCATCCTGTCGCTGCTGGGCAAGCGTCAGATGTCGTTTACGACCGTGCTGGCGGGATTTATGCGAGCGGCCTTTCTCAAATACGTAGCCCTGATCACAGAAGCAGTGCGTCGTTACCTCCCCCCTTCCGTCCCCCCTCAACACTATCGTTCCGCCCACCCTTATCATTTCTGTTCCTAACGCTTTTGTAGTGGCATGTGATCGGAGGTGCGATCCGCGACGCCCAGGAGGTGGGCCTGCACCGAAGCAGCATGGATCCCAAACCCCTTGCGCAGACCGCCGAAGCCGTGCTCGAGAACCAGTGGGAGATCCAGCGCCGCCGCCGCCTATGGATGACCCTTGTGAGCTGGGACCTCCAGATGGGCGTCATCCTCGGCCGCCCCATCACCGTCGACCTGTCGGTGCAGCTGGCCTTGCCCGTCGACTGCATCCTGCCCACCACGATGGCCGAGCGGTCCACCATGCCCGTGCAGCTGCGCGGTGAAAACGACCCGCCCACACCGCTGACGCGCGTCATCTGGGCGTACGAGGCCATCGCGCCGCTGCGGCGGATCCTCGAGCTCGAAAAGGAAGGCCCCTGCCCGCGCGACTTTGGGCCCGTCGACAAGCTGCACGAGAGGCTCGTGGAGATCGAGGCCAAGACGCCGCCCTCTTTCCGCATGGAAAATCCGGACACGCGCTTCGACGACCTCCCAGGATGTGCCTGGCTGCGCAGCGTCCGCGCGACCATGCCGCAAGTGTCCATCTTCAACTACATGGCGCTGCACCGCCCATACATATTTACCCGGGCAAAGAGCCGCACGGAAGCCCTCAAGGCGTGCATGAGGATGCTGCAGATTCAGCGGGTGCATTTTGCCTCTCTGAGGCCTCAGCAGTACAAGACGTAAGCTTCCCCCCTTTGTTTTTTGGGGGTTTTTTTTTTGATCCTGTGACCGTGGTCAGTCCTGACATCCCATAGGTTTTCGCTGTTTTTTGGCACGTTCGACTCGCTTGTGTTGATGGCGGCCATCTATATCCTGTTCCCGAAAGAGCACCCCGAGCTCCTACCCGAAGCCATCCAGCACTACCGCTGGTCCGTCGAGCGCTTCGAGATCATGATGGACCACTACAGCCTGGCGAAGTCGGCGCTCGGCGTCCTGCACGCCATCTATCTGCGACTGCGCAAGACGCTCGGCATTAGCTTCTTGGAGAACGAGCACGGCCTCAGTGGCATAACTGGCCCCGGGTCGGCACCCGTCGACGCGTTGACTATGAGCAACATCGATCCGAGCTTGAAGGACGAGGGTCCGGTTTTTGCGGCAGGCAGCAAGGAGGATCGTCCTGGAGGACCTGGTAGGGAAAATGACGCAAATGGGCAGAACGGCGCATGCGGCCACGGAGCCAGCGGCAGCATCTCCACGAACAGCGGCCTCACTCCAGGCACCGTCTCATCTGGATCGGCAGCATCGAGCGCTGGCAGCGACATCTTTAGCAACTCTATCGTTACCGGCGGTCGAGACACGCCGACGACCGAACTACCTCACTCTGGCGGGGGCCTCGCGGAAAAAAGCATGAGCAGCACGGGCGGGCTCGAACAGACGACACCGCAGCAGCAGGGTGACTCGGAACCTGCCATCTCGTCAGATTTGCTCGACCCGCAGCTGGCACAGCAAACCTTTGGCAGTGCCGGCGGCGACGGTCTTCCGGATTCTCAGAACCAGGCGGCTTCGGACTCCATATTCCCCGACGATTTCGACTGGTCGTCATTACCCCCCATCTGCCCGACAGGCGACCTGGCGTATAGCGTCCTCTTGGGTGTGAGCGACGGATCGGCGGCAGCATGGGGCGGTGGCGGTGGCGTCGGCGCGATCGGAGGGATTGGCGGGCCCGGGACCATCTCTAGCCGCAGCATGGACCTCCTGGCTGGCGTTGATGGCATCCACGGTGGGGCCAACGGTCTGTCCGCCGACCTGGATGCTGACAACGCCGCTGCCGTAGCAGCTGTAGAAGCTGCTCAGGCAGCCACGGCGGCCGAATCAGAAGCAGGAGCAAGGTCATCCGTGGCCGGTGGTCCGGGGGCGAATCCATCCGTTGACGGGACCGGCATCCCGTGGCAATTTGAAGGCGATTTTGGAAACAACAGCCTGTGGGGTCTGCTGAACAACTATACGCCATTTTGAGAGAGGAATGGGGATGTGAAGACGTAAAACAAGAAAATGCAAGGGAAAGTTCAAAGGGTATTTTGAATTCCTCTGCAACAACGAATATTTGCATGCGCTTGGATGCGCAGCTGCCGGTGGACGGCCGGACGGAAACAAAATACAGGTAGCGGGACAATGGCAGCATAGAGTGATAATATCTCGCTCCGTTTCTTTTGGGGGGCATTCTGTACATATTTGCGACATTAAGTAAAGCGCGAGAAGAGATGCGAAGCATAAATACGAGTCATCATAAAAGAACAGCGATGCACAATCCCGCATAGAATGAAGCGGAAGAAGACCGAACAATACGGTCCGAGGCTGCTCGCCTCGTCTAAAGGGATGCGCACACCACCCCACAGATAGGGTAAAGAGGAAATTAATCAATAAAAAATGTGGCTGCTGGTGAGTCGCGAGAAAGCCTGCTGAGTTGCCCATTTGAGAAAGGCGAGCTGGTGACTCGTATTCCATGATGGCACACCTTTGAAACAGCAAGGCACTGGTTTCACATCGAAGCAAGCAGCAGCCGACCGCTCGGTGTGGACGAGAAGAGCAGAGTGAGAGAACGACCATAACCCAAAATAGACACGAAATGCCTGCAGTGCTACGGAGTATTCCTGGGATATTTACCGCCGGCCGGGTTCCAGAGAGGCCAATACCAACACGCCGTAGCCCTGCCGGCCCAGACGCGCGCGTCGCCTATGCGCAAGTGCCGGACGATCCAGGGTGGTGTCCAACAGAGGTGTGGGATGCAGGTGGTGCGGAGACAACATTCCTCTGGGTGATATAAAAGGGTGTGATGGTTTGTTTGAAAAAAGTGATGTGGGATGCAAAAGGCTGGTGATCAGTGATGACAGCATCTTAGAGAGAGTGTGGCTTGTTTGTGCTCTCGTTTTCATTTCTTTTCTTTTCTTTTTCTTTTTCTTTTTCTTTTCCTTTATTCCACGGTAGGAACGCATGGCTAGTATTACTTTTGCGCTAAATTAAGCTGAAAACAGGGGAAGGTAAGATACGACGAGCATACGACGTAGGGTCAAAGGAAACAGCGGTGTAAATTAGGAGGGCGCCGTGTTTTATGACTACGGTCTTGATCGACAACGCCGCGGTCGCTCCTTCCTCTCAATGGAGTGCCTAATAACGGCCATCTCAATGCGTGGATGTATCCAATACGACGACGACGAAGATAAGGCTCTGCGGCCTTGCACCGTTACTTCCTCTGTCTCTGCTGTCTCTGCTACTCCGTATTATACTCAGTGATTTATCTTGCCAGGTGAGATGTGCCAGTTCCAAGCTTTTCGTGATAGACCCTGCTATTAATTTCCAAACTGGTGCAGGCAGTTGCCAATTCGGCTAGACAGTGGAGACACGGGCCCCAATATAACTCGCGAACGGGCAGTTCCAGGGGCCCAACCAGAAGCAGCGTAGCGGTGGCGCCCCAACGCTCTTGCCTCTTGATTTCCCAGTGGACTGCGCTGCAGGGACTGAAAAGCCACCCAACAAGCGAAAACACAGCGCTGACAGAAGAGGAAGCTTCGGTTTGCCCACTACCGCACCACTTCCACAGAAAAATACGTCGTAGACAGAGTTCTAATTTAATTTTTTGGCTTACTTCTTATTTCTATTTTTTTTTTACGACTCAGTTCCGGCGATTAGCTGTTTAGATTCTTGCAACATTCATATAGGCGCCGATCCTCTCCTCCGTGCCCATCTCTCTCTTTCTGATTGTATCTTTCTGTTCACTTTCCCGTTTCCCGTTTCTCTGGGTTTGTCTCTTCTCCCCTTTTAAAGCCATCCTTCTCGCCCCTTCTTGCTCCTTCCCCCACTTTCCATAGCCAGGTCCGCCAGGTCCACGCCCAACGTCCATCGCCGATGACTAAGGAGCACCTGATTGCTCGCGTTCTGCTTCTTATTGTCGCGTCTCCCTCGTCGTCTCGCCGCCTAAGTGTGTCTCTGTGGCTGAACCCTACCTCATTTACCAACCTCCGTGGTCTACGCCCTAGCTCTCACGACGTCACTTTAGCCTCTCTTCGGCCTAACATCATCGTACGCAGCTATCCCTCGTCTCACGATACACCCGCTGCAGACACCGCGCCTGTTATTCCATCATCTAGTTTCTGGCAACATTGCCAGCCGTGGAGTCCCGCAAATAAAACAGCGCCAATATGTCTGTCTTGGGCGACGAGCTTCCTATATACAAGCAGAGGTATCAAGCACTACAGCAATATCATGATAGCCATGAAGCACTGCTGAAAGTGAGTCCCTTGCTTCCGCCAAGCAGGCCTTCGTGCCTTGGTATTTGCCCCCTCCTATTCTCTTGCGCCAGCTAGCTAACCAATTCGTCTCTGTTTGCTCGTTGCGTTCGGCCGTCCAGGACCTCTTTGTATACTGCCAGCGACTGGAATCCGTCCTTCACTCTGAGACTACAAGCCTCCAGCGAGCGCTTGCCAATGCTCAGCTAGATTTAGACGATGCCAGGAACTCCCGGCGAAACCTTCAGCAGCAGGTCCAAAACTACGACAGCCAGGTCCAGCAGCTTACCAAAGACAATGATAATTTCAAGGTGAGTGACGAAGACTGCAGGATACGAGGCGCAATGAATCGAAGACAGGAAGGGGGTCCTTTGGCTAACTTGCTTCGCAGAATCGGCATCCTTATGTGGCTGTTTTGATCGACGGCGACGGCCTACTGGTACGTCTTTCTCTTTGCTCCCCTGCCAGCCGGCTCACACTGACGCGCAGCAGTTCCAAGATTCCTACATTAACGATGGCATTGAGGGCGGTAAGAGAGCCGCTCATGCCCTTCGGGCTGCCGTCGCCAGCCAGTGTGGTGATCTGGCGCCAAAAGTCGAGATCGTCGTTAAAGTCTGCGCCAACCTGTCCGGCCTCGCCACCGCCATGCGTCATGCTGGCAGCATCAGCAACGAGATCGTGTTTAAGCAATTTAGCCTGGGCTTTACGCAGAGCAAGGCTTCCTTTGACTTTATTGACGTCGGCCACGGAAAAGAGCGCGCAGACTCAAAAATTAGAGGTGTGTGTTTCTCGGTCTCGCTGTATTCGCATTTCTGTCCTTTTCACCTTCTCTAACAGCAGCAGAGGACGCAAGATGGCATCTGAATAATCCCAACTGCAAGCTGGTGATGCTGGGCATCTCCCACGACTCTGGCTACGCTCCCTTCCTCGACGAGCTGCGCAGCGACCGCGACACGCTCAGGCGCCTCCGGATTCTCGAGGGCTCGCCGACTGTTCGCGAGCTCGTCGCTACAAACATTAAAATATTAAACCTGAACGATGCCGTCTTTCGATCTGACAAACTAACCGATCGAACGACGTCGTCCAATGGTACCGGCTCCTCCCTCTTGGCCTCCACTGCGAATGGCACAGGTCCCGCCTCTTCCGCCACCCACGGCTTGACCCTATCGAATATCACCGAGCACGACGGCACGAAAGGAACGAACACCGCCAACGGCACCAAGGACAAGGACAGGTCTGCTCTCAAAGGGTCACCTGCTGCCTCCTATGCGAGCGCTACCAGCACGGGCGCTAGCCCGCCGCCGCCATTGACGTTTCCGGCGGCGACTACGAAGATGCAAGCCAAAGCAGCTGCCGCCGCCAACGCCGCTGCACTTATGAAAAAACAGCCGGCCTGGAACCCGGGCCCGCGCGGACTCGACCCGCCTGTTACCTGGAACCCTACCGCCATTGAGAGCATCAAGAAGCGCCCGAAGAGCGACAAATTCTGCAATTCCTACATTCTTCACAACTATTGCCCGAAAGACAACTACTGCGAATACAACCATGACTTGAAGGCCACGGCCGAAGAGAAAAAGGCAATTGCCTACATGATGCGCCAATTTGTCTGTTCCGCTCGCCAGAACTGCACCGTGGAGGACTGCATCTACGGCCACAATGTGAGTTGTTCCTTTCTCTTTCGAATGCATATTCCAACCCTTGCATCCTATGTCCCCCCATCGTTTCTTATGAACGTCGTCTCTCGACTATAATCTAACTATCCCTCCAGTGCCCGAGTGTTCGTGACGGCGTTTGCTTGCAACCCTATTGCAGGTTCGAGACGGAACTGCATCCTCCCAAAACGAAGTTTAAGCAGCCGCACTCCGAAGACTAACTGAATACAAATCTGCATGAGAGCATCGAAAGACGGCTGGATCCTGTCTTCTCTTTGGCGTGTTATTGTCGGGGGTCGCTTTACATCTGGTGGTAGTCACGTGATGGTGTTATTGAAGAGAAGAGTTGGGGGATCGGATATATAAATTGCTAAAGTTTTACGCCGCAGATAGATGGGCGGGCGGTGCAAATCTGTCGCCATAGTTTTGGATCTAAATTTCATTCTATATTCTGTACGGGGTAATGCAACTACGTTTTTGCTTTTGTGATCGCGTCGTGAAGCGCGGCAGCCTCGTCGGCGCCCATTTATTTTAATTGATTTTAATTGATTTTAATTATTTTTAAATTGATTTATTCACAGCAAGCTACCTGCCGAGCCAAGACCCGCTTTTCCAGAGACCAGCGAACCACGCCCCACAGCGGCTGCCATGCCCCGCCAGATTTCCCACAAGAAAAATCCAGGCCAGCCTCGAGCCAACAACGTCTGCTGTCGCCCTCTCGCATCTGCTTGTCGCTCCTCGCTTCTGCCGCCATCACCACAATCCCCACCGCCGCCATGTCACGCCACGCCCGGATCGAAGAGGTCGAAGAGAGCGACGATGCGTTCTCGGACCCCTCCGAGGACGACATTGACGACTTTGTCGAGTCGGACATTATTCGCCGCAGAGAGCCGTCTGCACGACCATCCGCACAACCAACACAGTCCTCTTCACAATCCTCCTCGGCACAATCAATACCGCAGGCACAGCCGCAGCGGCCGGGCATCCTGCGCCAAGAGGTCGCCGGCAACGGACCCCCGCCCGCGTACGGCGGTTTCCCAGCGCTGTACCCGGTCTACTTTGACAAGTCCCGGTCTCGCGCCGAGGGCCGCCGCGTGAGCAAGAGCCTGGCCGTCGCCAACCCGCTGGCGCACGACATCATGGTCGCCTGCACCTCCCTCAGACTGCGCACCGTCTTCGAGCCCACCAAGACGCACCCCAAGGACTGGGCCAACCCGGGCCGCGTCAAGGTCGACCTCAAGGCGAACAACGCCGTCAACGGCAAGCACCACCTCTACATCCTCGTCGCCCGCTACCTCGCCGACCACCCCACCACCGAAGCCAGCGCGGGCCTCCGCGAGACTGTGCGCGGTGCGCCGCCGCCTCCGCCGCGCGACGAGCCGTACCCGCGGCCGGCCATCCCGCGGGGCTGGAAGCTGCCGGAGCTGGTGCCATACCTGAGCCCGGCCATGACGGGCGGCGGCGTGTCGGAGAACCTGTTCCAGGACGTGATGAAGGAGATGCAGGGGGCGGGCGGGGCGGGCGGCGGCATGCCAAACATGCAGCAAGCGATGGCCGCACTGGGCGGCGCAGGCGGTCCTGCAGCAAGGGCGTTGGAAGGAGGCGATACCAAGAAGGGCAAGAAGGGCAAAGGCAAGGCATAAAGGGAACGTAGAGGCAGTCTTCATACATACTCGTCATAGTCACGGAAGAGGCTGTGGAAGTAGAAAACAAAAAAAGTTCCAAATGATGATTTTGTTTGCTCGCCAAATGAGAAAAGCAAGGGTATATAGCTCTGTAGAACGGGTTACATTGCGACTGGAATCAGTCCCTCGAAGTTTGTCCTTGTTTTTATGCCACTCTCGCGTCCCTCAAGAACGGTACACTGGATCGTTTGTGTGCACCTGCCGCCGCCACCAAGACTGTGTTCCCTCGACGACAATCTTCACGCCACTGCCGCTGCTCGGCTTGCCCTCGCTGCTGGCGGCGTCGCCTGTCTCGGGCAGGCGCGTCTGCTGCAGCCGTGCCGTCGCCGCGTGCAGCTTGCGTGCCTGGCGCTTGCTGGCGACGGCGTCGACCGCAGCGCCAGCGGCCACCGCCGCACCACTGCTCACGCCCCGCGCCTTGCGCACCACCGACGCCTCCCACCCCTTCCACGCGGCGTAGTCCTCGGCCAGTTTCGCGGCGTGGTACCGCGGCGACGTGCGTGCGGGCCGCCACGCCAGCCGGTCCGCCGGCAGCTGGGCACCCAGGTCGTACACTTGCGCCGCGCTGGCCATCTTCACCAGCTCGCCCAGCACGTCGCGCGCCTCGGTGGCCACCGTCTGTGCCCAGGCGGCCGCCGTCGGCTCTCCTCCTCTCTGCTGCTGCTCCTTCCTCTTGGTCTTCTGCAGGAGCGGCTCTGCCAGCCATGCGTGGTTCGCCTGCTCTGTGAGCCGCGCGCGCCGGCTGTCCTCGCGTAGGTACCGCACGACCGCCTGCAGGCTGGCAATCTCGTTCTTCAGCGCCTCCATCTCGCGCGCCGTGGCCACGGCCCGCTCCTTGGAGTGGCGGGCCGCCGCCTGATGACCACCGCCGCCGATGCCCAGCTGGCCGTCGGCTCCGTCGCCGTCGGCGCCGCCGTCCCCGCCGGCACCACCCAGCAGGCTGGTGTCGCTGGCAATCTTCTTCCAGCGGTCGCGGTCCGCTTCGAGGCTCTTGAGCTCGCGGTCCTGCTTCTCAATGTCCTCTTTGAGCTGCTTCGTAAACACCTGCTCCGCCGCCATGGACCGCTCCAGCTCGGCAATCACCGACGCCTTGTTCTGCGCGTCGCGCATCTTGCTCTCCAGCGTCTCAATCTTGAGCTGGGCCGTGCCCAGGTCGTTGTCGCGCCGCGTGATCACGCGCCTCGCCTCGGCGTGCTCCTCGCGCAGGCGGCGCAGCTCCTCCTCGGCGTCCACGGCCACCGCCTTGGGCGCCTTGATCTCCTGGCCGCGCACCACCCAGGGTGCGGCCGGGCGCTCAAACTCGAGCGTCTGCGAGAGGTCGCCTGACAGCGCCGCCACGTCCGACACCTGGCTCGCCACCGTGCGCAGCTTGCCGAGGTACGCCGCAAACAGGTCTTCGTCGGAGGCGGTGCTGCTGTCCGTGCTGGCAGCGACAGCAGCAGCAGCAGCAGACGCCCCGCGAGACACCGCTAGCGTCGCGTTGTGCACGACGGTCTGCACCTCGGCGTACGTGTACGGCTCGGTGCGGCCCTCCTCGTGCAGGAGGGCGTGCAAGTCGAGGCCCATGCGGCGCGCCAGCTCCGCCAGCGCCTGCGACGCCACCTCGCACTGCTCAAAGGCCTCGAGCGTGTCCGGCATCAGCGACAGCGACCGCGCCTTGAGCTCTTCGAGCGCGCGCACCGCCTTGCCGGCGACCACCTTGGCGCTGCGCGTCTGGGCGATGGCCGCCTCGGCGCGGCGGGCAAAGTACTGGGCGCCTTCGTCGTCGTCGCCCGTCGGCGGGATGATCCGCTGCACCATGCCGCGGGCCGTGTGCAGAGCGACGGACGCCGATTCGAGGTGGCTCTGCACAAGCACGGCGCGCATGTGCAGGTTGTCGGCAAAGCCTTCGAGATCCTGGCCTTCGTGCTCATCGTCGTTGTCGATGCTCACGCTGCTGTTGTTGTTGATTTTGCTAAACCCGTTGGTAGTGGCGCCGTTGCCCTGCTGAGGCCCGTTCTTCTGCCCGGATTGCTGGTTGGCCGCAGACGAGATGTGAACCTCGGCGAGATGCGACATCAGAGCAATCGACCGCTGCAGCTCGGCAGCGCACGTCTGCTCCTTCAGCTCGTCGCGCCGCAGGCCGTCGATCCAAGCGTTGAGGGCGCGCTCCACAGGCTCCAGCTCATAGAGAGCGCCGTCGAAGCGGGCGAACTGGTCTGTCGAGCAGCGGCTGATGGCGCCCACGAAGCGGTCGCACATAGCAGCCACCCACGTGAGCTTGTCGACCACATCGCAGCCGGCAAACACGTCGTCCTCGTGGCCGGGGTGCGCCGGCTGGTTGATGCGCTCGCGCACAAATCCGTTGAGCAGGTTGGCTTTGAACGCAAGGCGGCGGAAGCGCAGCAGCGCGAGGACCGAGTTGCGGTCCGTCTGCAGGTATGCGTCGGGCAAGAACAGCTTGACAATCTCGAGGTGCTGCTCGGCCTCCTGGGCCTCCATGCGCCGCAGCTCGAGGTCGATGGTCTTGACCTGGGCCTTGGCGGCCGACAGCTGCAGCTTCATGTTGAGATCCATCATAGCGCGGGACTTGCTGTTGAGCTGCTCCGATTCGTTCTCGGTCACGGCGTGCGACGCCCGCATGTCTTCCAGGTCGCTCTGCAGGCTCGTCACCATCTCGCGGAATCGGGACAGCGCGTACTCCATGTCTTCGAGAGACTCCTCCTGCTGGGCTGCGCGGCGGGCCTGCTCCTGCATGACGGCCGCCTTGAAGTCGATCTCTTCCTGCATCTCGCGCTCGTTCTGGACGTGGTTGATCTCGAGCTCGTCGTTGATCTCTTTCAGGTTCTCCAGGTCTTCGATGACCGCCTTGAGCTCCTCCACCTGCTCGGCCTGGCTCATGTTGCGCTCCGTCAGATCCATGATCATGTCGTCGGCAGCCTGGGCCGCGTCGAGCTGCTGCCGCAGGTCTTCGACGACGGCCTCCGCCTGGTTGAGCTTCGTCTTGGCAGATTCGTGCTGCCCTTTGACAGTCGTGAGCTCTTTCGCGTCTTCTTCGAGCGCCTTGATCTCGTCGCGGAGCTCTTCCTCCTGCTGCTGGGTGATGTCGCGGAGCCGTAGCAGGGCGTCACGCAGACGCTCGTTGTTGCGCTCCATCTGCAGCCATCCGGCGCTGGCCTTTTCTCCGGGCGTCATGCCTTGGGTAAACTCTGCATTCTCCTCGCGCAGCACCTCAACTTCCAGTTCAAGCTCCTCGTTCTTCAGCTTGACGGCATCCAGCTCGGCCTTGTAAACCTCCGCTGTCTCTTCTGCCATCTCGCGGTCGAGCGTCGCCAGTTCCATCGCCGAGTCGTGCTCCGCCTGCATGGTCTCGACAGACTCCAAGAGGGCTTCGGCCTCCTTGAGCTGCTTGCGTAGGTCATTGTTCTCCTGCTGCTGCGGCTGGTACTTGGCCTGGATTTTTTGAATGATGCCCTGGTACTTGTCGCAGTCCGCCTGCAGCTTGTCGAGCTGCTTGATCTTGTCACGGTCTTCCAAACGCTTCCGCTCAAGAACGCGCAGCTTGGCCTTCAAATCTTCAATCTCGCGGTGTGCTGCTGTGGCGGACGCAGCGGGGCGTGTCGGCGCAGAAGCCGCGGGGCCGGCCGCCGCTTGGGCTTGCTGTCGTGTGCTGGCCAACGTTCCTGTTTTTGGGGCCGCCGCCGAGGTGAGCCTTTCGAGTGCGGCGGCTCTCGACTGGACCGGGCTTTTTGGCTGTGGCGACAAGATTTCGTCGTCGCTGCTCTTATGCGGCGACATGATCCGCCCATCAATGCTGCCTCTCGCGGGCCCCGCACTGCCGAGGCGGCCACTGCCGCCACTTTCATTCCCAGAATCTCCAGATGTGGCCCGGAGACTAGGCGGCCGCGCTCCGGCGCGAGCCGCTCCACTCGCAGCGCTGCCGAGGCCTAGTCTTCCACCTGCTAGCCGTGGCTGAGTGCCACTCGTAGGGCGTGCGGTCGATGAAGATATGGACGGCTGGCGGCCGACTCGTGATGTGGGTACGGATGGCGGCCCCATCGATGTTCGCGGTGCGCCGACGGACGCACGAGTTCGAGCAGTGACAGAAGAAACACGGCCACTGGCAGCAGCGGCAGCGTTGGAAGGTGTGCCTGTTCGCGAAGTTGCCGTACTCGATGGGCCGGTCCCGATCTGCTTTGTTGGAGATTTTGTCGGCGACTAGAAAGACGTAAGCTGTTAGGCCAAAGCTGCAAAATTTGTCAATACAAGTCGGATCCAATGACAACATACCCTCGCAATACTCGATGGCCGTGATCGAGGTCCCGGGCTAGGGCTCGGCGCGTTCAGACTCATTCGTTTTGTGAGGCCGGGATCGCCCGATATGCTTGTCCGGCTGCCGCCAGCAGCACCCGTGTAAACGCTGCTCGGTCGACCGCCTGCTACCCCTTTTCTAGCACTGGTTCCCGCCGCGCCGACGGAAGGGCGAGGTGCCACCGCAGCCGGCCGTTGCTGCTGCTGTCGTGGAGGGGGCGGAGCGGGCTCTTCCTCGGCCTCGTCGTCGTCGTCGTCATCCTCCTCATCTTCAAGCACGCCAATGACAGTCACAGCCGGTGGTCGGAGGAACATGCCGCGGCCCATGGCGCAGTCAAAGTACCGCTCGCCCTGGACGCTGCCATCATTCTTGCCGGTGGACGATTCGAGCTCGACGCCAACCCACTCGCCGGGAGCGAACAGGGTCTGCCCAGCAAAGCGGATGATGCCGCGGCGGCCATCGGCCAGCTGGACAATCTGCCCGGCGGCAAGCTCCATGAGGGGGGGCGAGACAAAAGGATGGTTGGATGGTTCAAGAGTGTGAACGCGTGAAAACACAAAGGCCAGGCATGGCAGGTCGCGGTTCGGCGAAGGGAACAAAGGGAAAGGCGCAGAAAATGAATGGATGCAAAGCTGCCGTGCTGCTTGCGAAATTCGAAATGTCGTCAGGTGTTCGATCTCTCGTCAGAAGCCGCCGGTTGTCGTCGGTCGGAATGCCGCTCTCTCTGCGTCGTTCGTGTTGTCCTTCTCCGTCCAGAAAAAGGAGTCGACGTTTCTGGCAATAGGCCAACACGCGTAATAGCACAGGGGCAGCTAATGCAGGGTCCCCACATGCGCTGCTGCTATTGGCCGCTAAGGGTGCGGGACTGCCCTGGCGCGAGTTGGCTTCCCTCGTGATCACGTGCAGCCGACAACCAGGAACATCCACGGCCGCGACAGTCCACTTCCGCACTCGGCTTTCTTTCTCTTCACACAATTTCAGAGCGTCGACGAGACCCGAAAATGGCGGCTAGACCCTTCTGCTAGCAACTCGAACCATGAAGTGATGGGTCGGTTGTGGGGGAATAAGGAGGCCGGCAGCCGTTTGCTTGTCGGCCCCAGAGGAGCATGACAACTCCAGCGATTTCCAGCCAGCCAATGCTGAAGTGAACGTCAGCTGGCCAGAAGGAAATGCTTCACAGCCAAGCAAAAGTGCGGTCGGCCGTGCTCGCCTGCCTCTTCCTGCAGACGCTTCACGATGCAGCCAAGTGGCTTTCTCTGTTTGGCTCACGTGCTCGTTTGCCACGTGCAAGGCCAGCAGCGGCGCCGATCTATGCCGTGGGCATGTCTGTTATAGCAATATACCTGAAAAGAGAAAACTGCAAGCGGATATGCAGAATGTATAGGGAAGGAGCCCGCTTGCGCTGAGAGACGGCCGAGTTTTCTATGCGGGAGTTGCGTTGAGTAGTTGCTGTGCTCTTGCAGCCCGGTGGACAAGACACTGGTCGAGGAAGGCACGACGGTGGTTTGTTTTGCTCGCCCCGTCGTTCCTTCCGTGTCTGTCCCAGCAGCACCTAGGATGCCCGCAACTCAAAGCGCTCAACCGAAAGTCCACAAGGTGCGCGCCATGCATGCGTTCACAAGGCTCTTTCCTTTGTCCGCTCGTATGCTTCCTTCCTGTTGTCTTTCCATGGGCTGTTTGATATTGTGTTTGTTGACTGGTTTCCTCTGCCTGTCGTTGTTTCTACAGACCGAGGAACAACGGCCGTTCTAAAAGCCAAGGAAGGCGCCACCAGTGTGGCCTTGTTTACCTTTGCCTTCTGCCCGGCAGCAACGGCCAGTCTCCCCGTGAAGCCAGAGACTTCGTCGTCGCCCTGCATCTGCGTCCTGCTCCCTCCGTTTCTGTCCCATCTTCACTCGTCTTCCTTTCGACACCCGCGACCCTTCTCCCTCTTCTCACCGGCTCCTGTTTTGCTTCGGTTCATCTTTGCTTTTTACTGTGCCCCTTTTTCTTGGAACTTTTTTGACACGAAAACGTGTATGCCTAGCAGTTGTGCTGCCTTCTTCCTTCGTTTTCCTCCCCTTCCAACCAGCCAACGCAGCAAAATCTAGCCACAGAACCGACAATTCCACCCTCCTATCAGCCCGCTCCTGCAACTCGCTTCTCGTGTTTGCTTCTCAGCGTCTAACAGGCTCCTGTCTCCCGCTTCGCCACTTGTTCTCGTCTCTAACCGGTAAGGCGGTTGGCTGTGGTCTATGTTGCTGTTTTCATGGTTTTCTACCGCTCTCTATAGATCCTCGCTGGGCTCTTCTGCGTTCCTACGTCTTTTCTTCTAATATTTTTTTGTCTGCCTGTTTGTTTCTTTGCTTCGCCTGTATTTTGTTCTTCTTTTTCCCCGGTCCAGCTACAAACACGAAAACACTGTTGGCGGGCTAGAAAACACAGAAGAAAGGATTATATGCACTCGTTATTGTTGTTGTTTTACATCAGACCAGCATTCTTCTCTCACATTACCAATCCATCAACACTCCTCTTTCTCCTTTTCCGCCGCAGACATGCCATCCGAAACGGCCAGCAAGCGCGCCAAGAAGTTGGTGAACCAACTCTTCGAGCTCCAGCTCTATGATCTGGAGCTGACTGCTCCGTTTTGCCTTTCAACCAAGCACTACTTGATAAGCAGCAAGCATTGCAGGGCGGTCGAAGTTTTGGCCGATCCGGACACAGCATTTACCTTACACGCGGATCACGGCTCCATTCAAAAGTTCATTCTATCTCAACTGGAGGCCCAAAGACTGACAAACCAGGACCCGCCCCCTACCATCCTCATCAGCCCGCTGGTTCGCTTTGTTTTGTCTTGCATTCCGACTTGCCTCTCGAGGGAAAACACCGTCGCCACTCTGTTTCACTGGCAGAGCCTCAGCACACATCGGACGTTTTGTATTTTTGCCTTTGTTGACAACACCGCCGCTATGCCTTCAACCACGTACACGGTTCAGGAACTCCTCGGCCTTCGCAACAATGGAGTGCCGATGTCACTCTCGGAAGCCCCTCAAAGGGGGGTGAATCATGGTGAGAAACGGTCGTTTTAGTTTCGCATTCTGTGCTACCCAGGTCGTGCTAACCATCGTCATAGCCAGCTATTCAGGCTCGGCAGGACGGCACACGGGGAGCGAATCTCGTACCCTCGGTCGCCTTCACAAGTACAAACCGCATCATTCGCAACAGACTGCTACGGTGCGAGTCAAAGACGACCATCCCGGGACATCTAGAGAGGTTATGTTCGTCAGACAGCAACAGCGTCGTGATGCGAGAGATGGTGCTCCCACCGAAATGGAATGGAGATACCGTGGCAGAGCTGGCTCCGAAGCCGCCTCGTCGGCGGAACCTCTCTCTGCACCGACCGGCCTCAACGCCCAGCAAAGTGAAGGCTTTCAACGTTTTTACAAGGCTGTCATTTCTCCAACACACGTTCGAGTGACTGCAGGTGGTCGCATCGTGCCTAATACAAGAGGTACATCGCCTATGTCAAAGCGGCCCAAAGACGAGGCTGACGAGGGCGGCAATATTAAAAGCGGCAGTCAGCAAGCAGATGACCAGGGCCAGCAGCTACATGACAGTTCATATCTAGCAGCACAAAAAGCGCCTGCAATGCCGATGTTTGCGTTTCCTTCTCATCCGTTCTATCCCTCTTTCCCTGCTCCTCTGCCTGCAATGCAAATGATGCCAATGCCTGTGGGTCTCGGGTTCCCTGGTGGTTTTCCCTTTCCCCATCAAGCTCTGGCCAGCGGCGTTCCCGCGTCCTCGCTCCCGGAGCTGAACAAGCCTCTAGCTAAGGAGAATCGGCATAGCAGCAAGCGCAGGGAGGTGTCGGAGTTCAAAGAGCCAACTTTTGACAAAGCAGATGAGAAACCTAGACACTTTCCTTCGGAGCAGTTTGATCATACAAAGCCGATCGTCATTAACGGTCAAGTGGTGTATCCCTTTCCGGCTCCGGCATTCCCGCCCCATTTAACGGCGGGATCTCACCCGCAGTTTCCGCCCAGCTTTGTAGGGCACCCCGGCTTTCCAGTCAACGCTTTCCAGAATCCTGCGATAGGTCCACCTTCGGCTGCGGTGAATCAAATGCTTGGTCCTTCCTTCAATTTTTCGGCAATCCCGGGATCTCTACAAGTCCCACCCGTGAATCCGGGCCAGAACGGCCCGTCAACACGTGCGACTGTGGCAGCACCTTTGTCTTCAAACGTCTTGCAACCTCCCGCGGCTCCCCCTATCTCGTCGATCCGACCGAGCGAAATAAGCAGGAAACAAATTGAAATGCTTCGAAGTTCGCTAAAATACCATGAAGACCAACTGCTTTATAACAGGCATCAAATCGACGAAAAAGAAATGGAACACACTATTCAAATGCTGCAGTCTCAGATCGACAGATTCGAGGCGCTGAACCAAAGCCAGCTTTGTTTTGAAGAGAGCCATTATCCGAAAAAAGAGAGCAGAGTTGCCGAAGCTACGAGCCTGCCCTCCCGCAGCTCAGACAGAACATCCCAAACCGACGGCCCTGCCCAGGGTACAGCAAAGCATGCCTCAAACAGCAACAGGCGGGCTGACAGTCTCCGTCACAAACCTTTTCTGAGAAAGAGGGAAATTTGCTTCAATCTAAACCCAGTCGAAACTTCTTTTCTGCTCACTGATCCCGTCAAAAAATCTACCCTTCCGAGCGCTGCGGCTCTTGCTCCACCTTTCGAGCCTCGTGCTCCTCTCAATGTTGGCACAACTGCTGTCACACATAACGGCGCAGCAATGCAATGGGATGGAACGGCTGTTGACCACAGCGTTGTGAACAATGGAAACAGCAGCAGTTATGCTGTAAACACGGCAGGTCAAGATCAGAGCCGTTCATCTTCGTCAACAGAATCAAATTCGGATCTAGGCAGACCGTATCTTGTAGGAACCCTTCCTGCGGGAATAAATCCTCAAAACGCTCGAGATAGTGACTATGTGTACGAGCGAGACCTCACACAAAACGAAGTTCGTTCGCGTTATTTGTATTGGGGAAAGGCACCGTCTTTCACTCGAAAAGGCCTTCCTAAATTTGACGGGAAAGATTTTTATCCTGCCTCTCCAGGACAAGACGTGGTCCAGGAAAGCTCGCCGCCGCCACTTTTGAGCCGGCGCATTCCCATCGGTGATCCTAATATCGACTACAGCACAGAGGCTTTTCGAGCAAAGAGCGCTCAATATTCCCGGCCCGCCATTTCTGGCCCATATGCCTCGAACTTCAGCATAAACAGACAGAAGCCCGTCAAAGTAACTTTGGTGAGATAGCCACACATTCCCACAACTCCAAAACCTTAAATTAAGCAAATGTTCCTCTTTCACTAACAATGAATATTGTAGAGACGGCCTGAAGCTGATGGTGCCAGAAAACGCCACCAAGTTAACGAACAATCCTCGAACGTAGTTGAAGCAGCTGCGAGCAGCAGGGACAGGAGCGACAAACAAGAACCAGCGGCAGACAATACTAGGTTTGCAAACATACTTCTACCCCTTCATTTTTCGTATTATTGCGTCTAACAAATTTTCATCAAGGACCAAGTTTCTTCACTCTGTCCTGAGACGAAACATTTCTTCCAATAGCGAGGTTTTGCCCAGCACTCTTACATCGGCAACTGCTCAAGGGATTCTTCCCCAGTATTCTACCGGGTACGACAGCCTCATGGCCGCGTCTCTGAGTCCCATCAATTCATCGCCTATAACACTGGGACACCTATCGCCAGTAAAGTCGGATGAGGGCGGCAGCATGATCGTCACTCCGACATCCAGAAAAATTGGAGAGAACCGCCCACCAGCAGATGGCATCGGACCGGCTTCCCTCGAGCACCAGTTTCGAGGCACTGTTTCGTTCGAAAGCAAACATGACACCGCGCTCCCTGTTCACTGGGGTTCGCCACTCTGAGGCCATAAAAAATTTCAACTTTGCACAGCATCATTCTCGACACGTTTATTCTCTGTGCGGAGCAGTCGTATAGCTCATTTATCTTCCGGGCATTACTGTAGTTCTTATGGTTTCCGTATACATGCTCTAAGCCGGTCAGCTTTGCGCTGGCCATCAACATTCACTCCAGTCAGAACATAGATAGTGAAGGAGAGGCAGTCAAATGAGAGTGGTAGATGACAGCAAGCAGAGGAGGGCGTTATTCAAGGACGGAGACTGTTTGGCACTTTATCGTTGGCCAGTACAGGGTATATTCTTATTTATTCTGATATTTAACGAAAACCGTCAGGCACTTACATGTAGAATAGCAGGCAGTGACTTGATTGAGTGCGTACGAATTTTACTATGCTTTAGCCAAACAGACACATGATTCACAGACAAACAAAGCCGTGTCCCAAAGACAGGGTTCTACGCGGCACATGTTCCTCACCTTCAAACCGTCGATGCCATCGAGCATCTCTCAATCGACAGTCTGCTGGCAAGAGCGCAAGGTTTGGTGATGAAACAACCCACGTCGGCTCGCTCTCCGCCAGTGAATACCTCGAAAACCATAAGTCTAGGTGGTTGACGCGGTGATATGCTAGCGGTGCTGCCTTGTTAAGATACATTACCTTTCTCTACGCATGTTATTATCCATACGTGCCAAACATATGGCAATGCGAGTAAAGACGCAGCCTCTTTCTGCCGTCTTCTTACGGGGGGGTGGACAACCGCTTTGTGGCAAAGTCGGTCGGAAGGGGGTAATCAGAAATTGGTGATAAGAAGCATCTTCGGGAGTACCTCCCATGGAGCATTTCACAGTGACTTCCCGCTTTTCTGCTTCACGTGAAATGGCCATTGAGCAAAAAAAATTATGCCTTTATTTTTCTTCAGTTGTTTTGCCTTCCTCCTCTTTCCCAGTTTTCTCAGACAAGGTGGCTTTTTCCGCCTCCTAAAACCCTGCCGAATGACGCCGTAGAAAGAGACAAACAACAACAAAACGAGAGTGGAACAGCGGCCATGCGAGAAAACCGTCTCGGGGTGCTTTGCTCCTTTGGTGGGTATGTCGCGGTATAGAATGAAGAGTCGGATAGAGTTATGGATCCGAGTGGGGTCGGCGGGATCGTATTTTTTTTGCTTTTCGAATGTTTTGGAGGTGCTTTTGCTTTTTTTTGTATTCCAATGCTGGCTGTCGTCACAGCATCCTAAAAGGCGTTTTCACAGGGGAAGGGAAACGGTCCTTTAGTTGGCAGCAGCCTCCTTCTGCTTCACGCGCTGGTCGCGGCCGGCCTTGATGCGGGCCAGGATGCTCTCCCGGTCCTTGTCCAGCTTGAGCTTGGTGATGACGACGTTGCTGGGGTGGATGCCCAGGGGCACGCTCTGGCCGTTGGCCTTGTCGCGGGTGACGCGGTCGATGTGGATCACGTACTTGAGACGGTAGACCGAGGTGACCTTGCCCTCCTTGTCCTTGTTGGAGCCGCGGACAATGAGAACCTCGTCGTCCTTGCGGACGGGGATGCTGCGAACCTGCGCAGGGAGTTAACATACGGTACACGGGGACAAGGTTCAAGACTCGCCACGCCGTCTCCGGAGCAGAAAAAAAACCTACGTTGTACTTCTCGCGCAGCTCCTTGCTGAGGGGGGCGCTCATGATGTTGCGGCGGACGCTCGAGGGAGCGGTGAAGTGCGCCTTGCGCGACTTGCGGCGCGAGGAGTGGATGGCTACAAGAGATTTCGTTAGTCAATGGAAATCGAGGCAGCGAGAAATTGTATTGTCTCGGATCATTCTTGGGACGACATACAGTTGCTAGCCTTGGCCATTGTGTCGGTTGGTGCTGATGATGGTGGTCGCGAGAGAAAAGAGCGTCGAGGTTGCAGCGTGAGAAGGTGGAAAGGAACTGGAGGTCGAAATTGGAAATTTTCGACAAAATAATGTACAATGGAATTTTTGTGTGGGAGCGGGAAAAAAAATAAGGCCCCACACCTCAGCCCTGCTTCGATTTTATTGGCTGGTGTGCATTTATGCAAGACCCGCTCATGAGGACTGTGGCAGAACAAAAAGGCGGTCATTGCGAAAGGGCAAAAGCAAAGACCCATCTTACTCATCACACACGTGATGTTCTGACACATCAACCACTTACGTATGTGTAGTTCCACGTCCGCGAACTAGCCCCTAAAAAAGAGCGACGCGGTTCCACGCTGCATAACGTCTCCTTTTCAATGCTTCTCGAAGCAGTTCGGCTCGTGTGATACCGCGACTCACCACTCGTCCCGGACACACGATCATTGCAGAAGACGGCGACAGCAGTGCACGATACTTGTGCTCCAGATATCCACTTAGTGTTCCTTTTGTTTCCTTTTCAAAAGAAGGTTTCGCAAACGAAGACAGGCACGTTTCTGGCCTTTCTTCTCGTTCTTCAGCGCCTCGTCCTCCATCATGAGATAGGGGCTATTCTTCCATCCTTGTCTGGATTTTTACTTCTCTTCATACCATTCGTTTTTTCTATGCTTCACCTCAGTTCATTGCTGCATTTTTCTCTTGCTTTGTTTTGATTCAAGCGCCATAGCCGGCATCCTCATCGACTCAATCGACCTCCACGCCACAATGCCGAAACAGTACGTTCTCTTCGGGCGGCTGCTGCCGCCCATCACGACCCGGCGCATCACTGTCCTCCTCTTGGTCGTCTTCATGTTCGCCGTGTTTTCCGTCATCTTCACGCTTCCCAGCGCCGTGCCAACAGGGCCTAGTCTGTCCAAGTTCGCCGACCACAAGTTCTCCATCCCGCAGTTCAAGTCGCCTCCTCAGTGGACCAACAAGTGGTCCGGTTCTCTGAACCCCTTCCGACCCAAGTCTCACGCACCACCGCGCCAGCAGGACGACTCGCACGAGGACTCGTCCTGGTTTTCCGACTGGAAGTGGCTGTCGACGCCCTTCTCTTCTTCCTTCACCCTCGACGAGAACCGCGCCCTCCTGCCCCCCTTGCCGGAGCGCCCGCCTATCTACTGCTACTACGATGCCACGGTCGACCGCGAGAAGCCCATCAGCGACGCCGAGAGTGCTCTGCTGCTGACCTGGCGCCGTGCCTGGTGGGCTCAGGGCTTCCGCCCTGTCTTGCTCAGCTCGGCAGAGGCCACGAACAACCCGCGCTATGAGGAGCTTCAGCGCCTCAAGGTCACGCCGGGAGCGAAGGCGGAAATCATGCGCTGGCTTGCTTGGGAGAACATGGGAGGCGGCATACTGTCGCAGTACCTTGTCCTGCCCATGGGTGCCCGGACCGACCCTCTACTGTCGTTCCTGCGCCGCGGCGAGTACCCTACACTGACTCGCTGGGAAGGGCTCAGCGACGGCCTATTTGCTGGATCGAAGGAGGACATTGCGGATGCTATCAAACTGGTGCTCTCCAACCCGACTCTAGTCAATGCGGAGACCTTCATGGAGGCGATCCCCCCTGCCAGCGACATTCCTGCTGCGAAGGCAGCGCCGGTTACAACCCCCGAGAAGGCCGCACCTGCGAAAGCGGCTGCGGCTAAGGGTTCTGACGGCAAAGCTGCTTCCGGGGAGGCCGTTCCCGCAAAGGCTGTCCCTGCAAATGCGGTCTCTGACGAAGTGGCCTCCGTCTCTGATGCTCCCCCTGTAAAGGCTGTCCCCAGCAAGGCCGCCCCTGCAAAGGTTGCGGGTCGGGCAATTGATACCGCCGGTGCAGCGGGCTATGCCGTGGCGGGTGACGACCACGATGACACGAAGAAGAGGACCAAGGACTACCCGTTCGTCGTCGACGAGACGCCTAGCTCCATCGCGTTCTACGATCAACAGACTGTGGCCATGAAATATACCAAGGTTGGCGACACCATTCACAGGGACCGCGCCGCAGGCTTGGTTGATCTTAACCGGCTAATCAACGCGCACCTGCACGTCGCCTGGCAAAATCTCTTCTCCAGCGGCATCGCCGTGCTGAAGCCGCGCCCGCAGCAAACGACACACCTGATCGAACCAGCTGTTGACCTAGCTAACCGGCTAGCGCAGTGCTCTGTCTCGCCGCTGGAATCATCGTGCCCGCCAAACATGCCCAAGTGCGAGCCCTGCGTGTCGCGCCAGTCAATGCGCGTCAGCACGCCTCCGACGTACCGCAACATATCGACACTCTTCACCATTGGCACCGTACCACACCCGTATACGTTCCAGTCGGTAGCGCACAAGCAGGCTGTTCTCGACGTGCCCTGGCTGCGCCGCAAGTCGCGGCGCGACGCCTGGCTGTTTGAAGTTACGAAGGAGCTGCTGGGCACGGGCGTCGCGGGCGGTGCGCGGGTGCTGCGGTTCAAGCGGGCGGTTGCCGGCGACTTTGACCGCAGCCACACGCTGTGGATCTCCGCCGAGCAGGAGGCGCCTGATGATGTCGACTGGCGGTTTGGTTTTGCCGTGCCGGCCCTGGGTGCGGGCATTAAGAAGGGCGAATCCAAGGCGCCTGTACCCGGCCCGGAGCGGGTGCCGCCCGCGGCGCACGACAAAGACGACGGCCCCGTAGCATCGGCGGACGCGCTCGTGCGAGAGCGCGACTTGCTCATCAAGGCCAAGCGCCTGGGCCTGAGCACAAAGAAGAAAGACCAAGCCATGCGCGATGCGGTCGAAGCGTGGAACCTCGCGGATACCGAGGCGTGGAAGTTTGCGCGGGCGTATCTGGCACGTGCGTACGTGGAGCGGGCCACATGGGAGAAGGAGGAGGCCAAATACTCTGGCGGCGCAGGAAGCGAAAAGGGCCGGCGAGATGGCATGTTTGCGTAGGTGCATCCGTCACCTGACTGGGACTACCTTTTCCCTCTAGTCTTCTTCTTCTTCATATGTATAAGTTTTTGTTTGTTTGTTTTGTGTTGTTGGTTCTAGCGGTGTTTTGTTACAATATGGCGGGCATGGGCTTTTTTCCCTTTTTTGGAGTTTTTGGCGACGCAAAGACGACTCTTCTTTCTCCTATATTTCGTTAGACAACATGTGGCAAAGAAGAAATGGCGAAGACAGTAATAGTTTAATAGAGGCATTTTACATTAGGCAAGCCAACCGAACTAGTAGTTTTCTTCACAAAAAAAGTGCATATATAAAATTGGGGGGAAAAGAAAGGGAAAAAAGGACCAGGGATGTTGAATCCGAAGGCCGAAGTAAGGGCACAGCATGGGTTAGGGCCATGCCAGCGACATTTTGCTCATCCAATATCCACATCCTCGCAGCAGTTCTCACGTTGTCTTTCCCATTCTCACAGATTCACAAGTTCTCATTGCAGCCGGCAGCCTCTCTCATCCTCATCCTCATCCTCTCCCTCCTTAACACCCCTTCCCCCCCCCCTTCTCCACGTCCCCTTACCACCAACCTCACCTACTTCAGGTGCGCGGAGTATCGCCGCCCAACTCACCGCCCAGCTCCCGTGACGATGTGCCGTGCCGGGCCGAGCCATTGGCAACGCTGTCGGCGCCGTTAGCATAGTGGCCGTTCGTAGCGGCCTTGCCGTTCACCGAGGCGGCAGGCTTGTTGTTGTAGCGGTAGGCTGCGAGGGCGCGGCGGACGGTCTCGGCGGCCTGGTCAGCCTTGTGCAGGGTCTCCTCGGCCTTGGCCAGGACCTCTTCGAGGGCCTGCTCGGTGAGAGACGAAGGAGCAGCAGCAGCAGCAGACGCGCCGTTTTCAGGTCTTGCCGTCGGCTGCTCCGGCTGCCGCCCCTGCTCGTTCAGCAGCTCCCAGATGTGCCCGTTCAGCCACAGACCAGCCAGCTGGTCACGCGACATGTTGCGGGCGCCGCTGATGCGGCCTCGGCACGAGGGCGTGCCGCAGAAGCAGGAAAAGGGCTGGGCCATGTCCCACTCGGTGGACGGGTAGAAGAAGGTGAGCTCGTCGCCGGGGCGGAGGCCCTTGGGGCCGACCCAGACGTTGCGGCTGGCCGTGTCGAAGAGCTGCGATGAGAGTTAGAGATGAAGAAAATAGGTTACTCGGCAGGGGGGGGGCAGGGTGAGAAGAAAAACGGGGAATGCCCACCAATGACGGCTCGCAGGAGTGGTTGATGTAGAGGAGGTCGCTGTTGAGGTTAATGTGCTGGTGCCGGCCGACCTGGACGGTGGCGTAGGTGGCGGCCGCCGCCGGCGTGACGGGCGGGCTGGCCATGGGCGCAAAGAGCGCAAAGGGGGGCAGCTCGACGCGGGAGAGGCTCTTGGTGGTGAACTCGCTGTCGCCGTCGGCGCCGGTGAGGACTTCCTGGATGGCCGGGTGGGACGGCTGCTTCCAGTGGGGTCTGAGGGGGGCCGACATCGTTGTGGACGGCTGTGGGTATCTCGAAACAAGCAACAAGGGATCGATATGCTGTGAACTGAAAAATGATAAAAATTATACACGAGGCAATTCGCGGTCTAGATGCTGCGGCTTGGCCGGGGGTGTCTGTGGATGTCCGTGGATGTCGTCGTTTCTGCCGTTTCGGGACTGCCGCTCTTTGTTGGCGTCGTCTTTGTTGGGTGACTGTGTGTATATGATGTCCTGCTCTGGCACAAGCAAGAAAGCACACTGCTACAGTGTATGGTTTGAAAATAGTTGTGAGGCTGAGAACGAGCAAGCCGAGGAAACAAGCTACCGAGAGAGAGAAGAACAGAAACGAGAACAGTCTACACGCAACGCAGCTAGCACGGTAGTTATAACCGTCGTCCCTTGTGAACATCTACGAGTACGAATACACACACGCACAAAAAACCCCGGGGCTCCGCTCCCTAGTGCCAGCAGCTTAGAAAGAGAGGCAAGTTAACCGACGTCAGGGCCCTCCTCGCCTGGCTTTTCTCCATTCTCTAGCTTCCTTTCTGCTGCTGGCGAGGGGCGCCGTCCCTGCGGCAAAGAGCCGCGCCCTGCGCGTAGTTCGTTTTATTTTTGCAGGTCAGCCGATTCGTGGCTTTGCTTTTGCGGTCTCTCGTCTGCTGGAACGAGCTCCGTAGTCCCATTCTGCTGTCTCTCGGCTTCCTTTGCTGCGGGTCTTGCGTCTCCGGCCTTGCGCCCTGCCGTGTTGGCCAGCTTCCATGTGCCCGTGACAGTAGGCGGGCCGCATAAACACGCAACCCATTGGAACGACAAGGCACATGCTAAGCCGCGCGAGGGGTCCTGGAATGACATAATAAGAATACCAGAGGAGAGTTCCAACTGATTGGAAGTGGAAGTCTGGAAAACAAAGAAAAGGAGTATTAAATAAAAAATAAAAATAATAAAAAATCCCCCACTCGCCAAAAGTGGACTGCTGCGCCGTCCCGAGGTCCAGCTCTGGAGAAGCATAAGCAGATCCCCCCGGCAAAACAAAAGCAGCGAAAACGGCCTTGCAGGTATTAGGGAAAAGGCTCTTGATCCGTCCCTCGCCGTTCGGAAGTGCGAAAGGATGCCGTGAGTTGGTTGGCTGCCAGCAGAGAGGGACGTTGGAAAGCGTGTTTCGCTAGCCAATCACAGGCCATTCGGCCTTCCCAAGTGGGTAAGAGAGGGTTTCGCCTTATTACGGCGGCATCGCTTGTACGAAAATGCGTCTTTTGGTCTTCCCCGTGGCGGGGCTGCCGTGGCGTGAGTGAGCTGCAGGTCCTTGCAGGCGCAGGTTTGACACGTGATGGATGACTAACAGCGCCTTGCAATTTTGTGACTAAGCCGAGTTTCTTGCGGAAGATCCAGTGGTACCGTAACCTGGGGTGCGCGCGAGCTGCTCCACTGAAGCGTCTGCTCTGCTGTCGGCTCCAGCATGAGATGAGATGTCAAAGCGGAGGTGCAGTGTTTCTGACATGAAACCCAGGCGTTGAGACGAAAGGAGAGCGACAGGGAGAGCGACCACGAGAGCGACCACGAGAGCGACCACGAGAGCGACCACGAGCGTAGGTCCGGCAAATGCAAAAGGAAGCAGAAAGAAGGCAAAATCGAGCAGCTGCAAGGAAATGTTCCAGAACGAAAAAGACGGCAGCGAAGCCGAGTCTTGGAACGAGCGAAAAGGGAGGAAGACGGCACAATGCAACGTTCATAGCGCACCGAAGAGCAGGGATCGACGTGGCCGCAGATTGTGTGAGCGTCAGATAACACTGGCAGAGATGGGGGCAGCTCTGTCGTTCTCAGCTGAGCAGGCTAACGCAAGAAACCCCCCCTGTTGCTCAGACCTCTTTTTGTTCTCTTCTTGCATTCCTCGTTCTCGTGGGGCCGAGGGCTAAGGGGAGCTGGACAAGACCACGCACTTGCGAGAAACTCGGCCGTTGTGCTCTTCGGGGGGCAGCAAGACGCAGAGGAAAGGGGCACGAGAGACGACGAGAGAACGAGAAAATGAAAAGGGTCAAAGAGGCGCCCCATCTGTGATGATAAGAGATGAACAGAGAGCGCGAGTGGCGTGGATGACAGGCAACCAGGAGTGGCAGGGCGAGAAAGACGAAACGGCGGCGGGATTCCAGCGTCGTGGCCAACTGACGCTCGCGCAGCACGGCCTCGCTCTCGGCCAAAGACGGATTATCTATCGCCAGCCTCGCTCGCTCGTTGCTAGGCTTCTTGTGTCTGTCCTGGAGCCGGTTTATCTACCGACGATAAGACCATCCCGGTGTCAAACTAGGTTTGATGTCGACAGGAGCTTCATGACGGACGAGCCTTTTTGTTTCTGCAATGATCCGCTCAGGTGCCAACTTCCCTGGTAATGATTCACTGTTGTTGTTCTCGGAGTTCTCTGGTCACCGTGCCGGTATCCTTTGTCTTGTATCATTTTCTTCCATTTCATGTCACGGCCCTCGTTCTTTTCCCCCCCTTCTCATCGCTTGATAGTCACCCCCATCGACATGAAACGAGATTGCCAGAACGTTGTCGGTCCGTGCAAGCTCTTCAACCTCCAACACAAGGCAAAGATAGGCCGGCGACGTGCTGTGCTCGTGTAATATCACACATCGCAGTGCGACATCCCGCACTGACACGCGCAAGCGCAGCTGCAGAGAATTTCTGGAAGCACTTGAAGACCCCCGTTTTCGGTGTCAGTGCCACACTGCAAACTGTGGATGGGTGTCCACTTTCCTGCTTCGTGCACATGCAGACGCCCATGGGTCTCCTCTTTGTGGGCCCCGTTTCTGGCCGTCTTGGAGATGTGGATGGGTTGTTCGGGTCGTGCAGTCTTCACACGTCTTCCGTTTGCTTCTGCTCCTTTTCTTTATTTGCCACTTGCCAAGACTCGTGAAATATCTCCTTAGCTTTCGGCTGTTCCCTCGAGCTAGGGAAACCCCCTGAGCATCAGTGCTTCGGTTGTGGGTTGTCTGAGATAAATTCTCCCGTGTACATTCCCAGCTTTTCAGACTCTGGCCCTTTTCTCTTCTGCGGAAAGTTTGTTTTATTCCAGTGTTCTGCCGGGTAGGCAACAACATGCAGGAGAGGGGGAATAAAGATCAAGAAAATAATACCAAAAGAAGCCGAATAATACGGACCATGTGATCTGGACAGCCCGCTGTGCGAGGTTCCAGCCGCTGGTCCTGCTGACCGGTGCAGCCCTGTGTCAGGCAACTCTGCCTGGAAAGGAGGGGGAGCGTGGTGCCAATTTTCTGTTTGGGCCCTTTCTATCCCATCGTCCTCACAGTTATTTCTTCTTAATGGTTCTGTGCTAATGGTGGCTGTCACCGGGACACGCCCCCCCCCCCCCAAGGGACACAATGTTGGCACAGCCATGTCTTTCGTGACGACTGTCGATCCGTCCGTGAGATTGTAACGAGCAGGCAGCGATGCCGTTAGATAGCATCTCAAGATTGAACAATACAAGAGAGAGAAGATGGGGGGGAGGGACGAGGGACGCCGCGGATCGACAGCCGTAGAAGAGACAACCTTCTGCCTGGTCATCTATGACGGTTACGACGGAATGACGATACGACGACGAAGGGGCAAACACAGATCGTAGACTGCCAACAGCCGAAGCAAAAGAAGCAATAGCAGTGCCGTACCTGTTGAAAGTACGGGTCGACACGAGAGATGAACAGAATGGAACAAGGCACGCAAAACAGATACGACTCCGCGAAGATGGAGGCCAAACCGCCCTACGAGTAAGACAAACCTCTGCGCGGCACGATCGCCTGCCTGCCCGGAGGAGCGGCTGTATCGATGCTGCATGCATCTCGACGTGCATGTAAGATACATATGTTGGAAGCCACCTCTATGTGACGTCCTAGCGCACGCCCCCCCCCCCATCCGTCTTGTCAGGAGGTCACCTGAGGGTGCTGGAAATCAAGTTTTGTATTCCTTTATTCCTGTGAGAGAAAAAGTGCAAGGCTTCTTCTTCTATCTTGCCCACCACCCTATATTGTGAAGAAGTTGGTATGGCTATGCATGTACGAGAAGGATCTGGATGTAGAAAAAGGACAAAGGTCTGAATTTGGGATTCCCAAGGCCAAGGTGACGAGCTGCACCCGAGAGGAATATGACTGGGACAGCCAGAAATTATCATTACAGAGGATGGTGCCGTGCAACAAGGACGTTATCCGTGCGTGTGGACGACGACGCGGCCATAGAGGTACTTACAAACACAGAGGACAGGAAAGACACAGCCATAACCACACAGGAATTTGCAATGGAACGAGAACGGGGGGAAACGTCTTGCGGCAAGCCATCTCTTGGCTTCGTTCTCGACCCATCCTTTTATCTATTAGTTCCTCGCCGTCCTGTCACCCAGCGCTCGTCTTTTTCCAGTCTTGGCGACCATACTCCGTAGATCAAACGGTCGGGCTGGGGCAGCATGGATCCGGGGACGAAGGCGGAGCAGCGAGAAAGGTGAAAAGGGGCCCTGCCACGTGCAACACGCCGGCAGCCTCTCCCATAGGGCGGGCCTCCAGAGGAAGGATCAGAGCAAAATGAGCATGTCCGCGCTCGCTTTGCTGTTTTCTCTGGCTGCTGTTGCCTCTTGTCTTCCTTCCGCGGCTTGCCGGGCCCTGTCACCTGGTTCAAGGACAAGGTCGGGGCGGCGGAGGGTGTGCGCAAGGGGACCAGAAGACGGCCTCCACTGGCTCTCACACGAACACAGAAACTAAAAACACCGAAACTACGCAGCACACCCTCACGTACACGCAAACGATTATCTTTTGCTCTCGCGTTTCTCTCTCTGTGTCCTCTCACCCCCTCAGATTCTCACACACCATGCTAAGGGAGGTGGAGAGAGGCTTGGATCCTATGGGGGTTTTATTTTCTTCCTCTTATTTCCTGGTGTCTGTCCCCCCTCCCACCCTTCTTTCCCACAGAACAACAGTTCAACGCACGTACGTATACCCTCCTTTTTCCTGTATAGCTATCTCGTCGCTCAGACCTATAAAGGCGGGGGGGGAGGAGAGTTGACCAAAGAGGTGGGGGTGAGAGTAAAACAAGGTGAGAGACGAGCACGAGAACGGAAAGGGGGGAAAGTAAAGGATTCGATGGCTCGAAGAATATTCAAGGGCAGATTCGTGTAAGGCAGGCAGAGGCAAGAGTTCAAATATCGCAGGTCGCCCACCTTCATCTCGTTCTCGACAGGTGGTTTCTTGTCCTTTCAATTTACTTCTCTGCACTTGAAGCTTTCCTTTAAACTACAAAATAAAATCACAAGCCGGCTGCCTTCTCAAAAAAAAAGTATTTCTTCCTCCTTCAAATACAAAAGGAAGAAGCCTTCTCTCGCTTCTATTTTTTAATCCATATTTTATCTCGTTTCTTTGCTAGCCAAAAAGCAAAACAAGTCTGCCGGATCTTAAATACAAGTCACCTACACAAAATTGTACGATTCAAGGCTGCGCTCTCCTCAAGCGCCATGTCTAAAGTCACATTTTCCACCTTTGCCGGCATTGATGCCGATAAGCCGAATCCCAAACCGGAACCCGACCCGCCGATGCCGAACCCGCCGCGGCCGGACGAGACGTCATCCTAAAAAAGGGACCAACCGAAAAGTTAAAAATGACGGGATTTAAGAATCAAGACCAGGGGATCAATTTCCCCTCTTTTTCCTCTTTTTCTTCTCTTTAGAGTTTGCTACGGCACCACGATCGCTTGCGGCCTAGACGACTACTATGACGGTCCGAACCGTGTTTGGGACCCACGGCCCTAGCTCTCTTTTTTTTTTAGGGATGCAGCTTGATGTACGGGGGGGGGGGGGAGGGGGGGCTAGGGGGTAGAGATTAGACACGGTAGACGGTGAAGGATCCGTGAGAGAAGGACAGTCAGCAGGTGGAAGCAGAATGACGAAAGGCTTCCTTTTTTGAGAGAGAGGGAGAAGGGGGAGCTCGTGAAAGTGCGGAGAAATCAAGAGGAGGCTTTGCAGACCAGGGATTGCTATGAAATGAAAAGGGGCCAAGCGTGTGCGCCTGTGTGCGGATGCTTGCGCGTCTGTGTTGCGTTTTGCGTAGTGAGCCTACTTGTCCGAGGGTGGGAATGTGACCGAGACGGGGCGACATATTTACTCTTTATTATTATTATTCACGGTCCAGGCAAGGTTGAACAAGCAGTAATAGTTCGCGAGGAGGAGGTCTGAGGAATCAAGGACCGCAGAGTGGCGAAGTTCACGGTAGATTCTGGTGATATTCATTTCCTTTTTCCTTTCTCAATATTTGTAGTTTTGTATTCTAGTCCGTATCTCTTTCTACGACGGCTTCATTCTTCCGAGCGTATCTTAGCAAGCTTCTTATTGCTCTGTGCTACTGGCCAAGCTGGGTATTTCAGAGTTTTGTTCTGTTACCGTTTGTTGCCTCATCGCCTCCATCTATTTCGAAGAGACAATGTGGGTTGGTGGCCACACCAAGCAGGTTGCTGATATGTATCTGAACATAATTGTGAACTCTTTCTTGCTGTGAGACTACTATTATTATTCTTTGGTGTATCGTAGTCCATGGCTGTAGCATGTCAAGATATGTTAACAGACATGGCCAAAATGGGGGCGAGGGGTGCGTTTCTCGGACAATGAATGACATGGCTCCTCTTCGAATCCGCGATGCGTCCTATATCAACAACATTCCCTCGATAGAAAAGACTCCCAATTCCTTCTTCTCCTGGTTAAAACCCCCCAAAGTTGCCAGAGCGCACCCATTCCATCACTTCAAATGCGAGACGGCGCTCGGTCTTCTTGTCGAGAACGTTGCTCTCCCAGCCTTCATCATTCCCGGCGCCGGCCTCGTCTCCTTCGTTTATTTTTGGATTCACGTGGACCACAATCACGCCCTCCTGCGCACGGGTATTCACCGTGGGGTCTTTGTGGCCCACGGGCGGCTTCACGTCGGCATACACCACCAGGTCGGGACCGGCAATGCCGCGCCACAGGGTCGCCATCCACTCCCAGTGGCCAATCGGCGGAAAGGCGTCGTCGATGGGCACGGTCATGGCATACTGGTCCGAGATGGCCAGGCTGTAGCCGCCCGTGATCAGCGCGACGGGAAGCAGGGGCGCCGACGCCGCCATCGACGACGATGATGCCGCGCGCGCAATGGACGGGAGGTAGGGCGAGTGGCGTGGTGATGTCGAGGCCGAGGAGTCGGCGGTGCCAGCCGCCGCGGGCGACAGGGACGTCGGCGAGTGTGTAGGCGACTTGGCCGGCGAAGGGGGTCCGGGAGCGGCCGGCGTGACAGCCTTGGACTTGGCTCCAGCGACTCCCGCAGCTCCCGTACCAGGCGTGGTGATTTGCCGGAGAATGTCCCGCGACTTGGCGTGCCACGACATGATGAACTGGTGGTAGGCGAGCAGCGGGTTTCTGGACTCGCTGTGGGCCGCGGCGCTGTTGCTGACTCCGTCGTCGCCGGAGGCCGGGCTCAAGGCCATGCCATCCATGCTCACATCGTCGATGCTGCTGCCCATGCCGCTGTCCGTGCTCTTCTTTTTGGCATAGACATTGCCGGCACCACTACTGGCGCCACCACCACCGCCGGGTTGGTCCATATCCGCCCGGCTGCTGATGTTGCCGTCGCTATTTTCCTCAATCTCGACTCGCCAGATTTTGCCTGCCGCTGCGGCTGGCGTAGCCGGCCCCGAGTTTCCGGCACAATGATCCTTGGCCGCCGTCGACCAGACGCCGACGGCACACTCGCCGCTCTGGACCAGAGCCCGCTCCACAATGCGGCCGACGGCCTCAATCAGGGCGGTATTGTGCCCCTCGATGGCAATGATGGGTCCACGCTTTGGGATCGTCGGCCGCGGCGGGCTGATCCGTCTCAGCACTTCGAGCTTGCTGAGGTGGGGGACACTCATAACCATGGCACGGATGCCGCTCGCCTGGCTGTCCTTGTCCGCGTCGCCCTCGGTCATCGGCGTCGGCGAGACGGCAAACGTGTGCATGTCCTGCACGCGGGTGCCGATTCCTGCGCCGAATCGATTGCTGCTCGCGAGCCCGCTGTTCTTCGCAGACGGAGGCAGGCTTCGGGCAACGCCCGCGTGTGCAGAGCTTGGGCGGCTATTGCCATTACCGGAATCAGGCGGCGGCCTCTGAGCGTGCGTTGCCGGCACCGCTGTCATGAGCGGAGGCAGCTTGAGAGACTCGTCGACAAAGTCAGGTGCGTGCCGCCGGTGATGATGATGATGCTGCTGGCTCCCGCCCCGATAGCCTGTGCCGCCAGCCATTGGTCGTGCTGAAATAGGCGGCATTGCTGGCGTTGGTGTGGTCGTGGGGCGTATCGAGAGACCGGCCATGGCTGTCGACGGCGTGGCCATTGCGCTGCCGCCGCTAGAACCCGGCACTTGGTAGTATCCGTAGGGACCCTGGAGAGGCGGCAGTCGGGCGGGCATACCTCCATAACCCTCGCCCCCACCCGCGGCGCGCTCTGGCCCGTCTGCAACGAGCTCACCCGTGCGGCTGCGTGCCTCTTGAGATCCCGCGGGCGCCCTATTGTGATGATACTCCGAAAACGCCCGCCCATGAGACGGCGGAAGCGAAGCATGCCCTCTCGCAGGCTGGCGTAGGGGAGGAGGAGGAGGACCCATCCACGGGGAAGAAGGGGATGGGGCTGGACCAGAGCTTGGAAACTGCGGAAGGGGCGCGGACGACGGCATCTGTGGCGGCGGCGGCGAGCCGGCATGGTGCGAACGGTGCGGGATCCTATACGAGTGGTGCCCGTGACTGCTGTCGCTATCCGTGCTGGTTGGAGGAAACCGCGCTGAGAAGGGCGTGGGAGCGTCGTAGCGGCGCCTCTTCTGGTCGGCAGGGACGGGCATGTCAAAGTCCTCGCCATGCTCCTCGCCTCCTTGGTGGCCGCCCCTGGGCCCCATGCTCAGACTGCCGGGACGGCCGTGGTGCGGCAGGGGGCGTCGCCCAGCCTCTCTCTGGTAGCTGTCTGCAGACGATTGCGCGTGTTTCTGTGGCCTTGGGCTGGAGAACGGGCCTCGCTGGCGGTCTGGGTCGACCTCGGAGCCTGATAGGGATGACAGAGTGTTGGTGCGGATCATGCCGAACGGCGACGGGGGCGGAATTGAGGCTCTCGCCGAGCCGGCGATGGACCGTGAGGTAGACAGCGGCGCGAGATAACGGCCGCCGCACTTGTCACACCGGTTTGGGTCGCCGTCACCGGTGTCCGCGCCGTCGTAGCCGGCCTCACCAGCAGCCGAGCCGGGACGACCTCCGGCGACAGACTCGCCCTTCCCGGCACGTCGGGGCTGGTAGCGGTAGTCTGGGTACTGGATCCGGTGGCGGAGTTTCTCTTCCTCGGCGAGCTGCTTCCAAGCGTTCTTGACCTCTTCGGTCTGGTCTTTCCACATCTGCCCGATGATTTTGGAGATGTCGGGGTTCGCGAGGCCTGGATTATCGGTCACGACTTGGGACTGGTGGTGCTGGCGGTAGAGGATGAAAGCTGTTTTTTTTTGTGTGTGTGTTCTTAGCCTAATGCTCAAGGAAAGACAAAATCAAGGTCAAGCTGGGCGTGGGCACAGCGGGACATTCACTCACCATTTCGTGGGCGAGGCACCTTGGGAGCTCGGGCACAGAAGCATATCGAGTCTCTCTGGGGAATTTCGGCCGTGCTCGGCGTGCGGAGGGCCATGACGCCAAACTGCCCATGCTGATGGGTTTCATCCTCCTCGTCCTGCTCACTGCTTCCAGTTCTGCGAGAATCAAAAGGGGCGGACCGTTTTCTCACTAGCCGGGAGGCCTTGTCAGGAGGGCTGCTGCGGTGGCTCCGTGAGTGACCGTCCTCCTCTCTCGACTCGTGACTTTCAAAGTCACTCGGCGGAGCAGGGGGCAGAATTAAAGGCGAAGGCCTGTGACTCGAGGCACGAGACAAGCCAGACGGCGAAGAGGCAGACTGGGCGGACCCCCGGCGGCTGAACGAATCATGAGGCAGGCGAGAGGGGACGGACACGTTGATGCTGTCAAGAGTATCGCCGTCTGTCGGCACGCGAGGTGAAGAAGGAACGGGCATCTTGCGTTCTCTTGTCCCATGACCGCCAGCTTTGCTTGATCTAGCAGCCATTTTCATTCAAGTTGACAAAGGTAAAAACAAGGGAGGAGCTTGAGGCAGCTCTGTGGAGTATGAAGCAAGCGAAGTCAGAAACAGGCGCCCGTAGTAAAAAAAAGCGTTTTATGCTCCTGGGCGGAGATATTCAAGAAGAGAAAAGGGAAAGACTCGAAAGAGAAGAAGCGGGCGCGCAGAAACAAACAGAGGGAAAGTCTATGACAAGGAGATATTGCTTGAAACAAACAAACTAAGAGATAGAGGTAGAGGCAGGAGGTGAGAACAAAAGCTCTACTAGTAAATAACCAACAGCGTGCATGGGGTCGGTGGAGAAGAAGAGAAGAAGAGGATCAGAAGAAAGAAACGGCGATGGGGATAGAGGAGGAAGAAAGAAAGCAACGAGAGCTAAAATAAAGAGGGCTGTCTTATAAAGGAAGCCCGGCGGAGAGATGCAGGGAACAAATAGATGGCCTGACACGAACGTCAAAGAAAGTGTGAGACAACAACAGCGAGTAGACGAGCAGACGAGAGAGACGAGAGAGATGAGAGAGACGAGAGACACAAGAGAGATGAGGCAGACGGGGATGCGTCCCACAGCGGAACCAGACAGACAAGGCGTTTGGGTCGAGCTGGTGGGCGTTTGGTCCGGGATGAGAAGAAAGAGAGAGAGGAAAGGTGTCTTGTCTCGCTGGTTTGTTTGCGAGGCAATAAAGGACTTGAACAAAAATCCGAGTGGCGACAGACTTGCGAGGCGATATGACAGGGAGAGCAGCGAGGGCTATCTAATGCTCGTGATGGGGTTTTTTGGTTTTTTGGGGGGGGGGGGGCAACAAGAAATATTGCACGCAGGGGCACAATATCAAAAAGTGCCAAGAAGCAGCTATGATAGGAGAGACATATGGCAACAAAACCAGAGCTGCTGTGTTGCTCCGAACGAGGCAAGGATCGTTGGGCCTGGACTGGATGTGTCAACTGTCAGACGGACCGCACGAGATATGTGAAAACTGAGGACGAGGCCGACGAGACCGACGTGACCGACGAGGCCGACGTTGATTTGACGGACTATGCTAGAAGCAGGAGGCGAGAGACCGGAAACGTGCCAGCAACGCAGGAGGAGCAAAGTGCTGAAAAATAAAAAGGGAAAAGAAAAGAAAAGAAAGCAGAAAGATGAAAAAGATGGCAGCCAATAGACGCTCGAAGAGAAGCACAAGCTCCGCGGCCGCAGAGACAACAAAGCCAGATGCAGCAAAGGTGAAAATAAGGTGAACACGGACGGCGGGCGATCCGGGAAGGCCGTGGGCAGAGGGGGAGGCAGAGGGATGCAGAACGTTGCAAGAAAAAGAAAAGAAACGGGTAGTGTCCCTCCAGAGGCCGGCTGAGGCCCCTTCTTCTTCGTTTCCAGGTACTCGTATGGCATTCTCTACCCGCAGCCTCTGCTCTCGCATCATGGCTTCATCAAGGGCACATTAATTTCTCTCTGCATCGATTTTGAATTCCTGCTCGCCTGGCCCTTGTCGTGCACGAACCGTGACGTTGTTGGTCTTGCCGTCCCCCCCCCCCCAGGTCGTCCAGTGCCCTCTCTTCATGCCACATCAATATACATGCATTCAGAACAACAATGACTCTTTTCATTCCGCTGCTGCTGTTTTTCTTTCATGTCGTTTTTGTCCCTCATCCGTCTGTTTCGGCCTCCCCTCCTCCCCCGGAGACGAGGGCAAAACCAACAGGAACAACGGGCGCTCAATGCGGGATATCGAGGGACGAAGGCATGCTCTACGCATTTATTTCTTTACAGACGGAGAAGGCGAAGAATGCAGAGAAACTTGACAGACGCAGAACAGACGTGAGAAGAAAGAAAGAAAAAAAGCCAGTGCTGCACAGCTCAGCCTCCCTCTCGTTTCTGGCCCTCGATTTGATTATTTGATTTTATTATCCCCTCCCTAACTGCCCCCAACTTTTCCCCCTCTCGTCGTTGCTACCAGCCCAAAAATAAACACAGAATACGCACAGCAGACGCCCAACGGACGCGGGCAGCCCATTGTGTGGACGAGAGAGAGAGGACAAGAAGAGAGCGAAGGGCGGCCGATCCTAGCATTAGGGAAAGCTGCACGAGCTAAAACACTAGAATACAACCATGGGCGCGTTGGACCAAATCCGGCGAGCAGGACAGGACGAGACGAGGAAGAACGGCTTTCTTTGGTTCTTTGGCCTTTTGGCCTTTGGCTTTTTGGCATTTTCCTTTCTGCAAGCGGGAGATTTGGCCGTTGGGACTTGGCAAGGAGACGGCCTCCTTGCTCATGTGCGAAAATAAGATAAAAACAAAGGCCGCATTCTATCCTGCTTCCAACATGCACATTGGGAATTTCTGTTCTCTTCTTGATGTTCACGGCCACCATCCCGGAGAGACGAGCCCGCAGCCGGTCCTATGAGGTTCGGCGAAAGGAGAAAGGGAAAATTGGGGGGGGGGGGGGGGAGGAGGTCGGATGCGAGCCTCCTCTTGGCCTGGGTTGGGTTTTCTTCTTTTATTTTTCTGCTGCGCACTCTCCATCTCGCGGACGAATAAGACGGCCCTCGGCAGTCCTCTGGCACCCTCCCTCGCTCCATATCACCCCGATCCGCCTCTCGCTCTCGGCCCTGGTTGTGTCTCGGTGGTTGTGTCTCGGGAGCCTGCCCTCGATGCTGCTTGGCCTGTCTCTCTCGGGGAATTATTCTCTCCGACCCCCTTTCGTCACATCTGGCCTGGGCCATGCGGAGCAGACCCTCCCCATGCAGCACCGCTGGGACGATGTCTCTGCCTCGCTCTGTGACGTTCTGCTGCGCATGTGTCGATGGAGTCTAGTTTGGCGTTTGTGTTAATTTATTTTATCCCGTCTTGATTTGTTAGTCTGCTTTCGCTCTGGCGTTCTCTCTCTCCCCCTTTTCCCTATTTGTTGGCCTTATACGGAGTATGTTGTAATACTCCGTCATATTATTCCTTTGTTCTCAGCATTCCGCGTTGCCGGTTTCGCTGGAAACGAACGGCAGGGCGGCCAGGCGGCCAAGCGCTGAACAAGGGCTGGCTGGCCGAAGAAGGGAGACGATCTGCATGGAGACGACGACACAAAGCAAAAAGGCACGCAGCACAAAGGGCGACCAAGAAAACGGATGAGGACCAACCTCCAACCTGTCCATCTCCCTTCGAAATGCGAAATGAGAAACGGGATCACAGAGAAGCTAGTCGCGAGAATGGAAGAAAGAAATCGGCCAGAGAAGCACACCTTTGCGATCTCGATTGTTTTCTCCTTTGTTCCGTCGCCTCCTGTAGATGACCTTATATGCTTCTTTTCAGCTGAGATGTCTTCGACCCTCTCTCTCTCTCTCTGTGTCCTGTATTTGGCCAGGCCCAATGCCACTGCGTCGTGTTTCCATCGCCCCATCGATCGGCCGTGTCAATACTCTGTACGGAGTGCATGGAGAGCCAAAGGGGCATCGTCGCACGCACCCGATTTCAGCGTCTTGTTCGTTGCTTTCCCCTTTCCCTCCCATCACGCTGCTGTTCTCACTCGTATTTCGCTTCCCCGTCTCTGCCGCGAAACAATAGAGAAAATAGGAGGGTGCTTGACATAAATATGACCAATGCCGGCGGCGTGCAGCGTGCATGATGTCTCTTGTCGTTGGGTCTCGGTTTGTTGCGAGGGCACCGTCGCATCTCCGTGTGCTAACCCGCCACCCTGCCATCCAAGGACGTCGGATGCTTGCGCGCTTCCCCTTTGCGTCCACCCCTTACCTCGACCTTATTTTTGCGTCTTTCTTTCTTTCTTTCTTTCTGCCTTCTCCTGCTTCCCCTTATTTTGGTTCCTTTTGTTCTCTTAGTTTCCTTTCAAATATACATAGCATCGCCTTTCCCACTCGTTCCGTTTACCCCCTTTCATCGGCCACGCCGCCACGCCGCCACGCCTCCACGCCTTTTCACACCCTAAATGCATCCCTTCAAAGGCGATACCATCTAGTCCAGTATTGGGTGTGGGATGCAGGGGACCAGAAATGGGCGGCGAGGGGGCAGAGGTGGGATGCACACCGGCCAAAAAGGGTTAATGGAAGCGAAGCCAAATCGAGAGATGCGCCGTTGTGAAAAACCAGGAAAACAGAATCCGGGCAGGAGAACAAGAGACAGGGAGCCGAAGAAAAAGAAAACATAGTCTTTGTTCTCTCCGTGCCTCTCGCCGTCTTCTATTTATCCATCTCTGTCGATATTCCAGCCTTGGAATCCTTCGCTGCGACCCTGCCCTGCCAACAGACACCCCTTTACCTCTGCCATTGGGGTTCTTTTCTTTTGATGTACCGAAGCCCCCTATTCTGCCTATCTGATTCGTCGGGGAACAGCCACGCCAGGCTGTCATCCACTTAGGGGGGGTGGCATGGGGAATATGGTTGCAGTGCTTTCTTTTTCCTTCTCTTACGGAGTAGAAACGCAGCACCCTGGATTTTAGTTTCTTTCTTTTTCTTCGTCCCCTTCCACGTGATATAAAAGACGTCTTGTCCAACAGCGCGCGGTTGCTTTCTTTTTCTGTCTCTTGCGTCCCCCACGCAGGACGTGGTATCGTGACACAAAGCAGCAGCAGTGGCAACGAAAGATAAGCAGGGAGACAGCGACACAACACGGAGAGCCGGGGGGGGGGGGACGAAACAAGCTTCGGTAAGATCGATTTTATGCCTGCATGTGCTGAACTGAAAGAAGAACGTATAATACTCCGTAACTGCAGGAGAAGAGCGCGAAGAAGAGTCTAAAGAACAGGAGCCAAGATACGTTGACGTGGCATGGCGCTGAAGTAGAGCACAGAACCAACATTCCAAACGATAAATTAAAGAAAAAGGTGTCTTGCGCAGCCCGTGAAAGAAGTAATTTACTCTTTTTTGTTGTTGTTGTCTCGCGCACGCCACAGGAAGCACAGAGACCCGCCGGCAAACGCGGCAGCCAGGGGACGCCAAAGAAAGGTCTGCAGGAGACAAGAGGACAAGCGAAGAGAGAGGAGTCAATGGTAAGTGAAACCAGGAAAAGGGGAAGTGGCAGGCCAACAGAAAGGCACGGCGGGAAGACTCTCAAAGGAGACGAGCGAAACTCCCAGGGGGGGCACTCTTCTCAGCTTCTCTCCCCTGCCCATTGCCGCCTTTTTGATTTCTTTTCTGCTCTCTTTCATATAAAGTGGGAACCAATAGCGTCCAGTAAACGCATATGCTTGTTTTCGTAACTTGCAGGATCACCAACAGCTGGCATGCATCTGACAGACGCGCCCTCCAGCTAGGCAGGCCGTTCTCTCTTCTGCTTCTCTCTGCCACAGCCTGGCTTTCTGTCTTGCTATCTGTCTGCCCAGCTGCCCAGCAGCAGACAGATGACCAGTCTCTTGCCTCTCGTGGTCCTCTCCTCCTGTTCGTCTCCGCTCCCCTTTTTTTTCTTTGTCCTCTCTCCCGTGAGACCCGCTCGTTCACCAAAGCCTCAAGCCACTTCCGGCCCCCCGTATCTGCTCGCCGGCCCTGTAGCGCATATATTGGCAGTCAGCTGAGGCGGCCATAGCTCGACGTGTCGTCGTTTTCCCCCCCCGGGGGTCGTTCACGAGAAACACGGCAAAGAAAAAGAGAGAAATAGAAGTCAAGAGTATGGAAAGCCAGGATAGAATCAAAATTTAAAAAAGAAAAAAAAGAACTGCTCAAGTTGCTGTGGATCCGTTTCGGGTGTCCTTGTTTTTTTTCTTTCAATATAAAACCACCGGTACCGTTCGCCGTTTTCGCCCATCGCCCGCCACCCGTCGTCTTTTTATCTTCGCTTGTTGTTGTTCCCGTCACCTTTCATCTTACACTGCCGCGTCTCTGCCCGACTCCTCACATATTATGTGGCCCCTTCTCTAATTCCCCTCGCTCGCACCCCCTAGTTTATGATATGTAGCCCTTGGCGGCCTCACCAGACAGCAGCACCGCGCTCCGGCGGGCGTCCAAAAAGAGCTCCTCGCATTCCGCCACGTCCTTGATGTCAATTTCCTTTCGGCCATTCACCTTTGCCAGGATACTATGGTTGTTAGTACAGGAAGACAGAAGACAGGGGCGGGCAAAGAAGGCAAGGGGGAAACAGAAATCAAAATTAGGTTGCGTAGGCAGGAAGCCACGTACCTGGATGGCGCCAGAAGCTGCAGGCAGTACCGCAGGCTGATGCGGACGCCGTGCTCGGCAATCTTGTCGAGGGCGGCGTCGCTGAGGGGCGTGCCCTCCGTGGTGGCACGGATGCGCACGATGCGCTTGATCTCGTCGGCATCGTAGGCGTGCGTAGGGATGATGAGCAGGCGGGCGAGGAAGTCGGGCGGGATGCCGTGGGCGGCCACGAGGTCGTCGGTGCCGCGGATTGTGGTGATGCCGCGGTTGGACGCGAGCACGACGATGGGCGCGATGGGCGACTCGAGGGCACGGTTCAGATAGGTAAAGCACTCGACGTCGAGCATGTGGGCCTCGTCGATGAACAGCACGCCGGGCACCAGCTCGGCCACACCCTGGTCGATGTACCTACTAACGACCTTGTTGATCTCGGTGCGCAGCTTGTCGGTGATCTCGGTCATCTTGGGCTTCATCAGCTGGCCCATCATGGACATGATGTCCTGGCCGCCCTGGGGGCGGGAGTTGGCCATGTCGAGGTCGTGCAGCGTGACGTCCTGCACGATCTCCTTCTTCTTGTGCACCTCGCCCTTGGGGATGGGCACGTACTCCTCGGCCTCGAGGTCGAACTCGGTGGCGTAGGCGTCGGACCGCCCCACGCGCTTGCAGGCGCCCGTGTTGGCCTCGATGTAGATGACGTCGCCGACGGTGACGCGCTCCTTCTGGATGGCCTCGTAGATGCTGGGGTCCAGCCGCAGCTTCTTCTGGCCCTTGGCGCTCTTGAGCCCGATCAGCAGCGTGCTGATGGTCTTGCCGTAGCCGCCGAGCGGGTTCTCGGCCTCCTCGGGCGTCAGCTCCGTCACCTCGCCCTCATACACCTCCTTCGTCTCGCGCACTTTGAGGCCGATGGCGCGCCGGAAGTTCTCCATCAGCATCTCCGTCTTCTTCACCTCGGTCGAGTAGATCTCGCTGCCCACGATCGGGCAGAACGGGATCTTGGTGCCCAGCTCCTGGCTGATGGCCAGGGCCAGCGCCGTCTTGCCCGTGCCCGGCCCGCCCGCCAGCATCACGCCGCGGCCGGCCATCTTGTGCGCCCGGATGAGGTCGACGACAACACCGCATGCCTAGAAGAGAGAGCACGGTCAGCAAACGTCGGTAAACGCCTGCGGCGTGCAGCTCAAGCTGCCAATGGACAACGCTCTCACCTCTCGTGCTGGCGCCTGGCCGACAAAGCCAGACGCCTGCCCTTCTGCCGTGCCATCGCTCTTGAGGCCGAGACCCTTAATGTGCGTGTGTGCTGACGTGCGGTGGTCCCGGCCGGTGTTCTTGACTTCGCTGATTTGCACCATCTTGGCGGTGTTGGGGAGAGGCCTTAGTCCCTCTGCTGCGTTGTCTGAAGTCGATTCCGATATTCGACAGGGAGAAACGTCGACGAAGTTTGGACGTCGCAAAAGGAAGGCCGGATGCCGCGTTCACGAAATCTCCAATGGGTGATCCGACTGCCGCCGTTTGATGCACGTGTGGAGAGTTGGATGGGTGTCGTCGTGTGAAGATGGGGAGGAGAGCCGTGGTCAAAACGTTGAAAAACGGGCTTTCTAGGCTGTCCAGGCTTTCCAACGGCCGCTTATTTGAAGGGAGGCGGGCGGCGCGCGAGCCAAAATTCTGGCGAACGCGACCGTTATCGATAAGGGAGCTTCGCCTGCGAAGCATCGGTCACGTGCATGTCGTATAATGGCGCTCTGGTACGTACTACAGCTGGGGGAACCTTCGCCGACTTCGATTTACATTTCAATCACTTTTCAAAATGTCAAGCGCGATTGCGTTCAGAAGCGTTCTAAAATGCTCTATCATGGTATCATTTGATCCCCCTCTCTATTCATTTCTGGACCGGCGCCCTCTATCCAATTCGTTATCGTCGTCTTCCTCCTCGCTCTCCTCGGCTGCCAGCATGGGGACGCCCTCTTCGCTGGGCCCATTGGCCGCATCGACGTCCGTCCTGCGATACGCGTCATGATGTCCTTCTCTCGTCGTGTCGATGACGCCGATCTCGATGTCGGCCAATGCAAAGCTCGCCGACGGTGCTGCCGCAGCCCCCGCCGCTGCCCCTGTCGTCTTGTCCGGTGCTGGCTTCTTGGACAGGGCGGCCCAGAGGGCGCTGCCGATGATGAGGCCGCCGCCGACGAGGCTGGTGGGCCCCATCTCGTGGCCAAAGACGAAGCGGTCGAAGCTGGCGGCGAACAGCATCTGCGTGTACACCATGGCGGTGGCGCGGTTGGACCGCTCGAGGCCCAGGCCCTTGGTCGCGAGGAACTGCGTGCAGAAGCCGCAGACGCAGATGAAGAAGAGCAGGAACCACTGGTGCAGCGAGTGCGGGAGCGCAAACTGCAAGTGCGGCTGGCCGATGTCCAGCATGGGCGCGAACGTCAGCACGGTGCCCGTCACGATGGTGCACCAGGTCGAGAAGTAGTTGACGGAGATGAGCGGATGGGCGCGCGTGCCGATGGCGCGGATGGTCGTGAAGGCACAGGAGCCGCCGAGGACGCCCAGCAGGGCCACGCTGATGGCGATCAGGCGCTGCCACGTGGAGACGCCGTCCGAGTCGGCGGCTGCCATGGCGGACACGGCAGCCTCGGCAGCCGCTGTGGAGTTGGCCCCGGCCTCCCGGATGGCGATTGCGGTCGCGTTGATCACGGCATCGATGGGGCCGATGGCGTCGCCGTCAATGGGCGCCCCGGCGGCGGCCGACGAGAAGAACGACAGCGGCCGCGTGATGAGGATTATGCCGACGAAGGCGACCACCGACGCGATCTGCTCCTTGCGGGTAAACGGGTCTTTCAGCAGCACGTGGCAGATGTAGCCGGTCACGCTGGGCGACAGAAAGGTGAACACGGTCGCCTCGGCCAGCGGCAAGTACATCATGGAGTACCACATGCCGAAGATGCCAAAGAACCCCGTGAGGCCGCGCGCGACCAGCAGCAGGCGCACGCCCGGTGGGCCCAGCGGGAAATGCGGCACCTTGTAGCGGTGCATGTAAAGGCAGCTCACGGCGGTGGTCACGACCATGCGGATGAAGAGCAGCTGGACCGGGTGGAACCCGTGGTCGGCCTCGAGCTCGAGCAGGCGGGCGAAGAGGTTCATGAGGGCGCCAAAGAGCTGGGCGCAAAAGACGAGGAGGACCGGCTTGTTGCGGGCCCAAAACTGGGGGAAGGGTATGCGGCTGCTCAGCCGTGTCTGTGATGGCGCTGGTGCCGACGACGGTGGCAGCGGCAGGTCGCCACGGGACGGCGAAAACGCTCGGAACGCCAGCGGCGACACTGGGGGGCCGTAGCCGGCATCCGAGAAGGATCCGATGGAGAGGCGGTGGAAGGCATCTGACGGCTCGAGGCGGTCATCGTTGCCAATAGGGGATGCGGTTTTCCGGCGGTACCTCGCAATCTCCTCGGCATCGGCTGCCCGGTCGGACGGTGACAGGGGTCGGTTGATGGTGGACTGGGAGGCCGTCCGGTCGGAGCCGGACACGAGCTCGTCGACGTGTTCTTCGAACTGCGTTTTGGCGCTCGGCGTCTGGGGAACTTGAAGATAGGGTGACATGGTCGGCGGTTCGGTCTTGTGCGACGCCGTTCCCCTTCGTTGTGTTGTCCCTGTCCTCGTATCCCGTTCTTCTTATAATGACGGGCCTGGATTATCTGGTGGCATCGTTTGCGAGCCGCGAAGTCGCCAAAGTGTCAAGCGGGGAGCAATATGATAGTGGAAGTACGGAGTAATGAGGAGGAAATTAGAGAAAGCAACGAGAACTTTAACTTGCTGACATGAGCAAATGCGTCTATTGTCAGGTATAGCAAACAAAATGTGAGAACAGGACCATCAACAGCACATCCGACGATGGATCCTAGGGAAAACAAGCAGGCCGTCTCGACCAGTGCCGCGGAAATGGGGAAAAAAGGAACACAAAGATGAGAAAAGTGAAGAGCGAAAAGTGGAAAGCCCTGATGAAGGCTGATGAAAACCTGCGGATTCCATCAACGAATTCCCCTCTTTTACGCCTAGCCGGCGAGAGCGACGATCCACTAAAGAAAAACCACGAACTAATCAATCCCACTGACGCTGGGGAAAGGATGGGGGGAGGGGAGCAGTCCGCCTGTTGGCCTTGGGCCGTGTTTGGTGGGCTGGGCTAGCCAGCCGGTGGCCGGGTCGTCGCTGTGGAGCCAGCAGGGGCGGTTGCGGGTGTCGGCGTCCGGACCGGCCGCTGGACAGCCAACCACAGCACCTTGATTCATGATCGAGTCTGTTGTCTGCAGCCTTCGCCCTGTTTCTCGTTTATTTGCGGCCGCGCACTTCCGCTTTGCCGGCCCCAGGGCGGCCTGCAACGTGCGCTCCCACGGAAATCAAGGATCACGGGTCGCCTGACCACTCGGATTATTTCTTTGCGTCTCCATTTCTGCATTTGGCTCTTGTTCGTTTCCCCTTTTGCTTCTCACAGGAACCAGACGAGCCCAATGTCTGGCCCGGCGTCGTGGATATGCGCTGCCTGCAGGCGGGCTAGCTGCTGATGCGCCGTGAGATATATTAGTTTCCCTACCATGAGCTGCGGCGCTAGGCTCAACCGAGTTCAATACTGCCACCCCCAGACCACTGGCCAACCCCCTCCCTTTCTGCCAACGAGACCGGACCCGGTATCGCTGGGATCGTCACCTGGAGTTGCGCACAGCGGAGCAGCAATGGCACAAGGGCCCTCTCGCGCAGCCGTCGACAGACCCCTGCAGCTAGGAGAAGCGACAGTGCAGTGTGCCACCAGAGGGCACTCTGCAGCAGCGGGCTGGCGGAGCCTCTCTTTGGCGAGAGCTGGACCTGTTTTCGGCTGGCGCATGACGAAAGACTAGCCTCGTGTTGTCCCATACTTGGCGTTTTGGCGTCTTGCACGTCGTTGGGCGGTGGAATAACGACAGCACGGTTGGCAGAAGACAAGACGATGTGATACCACCTCGTAGAGACGCCGAGTGAAAGTAGAATAGCAGCAGCATGATTGATTCCGTAAAATGCAAAACTGGACACCAGCGAATCGATACCGTATAGTTTCCTTTCCCGCAAACCCGTGTTGCTCAAAAACGCCCGTCGCCCGTTGCTATCGCGGACCTGCAGAGTAGTGTCCTCCATTTCCGCCAAAGAATAAAACGCCTTGCCCATGCCAAATGCTCCATTAAACGTCCATGCTGGCTCCTGTGACGCCGATGCTGGCAAACTGCTCGCACCTGTGCTGTTCCCTCTCGTAGGATACCATTCCCTTTCGCTCGTCCACCGTGCCTTGTTCACCGCATCTCGGCCTCCAGCTCGTCGTCAAGCTCGTCGAGATCGTCGCCGTCGTCTGCTTCTGCAGCCTTGGGTGCCGTGCTGCCTCTCCGTCCGGCTGTGTCTGCTGCGTCGCTGCCTGCCCCGTCCAGGCCCTGCCCGCCGTTGCCTGCGCCTCCGCTCCCGGCACCACTGCGGTCAAGATCGTCGTCGTCGCCAAAGAGGCCGTCCATCCCAGAAGGAGAGCCCGCCTCTGCCGTTTCTGCTTCAGCTGCTCCTGCCGCCGCCGCTGCTGCCGCTGCCGCCTTGGCCGTCTTGGCCTTCTTCTTCTTGCCGCCGTCGCCCTTGCTGGCGCGCTTCTTGCTGGCGCCCGTCACATGGCTCACGTCGTCGTTGTTGTCCTGCCGCCCGGCCTCGCCGCCTGCGCCCTCGCCCAGCTTGACGAGCTCGTTGACTTCCGCCTTGGCCAGATTGCCCTCTCCTATCCCTGGCATCTTGCGGGCGTCCTTTACTTCCTTGCTCATTTCGAACATCTCCCGCACCTTGCCCAGGAAGAGCGGATTGCGCCGCAGCGCAAACTCAAAATCCTCGTACTTGATCTTCTGGCGGCCCGCATGATGGCCGATGCGGGCGGCCTCAAAGGACAGGCTCTGGATGAAGTCGGTGGCGATCTCGTCGAGCAGGCGCATGGTCTCGGGCAGGGGCTCGCGGGCATCGCCGCTGCCGTAGAGGAGCTGGCGAACTGAGAGAGAGAGAGAGAGAGAGAGCAGTCAGCAGGGGAGGGACAAGACAGAGCGTGCGAGAAGCAGCCGTCGCAAGTTCGACTCACGCTCGCCGTAGCCAAAGTTCATCTTGCCGACATTCTTGCCGGCGCGCGCTCGGGGCTCCATCGCGGCGGGATGGGCGTGTTCCTCGTCGTCAAATCACCGTCGCAAAAAAAGAAAAAGAGATAAAGCTTTCGCCTTCGCATGTAAACCGTTGTCGAGGCAGGACAGAGGGTCGTCGCAAAGCAGGGTTGGAGGCAGCGTGGTGGTTTCGCTCGTTAGTTCAGAATGCCTGCGGACTGCCGCCGCCCCAGAAAAACGACTGGCCGGACCGTGCGCCAGTGGAAAGCTCCCTGCACCGCGCCCCTCTCTGGCCAGAGAGCTATTTCGCAGCCTGGCAGTCCAGCCAATAGCGTGCGGCTTCTGCCTCGAACTACTGTAGGTCATCTCAATTCAACCAACGTGTTTCCATCGCCAAAAAGCTTGCTTTAAGGAACCATCTTCGCACAACTCCTCGCAACGACATCCCCAGCGCTCCAACGACCAAGCGTCAACGGCCGCCATCATGGTAAGCGCGCTCTTTGAGGAAGCTCGTTTTTTCACGGATGTCGCTTCTAACTGCCGCAGTCGGCCCTCTTCAACTTCCAGTCGCTTCTGCTCGTCCTTCTCCTCCTCATCTGCACCAGCACCTACGTCCACCAGATGTTTCCCACGCTGCTGGACAACCGCAAGCAAGGGTAAGTCCTCTTGGGGACCTCATTTTCTCTCCGGCGCGGCCATCGTCTCGACAGAATGCTAACAGTTGTGGCACAGGGTGATGGGCGTGTTTTGGAAATGCGCGCGGATAGGCGAGCGGCTGAGCCCGTACATCAGCCTGTGTTGCGTCCTCATGGCGGTCAGTTGCTCTCTGTCCCTTTCTTCGCTTCTGATATACATTCACAGGGCTTGTTCGCGAACCAGCACTGACGCATCTTCTCTCGCGACAGGTCTCCGTGTTCATGGGCAACTGAGCTGCCACACGACGGCAAACGACGATACCAGACAGCGAGCGAGAACAGCAACTGCAGCAGCGACGACGGCTCCAGCGAGCGCCTTACACCCTTCTTCCTTCTTCTCTAATTTTCTTTACAACAGCGACTCTCTGGGCCTTTTTCCAGAACAGACGGCGCAAACGGGTGTTTTAGGATTTTCTATGTGCGGTTTTTTAGGGAGGCGGGAAACTGGTCTTTAATACAGACCTTCTCGGCCAGATAAATGCGAATAAAGAGCAATTACTTTTGTACGACGAGCAGATTGCAATAAGGACGCGTATCCCGACCGCCTACAAGCAAACAGCCTCGTGGAATGGCCCGGGGGTGGGAAGGGGGGGTTTCTCTGTCGGTGACAGCCCGCCACCGTCATGGGAGGCCAAGGGAAGAAAGAAGGAGGATAGACGGATTACGAGCTTGAGAGGTGCAGCAAAGAAGCAATACGCGGTCCGGAACAACTCGGAAGCCTACCTTGGCGCCTTGGCCGATCTCATGGACCCGGGGCGTGTGGTTCTGTTCTGCGCGAAGGAGGCTTTTCCCGAGAATGTGGAATCGAGAAATTAAACAATATGACGATGCGAGCTGTCATCGTGCCGGTTCATTTAAGCAGGGATGTCAAGTGGCAGAGCCGATGTCTCAAAATGCCAAAGACGGGGCGAGTAGCTTTCCCAGGTACATAATTCAAAAGATACCCTCGCTCCAACAGCGCGCTGCGAGCGTCGTCCCGATCTCTTTCCAGATAGGCGTACAGCTTCATATCTACCATCCCTTTTAATTTACGAGAAAAAAACGAGGGAAGGGCAGTATGCGAGACTGTGGTGACGAAATGTTTGTGTAATTTCGCCTCGAGGCTGTGAGACATGCATCGAGCTAACAGCCTGTCTATTACATGATGAGAAACCGATTCTCTCTCCGCCCTCAGTCTTTCCAGCTCGGCCTCGGCCGCCCTCCGCGTCCATATCTCTCTCCCTTTCAGCAGCTGACGGTGTCGGTGTCTCAGAAGATCACGCAGCACAACACTCACACGCACATGCAGATGTGCGCACACGAATATGCAAGTCCTGCAAAACACGAACGCGCACCGGCGGTATACTCTACCAGGCCCCATGGTAACCGTGTTCAACGTTCCAGGGACCGGATTTGTAACGAAAGAGGCAGCATTTCTTGCCGCGAGGCCCTTGGCTTTTCTCTGCCACGGCTCGGCCAAATTTCAAGCAGCATCGGCGCTATAAGAGCAAAGAAACGGCGAGTGGTGATCGCCATTTCTTCTCGAGGGAGAATGCGAAGGGAAGCATTTTGAAGATTGGATACGGCCGGGCAATAGAGAAGGGGCAACACCGTAGAGCTCGTACGGCCGTCGGCAACTTGCATCTATGCGTGTCATTTCTGCAACTGTACTCGTAAACAACCGCACTCTAATCTCCCCAGATGCACTTCCATCCACAGAGCGTCCTTGCGAAACAAAGACAACGGCCGTCCACGCTCATGTTTACAAGAGAAGCCTAGGAGAAGATTTGCGCTGGAGCGGCTGTTTTATACGACGACACATACATCTATGCCCATCAGCCAGGCCCTAAAACTCATTTGTATCTTGCCATTGTAATTTCACAGACGTCTAAGGCAAGGTGTTTATATTCCATCGAGCAAGCAAGAATAGCCTACCTACACTGAGCTTCTTTTGATACGGAGATGCATCGGGATCAAAATGGAGCCTCTTCTTCCCGGCTGAATAGACCTTGTCGGAAACCTTGGGCAAAGCCGATCTGATGGTTCTGTCTTACTCGTCTTCTTTTTTTTTTGTGATCCTCTGTCTCGTCCTCTCTCTGTCCAAGTCGAGGCATGGATCGTTCCTCGTTCCTCGTTTGGATGGAAATCGACTAGAAGAGCAAGCCATGATGCACATCAAGCGTGCAGTGGGCACCGGAGGATCGTCTACAAGTGAGAAAAGCAAGGGGAAGCGTGCGAGGCAGGTCTATGCGGATACCCTCATTGAGGACTGCCGAGCATCAGAAGACCTAGGTGCCGAGAAGAGAGCAGAAACAGAATGATGCGCAGCTCTCGAACTTCATCCTTCGTCCGTCTGCTTCTTTTTACTTCTTGATCGCCTCGGATCAGGCAAAGGGAAAGCCGCGCAGATCCTTATTTTTTTTCTTCTCGAACACGGGTGAAGAGGTGAACGGTCGTCTGAAAAAAGGAGGGACAATTTTAGAGAAGGGGCAAAAGGGAATAGCGGAGGCGTTTTGTGGTTCGATCTCTGCATTGTGTTTCTTCTCCTCCGCGCATTGTTTCCCCTTCTCTCTTTTCCTGCATATATGCCAGTATGCAGCCTCGCAGATCATTTTTTACCTGCGACTCTGAGCCCATTCCACGGGAGCCAAAACAAGGGATCCTCTCTACCTCAGCTGGGCAGCGTCAACCGACCCCGAAGAACATAAAACGCCAAGGTTTCTTGCTCCCCTTCTAATTGCAGCCGCTCCTCTTCCGCCGTCTGGCTCTCTTATTTTACGGCACCCTCCTCCGTACAAGGAGCGAAAAGGGTGTCGAGATGGCGTCTCATGCAGCATTGCGCACGCGGAAGAGAACCGGCACCGCTGTTGCGCCTTGCTAGGTTCCCCGAAGGCGTTGCACGCAGGCTGCTCTTTTTCTCCTTTCTTTCCTGCAGCACGCTGTTGGGTGATCAAGAACCACAATTTTTTAGTTTGTTTTTCTTCTTGTTTTGTCTCGATACGCGATTGCAACCCAAGCAAACTGGGCGTGGTCGTCGACCTCTCAACGGCCGCCCATACCAAGATGCAGATAAAAGCGCTTGACATGTACCCTCGACTTCTTCCCCAGTCGGATTTGTTTGTTTACAACTGCGTTTACAGTTGTCAGTCTTGTTTTTGTTTTTGTTTTTTTTTCGCTTGTCCCCAAGTAAAATTCGTGGCCTGTTGGCTTTCTGTCGCGGCTGGTCGGCTTGTTTCCACCTTGCTGCAGCCTTTGCTGCAACAAGAGCCACAAAGCGACCCTGTCCTATTGTGAGGCAAGAAGAAGACTGGCAGAGACTTTGTTGTCCGAATTGGTTGGCGGTTGGGCCACGCATGCAAGGTCTCACACCGCCAGATTCAGGAAAAGAGACGTCGGGGCCAAACTGAGAAATGACGGGGCCTGCAAAACAAAACAAAAAAAGAATGTGAGAGAGAGAGAGAGAGAATACGAGAAATGGAATTTAAGACTCATATCTTCATACCCATGTCAAGCTGGGCGAAGGCGTTTACGGTGTGTCAAATACGCGGACAGCTGAGAAAACCGCGTGGCGGAAATGAGGCGAGGGCTAACCACATCTCACCTCAAACCGCGACGTCACCTTGCTCGCCCTGCCCTCTTGTGAGGCTTGTCCTCTCTTCCACATACATGGCGTCCACTGGCGGCTGCTGCAGCAGAGCGGGCAACGGTTCGCAACGTTGGAGCGCAGCGTATGGAGAAGAAGTCTTCTCGGTGCGTGTGGCTGCACGGCTTTGTGCCACGAAAACAACGGGGGCTGCCACCCGCAACAAGAATCCTCTTGTTTACATGGACAACCGGCACTTTTGTTTGCGGCTCTGGTTGGGCCGTGTCCTAAAACCGAACCCGCCCCGTTGAATTTGGCGACGTCGTCCCTCGTCACATCGCACACGCACGAACAAACCGGACGGCAAAAGCAGACCGCCGGGTGTGGTTTGGCAAGCCAAGGAAATATCAACACGACGGACCCGGCAGATTCCTGCTGTGGACGAGACTCGTCTATTTTGTGCGTAGAAGACATGAAAATAACTGGGCGTCGTGCATTGCATTGCAATTTCATTCCTATAGGACAACCCTTCCTTGTGCCCAGCGGGTGTACAAAGGGTATCATCGACTTGCACGGAAACCGTGAGAGGCCGCCCTGTATTAACCCTCCCGATAGACAGGAGGCCCTTCTCCAGCAAAGGCGTATATTTTATCTCGCAACGTAAGACATCTCACAGGCGCCCGGTGCTTCTCTTGACATCTGCCTTTTCTCCGAAGCCAAGAGCGAGTCGCTGGACAGAACATCGTGCTATTTTCTTTTGCCGATCCCGGTGCGGCTTGAGAAGCGGCCAGGGGAGGCAGCGCAGGCGAAAGAGAAGACTCCCTTTCTTTGTTTCTCTTCCCCTCTTCCCGCCGTCTCTGTCAGACAATGCAATTGTATTGTTTGCTCCTTTCTTTCATTCCACTCGACGACGAGGCTTCGCGTGCCACGTGGGACAACTTGGAGGCATTCTCTTCTCCTGCAGTCTGGCATGTCCTCTTATTGCCTGCGGCTTGCTCCCTGTGCTCTTGTTGTCGGCTTCGATCCCGTCCAGCGGAAGGGGGCCACAGTTCCGTGAATGTGCCACGCGGAGGCGGAAGGGAAGGAGGAGGAGGAGATGCAGACAATGCAATATATCAGGGAAGCACAGCAACAACGTCGCGCAACGCACTGTAACGCAAAGCTTCTGTCTGTTTTTTTTTTTTTTTTTTAATTATAGAAAATGAACTTGGCTGTTTTCAAACGGACCGCCCTCTTGCACCTTGCACACGGGCTCCGACCGCTGCTCCGCGGCAAGAGGAGAGGGAAAATACGCACAAGCATTCTCAAGGGGCGCTCAGGTTTTGGAGAAACGGTCCGGTCGATCTGGTCCAGGCCACAAGGCAGAGAGAACCTTTCTACCTCTGCCTCCGTGCCTCCTCCTTTCTAGTTGAGCCCCCTTCTTTATTTTTTTTTATTTTTTTTTCCACGGTGAAGCATTGAGACGGCGAGAGAGAGAGAGAGACGGCGCGTTGCGGGCCCCCGGATTGTCGTCTCATGGCACTTCTGCCCCGTCCGTGGCCCCCCCCCCCCCCTTTTTCTCCCTCACATTGCCAGCCCTTACGTGCGCAGGCGTAATTTCAATATATCGGCTCGCTGTGCGCACGTAGCTCCTAGTGCCGGCTAAGGCGCCCGTTCCGTCTCGTTTCTCTTGCTTTAGAATCCTCCCTCTTAAGCTGCAAGAGATTTTGTTTTCAAACAGCCTTTATCTCTGGCCTTCATTTCACTTCTATGCAACGCCAGGCCAGGAGACGCATGGTGTGTCTCCCGATTCCGTACGTGACTGTTGCTTGCGTCTACGTGCATCTGCGTGCACCTGCATGCGTCGTTTGATTACACGGACCTCTCCTCTTCTCTTTCGTTCTCTTTCGTTCTCTTTCTTTCTCTTGATTTCGTGGCCGCCTGCCCCCATCGTCTCCATATTATACGAGGACGGACTTCTCTGCCTGCGGCGGCCTCTCGCAAACGGCCGGCTCCTCCTGCCCAGTGGTTTCATGGCCGCCGTCGCCTCCTCTGCTTTAGCCTAGCTATCGTCTTTGCTGTAGCGTGTTACATCTGTGCTGCTCCTGCGGCACTGGCTGGGGGCTAGGCCAGTCTCAGTGCCGCCTATGCTTGGAAGCGCCATCTGCAGCTGGACTGCAGCTGGCATGCAGCTGGCCTAAAGCCAACCTGTAGTCTGTGGCAGCCCTGCAGCTGCCCAAGTCCCCCCCCCCCTGCGGCCGGCCAGCCAATCCTGGCCGCAGTGCCATGATTTTTGTCTCTCCTGTTTGCAACTTTCGTATCTGAAGTACTTGTATACAAAAATAACCCGCCTGCATTGCATTGTGAGGCGTTCCATGTAAGAAAAGTACATGCGCTGCTGAGCCTTGCTTGGTCCTTGTTTCTCTTTCGATTTGCTTTTGGCTGCACGCTGCGTCCGCCTTGCTTCGCCCTGTTTCCTTCTTCTTTTTCGTACCGGTATTTTTATTTTATTTTCTTCACTGCTCTGCCCGAAGGCAACGTATTGACGCGAGAGAGAGGACACAGAAAGGAGGACACAACCGTGGCGATAGTGTGGGCGAGCCATTAGGCTCGAGGCTAATTAGATGGCAAGATATCTAAACAAGAAGAAATACGAGAAATACAAGAAATACATCTTTACGTGCAAACAAAGAACCAACCAGTGAGAACCAACCAGCTGCGCTTGGGCAAGTGTCTACAGCGCAAACCGCGGCGGCGCACTAACCAGCTGGGCTGGGCTGTTGGTTTTGTTAGAATGCCTCCTATTAGGTCTCGCCGCCGCGTGTCGTTCGTCGAAGTCCGACTTGCGGCACGATTCAATCGCTGTCTGCCGTTCGGCTCCGCATAAGATGCTTTCTTCAGAACATTTTGTTTCGCTAATCGGAGGGGGATGAGCTGTTGGGCTGTTGGCGGAGGTAGCCCTCTTTCTTGTCGTTTCTCGTCCAATGCCTGTGCTTCATCTTCATCTCTCTTCTGTTCGCCTCTGTTGCTTATTTTTGCCCGAGTACTCTGTGCCCCGGTGTCCAAAATCTGTTGGATCCAACTCCTTCCCCCTTTTCCTTTTTGGTCTCTGCCGAAGACGACGGCCGACTGCCGGTTGCGCGCGTGTTGGCCGTCCGGGCGGACCACTCGGCGCCGACGCTGGTTTGAAGATGATTCGTTGCTCCGTATTTCTTACCAACATGCCGTTCAGTCTGTTCCTTACTAACAACACCAACTGGAAGGCGGTTGCGCCTTGGACTTCTCTTCTGTTCGCCCACTGAATCTCCCCCGGTGCCATCTGCTGAATCTTAGATGCGCAGCAGCCCCTGCACAAAGCCAATACACGTTCCAATGCAGGCCAAGAAAGTGTGGAAGGCTGTCGCGCAGATGCTTCTTCCCTTTGTTCGACTCGTCATTTCCCCTCTGCGTGTTTTCTTGCTCTCTCTCCCCTTACGGCCCCAAGCGAAATGGTCTCTCTCCTCAGGCTAGCTAGTCCCGGCCGGGTGTCTCACATGATGGCTGTGTGCGTGCACTCCTTCTTAGTCCGCTCTGCAAAGGAGAGAGCCAGAGACGGAATGGTCTCCTCTATGTTGTATTCTGTAAGCACTCCTCGCTGATCTCTGGGCCCAACTTGGCGCGCCTGGCTGGTGTCGCTTCTCTCTTCAGCTCTCATTTCTTCAGAGGCGCCCATCCTAATACAACGACAGCGCAGTATTTCCACTCTGCATCGCCCTGCCCATCCTCATCCCGGCAAACCCGGGCAAGGGCGTTTCCTGTCTGTTCATGTTCTAATCGAGTACGCAGCATCGGTTTAATACTTGTGGCTTGCCTACGGAGTACTCCGTCGTGATTTGGTTTTTCCATCTGTCGGCCGCGTGGAAGGCACTGGGGAAACCGCCGAGGTTTGGCGATTTGATGCGATTGGACCCTTGAATATTTCCGGCAGCCCTCCGCCTCCTGGAGCTCCTCTTCCCCCTCCTCCTCTTCCTCCTCCTCTTCCTCCTCCTCTTCCTCCTCCTCTTCCTCCTCCTCTTCCTCTGAAATGGTCGTCGAATGACGAGAGGTGCGCGATGGAACATGACCGGGCGCACCCTCGTACGTCGTACGTCGTATCGTAATAATCTGTTTCGATACTCGTACTCACATCTTACTCCGTACGTCGTAGTGCCTCCTCTGCAAGCCCCCTTGTCGCCCTGATGTCGTTCCTTTTTCTTCTTTTGCTTCTCTCGCCCCAATTTGCCCCAATTGGCCCCAATTTCCCCTTTCTCGATCTCCAATACGGCGTTAGCGCGCAATCTTGGACAGATGAGCCCACGCACCCGGGAAAGAGGCCCCACCTTGGTTGGGCGGCCGCCACTCGCGTTAGTTTCGCCCTCCCGTGCGACGTACGGAGTACGAATACGGCGGCGGATGGAGATAGCATTGCGCGCTCTGCACACTTCGGCAAAAGCAGTACGAAGGGGGCCTGCGGAATGCCGAATTTGCTCCTGCGTGCTGTAAGATACCTGACGGGCCCTCCGCCGCTGCAGGGGATGATCGTTCAGGGGCCCTGTCAAAACGCCATAGTGCTCTCATCTCAAATGAAAATCGGAGCTGAGTTGCCATGTGGCTTTTGTGGATGCTGAAGGTCATGGGACAAGTCATGGGAGAGGAGGCAAGCGTTCTTCGTTGCGTGTGCGCGGGTTTCCTGGCTGAGTCGATCAAAATTACTTGGCCTCTTCTCTCTTGCAAAGCCAGCAGGGCAGCGAGGCAAAAGTGAGTCAGGTTGTGATAGACTAAAGAGAACAGGAAGAGAGGACAGGAAGAGAGACCAAGAAATAGCGACAAAAGAGAGAGAGAGAGAGAGAGAGAGTCGTGACGTAGCAGGATGTGTGCGGCCGCTTCGAGGCCGGCGAAGACGAGGACCACTTTGGGCTGAAGACCAACCCAGGAATCCAAGAGCCAGACCGACCGAAAAGTAGGGCGGAGGAGGGGCCCAGACCCAAGGCACGCCGGCCAGCCGACCACGACGGGCGTCCCTGGGCTGCTCGTCGATGGCATGGGTGGGAAGGTTCTTGCGACTACGAAGTAGGAAGTTTTCTAGGAAGTATTTTAGGAAGTATTTCTAGGCCCCATCTTCCGAAGGCTGGCAAAAGTAGAAACGAAGCCGGTGCAAAGAAAGAACGTGGGACTGGTCCGGCAAAAAGTGCGAGGTGTGAGTGGGAAGACGCGAACAGAAAACCACTTCCAACGCCGTGCCGCTAGTTGGTCGCCGAACAGCGCCGGAGCCGCTCGACAGCAGGGAATGGTAGGGCGAGTGCGCAGCAGCGCTGCAGGGCCAGCCAGGCGCACGCAGCAAGAGCCCGTTCCGGCCTGGGTCGTCCTGCGCTGCTGGTTTTTTTTCTTTGTCTGTTGGAACCAGCGATCTCTAGTTGGGTCTCAGTTGGCACACATTATGGGGGAGTGGTGGGTGGTCACCGCCGCCGAGACCCCTATTTGGGAGAGTTGGAGCCAACGGAGACACCGCAGTCGCCCAATCGGGCATTCTCGTTTTGAGCTAAGAGTGTGAGGTAGTGAAGACACGAGTAATCGCGCTCTGTGCGGCGCTCGCTACCCAAACCGGGGCTTGTGTGGTATGGTAAGCCAACCTGGCCGCCGCACTGCCCCGGCATACGAGTACGCATGCGGTGGCCAAAACAACTTCAGCTCACGCAGCCCACCCCGGGGCCCGGGAATGACTTACTAGCTGGGGTCTCCGTCGCGTGCTGCGCCAGCGCCAGCGCCAGCTGGCTTTGTCAAGTCCCGCGTAGCCTAACGGCCAGGCGGCCTGAAGAGGAATCGCAGATCTGATTCCGTGCCTGGAGAGGGGACGCTGCCGCACCCCCGACACGGCAGAAGACTGCGCTTGACTCATGAACGAGGTCTAAAGAAATCAGGCCCAAAAGGCACAAAGTGTATGCCCATAGATCGGCAGCGAGGCGGCCAGGTGTGCCCCGGGTGCAAAAATGGACTGAGAAAGCGACGACGCACATTCCGGACTGGGAATAAGAACCGAGCCGGCATTCGCAGCCGCCTCGACGAGTACCGAGTACTCCGAGTACTCAGTACTCCGTCCGAGAAACAAAGAACGGCGGGCGGGCGTTCCTGGCGTGGCCTGATGCCGTCGGCCGGGCGCTCCGCACGATGACGTGGGTGGAGGCAACGAGGCACTGGCAGCGATGCGTCGTCGGGGTGTGTCGTGGTGGTGAACTGTTCGAGGCTGTTCTGTTGGATGTTCACGTCCGTTTTCTTTATTTTATTTTATTTTCCTTTCCTTTCTTCCTGCTTGCTAATTTGCCAATTTTTTGTCCTGCCGTGCCTGACGCACACACCGCATCGCATCACAGCGACACATGAGATAATACACAAGATGCGACTGCGGCAGCAACAACTGCACAAAAAAAGAGCCTGCCGCAGAGTGGTAGAAGATGCCGCATGGGGTTTAGCCCCGTTGAGTAGGGACCCAGCCTGCCGGAACAGGGGGTGCAGAAGCGCAAGGGGGGGGTCGCGGCGACGGGGTTTTGGTGGCTCTCATTTACGGCGGTATAAACTTTCTGGCATGCAACAAAATACTGCCACTATGCCGTCCAATATATGGCAAAGTACACAATACAGCGGCAGCAGCAAAGAGGAGAGGAAGAAAGGGGGGGTGTGTGGCTAAACATGCCGGAAGTGTGGGTGGGTTGGCGTCGGGGGGGGGGGGGGGGTCGGAAGTGGTGTGAAAGGAGAAAGGGGCGTGCGTATCTGACTTTGCGGTGGGCTGCGGAATGGGCAAAAATCTGAGAAGAGACAAACGAGCCTGAAGAGAGACGAAGAGCATTGACTGTTGGCTCGGTTGTCCCCTTGCGTGTGGGTTGCAGCGGTACCTGAGTCCAGGTGTTTCTTTTTCTTTTTCGTCTCGCTTTTGCGGTGTGCTCTGTTGTTCCATTTCCCCTCTGGCCGTGCTGCATTGGCAAAAATTGAAAATGAAAAGAAAAAAAAACAGCGCCGGTGCGTTTCGTGCCCTTTCTGGCCTGGCCTGGCGATGCCAATGCAACACGCCTCGTTGTCAGTCTCCAGACTGTAGACTTGTCTGTAGACTGTAGAGAAGTTCTTGTTCATTCTTCTCTTCCGCCATTCGCCCCCCCCCCTTTTGCTCTCGCCCGCGCCCTCTGCTCCTGTTTCCCTCCCCTTTCAAGTCGTCCGCAATTGCCTCCCCCTCGACATGAAATAGAACAGACAGCTACGAAGTAGAGGAACTGCTCCGGCGCCATCCAGTCGCCTCCTCCGTCCTCCGACTTCGTCCTCCCCCCCCCCCCCCCTGGACAATTTAAATAATATCCCGGACGCACGACACCTCTTCTCCCTTCCTCATCTCATCTTAGTGCATCTCCTTTTCTTTCCTTTTTTCGTCTTCTGCTTCTCATCCCCCATTGTCTCTCGACTGTCTCTCCCGGTCTCGCAAATCGCGCCTCTGCTTCTCCAGACCAGACCCTCCCATCCGCTCCCTTCTCTGCAATCAACGACGCCTCCCTCCGCTATTTGCCACTCTAGCTCCAACGCAGCCAAAGGGGAAACGCAACCTTAAAAGGTGTCTCGCCGCGTTTGTTTGCCTTCTGGAACAATCGGCCTACCCGCTTCCTTTTAATTACCCCTGGTCCCTCGTCCCTCGTCCCTCGCAGAGGCTCGAGCTCTCGCCGTCTTCTATCCTCGTTATCATCCTCGCCGCTCCCCTGTCTGCTCTTCGTCTCATGTGGTAGACGTTCTTCCTGTCTTTCTTATTTTCCTTATTTTTCTCTTCTCTCTTCCTCGTCCTCCTCCTCCCGTTCTCCCACGCTCTCTGGTCACCACCGCGATCGGCTCGCCCTCCTTCTCGTCTCCTTCTCGTCCCCTTCTCGTCTTCTCTTGTTCACCTCGCCGACTAAGCACCCGTCTCGTCGTCGCCTCTGAGAAACAAACAGCCGCCGCTCCTCACCCAAGCCGGTCGAGGCCGTCTCACACATTCTCATTCAACCGCAAACCCACTCCGCGCGCGCATTCCAGCCGGCACCACCAGACGCTGCTTATTACCTGGAACCCGCCCATCGTCGGCCGCTTTGGATCGTTTTGTCTCACCGAAAGCAGAACAGATAGGTATGTCTAGCCTGCACTCTGCTTACTCGCTTCGCACAGCGAGATCCCCCAGAGGCACCCAGAATCACCCCAGACCCAGGCCCAGTCCCAGACTCAGACCCAGACTCACACCCAGACCGCTCTCTCTTATTCCCTCCTCCCTGCTGCCCTGTTGCCCTGTTGCCCTGTTGCCCTGCACCCCCCCCCCCCCCTTTTTCCACCTGAAGTGGTCGCTGTCTGCAGAGCAGAACAGGTGCTCGCCTCGACAGCGCCCTCGTCACATCCGCCGATCGGGAAGCGAAAGACAGCACGTCCCTCATGCGCTTTCCCATCGTCTCTAGGATCGTTGGGCTTCGTGAAGAGGGCATGGCGCCTGCCTGTGTGCTCACTCGCTCCCACCTATAACAGTGCTTAGCTGCTGTTCCTGTCTCCCTCTGTGCTTGTTTTCTTGTTTTGTCCTCGCTCCCTCCTCTCCCTCTCTCTCTCTCGCCGTCTCAGCTCATCCGCCTCATCCGCCTCATTCGCCTTTTTCGTTTGTATTTTTATGCTGCATGATTACTGCGCTCCCCCCCAATTCACCATTGGGCTCCACCGCAGGCTTTCCTCCGCGTTCCTATCCCAGCGTTTTCCCTCGTTACTCACCGTCTCTCGTCTCTCCTGTCTCTCGGCCCTTTTCCTGCGCTCTGATGTCTCCCAAGAGCAACAAAGACGACCTGAGAAAGACCATCCGCTGACTCAACACGCCAGCTCCACTCTAACCAGTTGTTTCTTTATTTCAAGCTTCTCTGGGCTGCTCCTCGCTCTGCCCTCTTCGTTCTTCTTCTTCACTCGTCTTTTCTCTCGCTGCATAGCACCGTTCACCAGTACGCTCGGCGGCATCCTCTCGCCTCTTTCTCGCCCCGTGACTGCAGCCTCTCGTCTTCGACGACCCGGCCGGGCTGGCCACCGTTTGCCACTGGCTTGAACAGGAAGGAACAACGTCCGGACACTGGGGCACTTGCCGGAAAGTGCAGAGGACATCTCGGAAAGCAACACACAGCATCAATACAAACGCCAGGAGCACCCGCCAACAACAACAACAACAACAACAACAACAACAACAACAAACGCCACAATGAGCGAACAAGGCCCCGGTGGCGGTGTCGACAGCACCCTGGCGTCGGGCCATGCTCGCGGCCAGCCAGAGGACAAGACCACGTCAGCAGAGCAGACAACCGAAGTCCGCAACTCGCCAACACCCCAACGCAGCGTCAGCAGTAACTTTGCCGCCGCCCTCCTCTCGTCAGAGCAAGATCCTCGATCCGCAGCCGGAGCTGCAAACGGAACCCGGAGTCCATCGGTGGTCGGCACGCCGTCGATTGCATACGAGCCGATTCAGCTCTCGTCAAACCAGCAGCAGCATTCAGCACAGCCGCAGCAGGTGAAGGCGCAAGACGGCAAGACGCTCCGGCAAACACAGCTCCAGCGCAGCCAGGAGGCCGTCGCCCTACAGCGGCAGCGGAGACAACAGCTGAAACAGGAGCACCAACAACAACTGCATCGCCAGCAACTGCAGCAACAGCAAGAGCAGCAGCTGCAGCAGCAGCAGCAGCCGCAGCAGCCGCAGCCACACACTCTGGACGAAGACCTCCATCGTCATCACCGCCACGCGCACCAAGAACACCAGCCGAGCAAGATTGAGCTCCCGGTCTCAAAGGCGACCCTGAGCGAGCTGGACGTCAGCAAGATCATCCATAACCCAAAGCTTCGGCACGACATTAACTTCGACCCCGAACTGCATTTCCGCCCGAACCTAGACGGCGAAAAGGGGCGGAGGAAGCAGGAGAAGGCGCAGCAGTTTTGGGACGGCTTGCGGGACGAGCTGATCCAGTTCGTCACGAACCGCGACGAGTTCCTCAAGACCCACGGACCTGACGACGAGTGGTGCCTGCCGGCGCTCCTCAACGCCGCCAAGGACATCATCCAGACGCTGGTGCCGGCACGCGACCGCGACTTTCTCAACGAGGGCCTCAACGTGCCGCTGCTGATGCAGCAGTTTGCGAGAGGCGTGGTGGATCTCGAGAAGCTGGCCGCCTGGTTGTCTTCCGTGCTGAAACTGCACTGCGCGCCCATGCGCGACGACTGGGTGGACGAGATGTACAACGAGCTCAGCCGCGGCAACCGGGAGAACGACATCGACGAGCTCGTCAAGGGCATGTGCAGTTTGCTGAGCGTGCTCGAGGCCATGAAGCTGGACGTCGCCAACCACCAGATCCGCTGTCTGCGACCCCTGCTGATCGAGGACACCGTGCACTTTGAGCAGCGCTTCTTCTACAAGAAGATCCAGAACCGCCGCATGTCCGTCTCCGCTGCCCGCAGCTGGTACGAGCAGGCCAAGACCGACTTTGCCAGCCCTAGTGTGCGCCACCGGCAGGCCTTTGGCAACATGGCCGTCTTCTTCGGCGGGCTCACCCAGCTTCTGCTGCCCTCGGTCGACGCGAGCCAGGTGCCCAACACGTTCCTCTTTGACGAAGACCGCATTCTGAAGCTGCGGTCCGACATGTTTGACGCTATTCACTTAGAGATCTGCATGAAGGTCTACGAGCTGGCCAAGATGTACGAGGTGGCGGTATTATCATCATCCGAAGCTACGTACCAGTCGTCCGGCCTGGCACCCCATGCGGTGCCTGCGTATCTCGAGCCGCAGAACATGCAGACCCGCAACAGCGATTTGTGGGCTACGTCCTCGGCCTCTGACGAGTTTGATTTCAACACACCCCCGCAGTCCGTCGCGTCACGATCACCGTCATCTTCGCGTCCGGTAAGCCTGGACTTCAGCGCCTGCGGATCTTCCTCGTCGTCGCCACGGAACTCAGGCCAGTTTCTGGACGCCGGTGTGGCACCTCCGCAGCAGCCAGAGGACTTCGCGGATGCTCGCCAGCGGTCTCAGAGTCTGTACTCCTGCCTGGTGGCTCTTCTTCAGAGCACACCTTCAAGTGCACGGCCTTCGCAGCGCTGGGAGGACCTGTGGCCTCTCATGGCCGTCGAAATCTACCGCGCCCTGTCGAGCGTGCCGCGGGCACAGTACATTCCGCTAGACCAAATCGAGCAGCGCCTCAAGGACGCCATGGGCCCCGGCTCCAGCATGAAGCAGGAAGTTGAGCGCGCGTTCCGTGAGCGTCTGCTCTCCGCGCTCGCGCGCCGCGTCAAAGATTACAAGGTCATGCCGAACGTCGGCTTGTTTGTTGTGGCTGCTGGCGGTCGGATCCACCCCTCGCCTGCTCGAGCCCCGGAGGGAACAACAGCAGCAGCGACTGCCGCTGCCGCTGCTGCTGCCGCCGCCGCCGCCGCACTCCTCGCTCGAAATGCCCGGCCGATCGATCCGCGCGAAGACGGCTGCGTGGAAGACATGGCAACTCGTCTTGCCCACCTTGGCATTCTGCATTGGCGTGTATGGGGCCGGCTCATCTATGAACCTCTGCCCGAGATGCCTGCAGATGCTCCCATGCCAATTCCTATGTAATATGCAACCGAAGCTTTGTTACTGAAAGGGAAATATTAGGCAAGATAAAAGGAGACAAAAAAGAAAAGAAAAAGTTGAAAAAAAAAATGGGATCAGTCTTGTTTTCATCATCAACATCACCATTTTAGACGATGTTGGAGCATTGGGCGGAATAGGGGGGGGCATATATCATTGTTTTCATCATTTTGGTTTTTGTTGTGTCTGGTTTTGAAATACCCCTATAGCATTATAATAGTTCTCTATTTTTTTTCTTGTCTCTTCCACCTTTCCCGTGTCCTCATTTGTTTTCTCTTTTCTATTTTTCTTTTACTATTGTTTTACCCATTGCATTAAAGGAAAAGGGCCGAAGGCAAAGCAAGGCAAGGGGAAAAGGGGAAAAGGAAAACCGGCACAATCCGCATTTCTTGGCGTCGCCTGTATTGTTTTCAAAGGCAGAAAAGGAGCCTTTCTTTTGAAGCTCCAAACCCTTCTAAGAATGAATTATTTTGCTTGTTTGGCCCTCACAGTGAATGCAAGAGAATGGAACTGAACCGAATGAATTGGACTAATCTTCAGACGTGGATGCGACACTGCACAGGACATGACCACGTTCTGGTCTCATTGATTCAGAACAGGCACGCTTTTGCCACTACAGGTGCATGCGGAGAGCAAGTAGAAAGGGGAATAGAGGAAACAAAGCAATGGAGAATATCAACAGAATCTCTGCCCGCGACGTCCCCAGCTGGAACGCACCCGTTGGAGCCATGTGACCCTCTTGATCCAGAAGAGCCTCAATTCCATTCAAAAAGAAACAACAAAATTCTTATCAAGAGACCATGATTTTACTACAACTATTTGTCGTTGCATTTGAATACCGTTTTCTAATTTTGCATTTTATTCCGGAATGTACGGAAATATTCTTTTTTAGCATGCCCCAGAAAAGCATGCACATATCACCCGTTTTGCGCCTTTTTGCACTTTTGCTGCTTCCGTTTCTCCCGCCATGTACAGTCTACTTCGTCGGCGCCAGACGCCAAGAAAGGCAAGAATACGAGATCACAAGAAGAAAAGAACAGACGAAGAAAAAGAATAGGGGAATAATAGGGCTGACGTGCTGCTGTTGTACAGAATGGGAAAGCTGCGCCATTTTCTGGTTTGCTGCCCGGCTGCTTCGACGTTGCAATAAAAGCCTCGCGAGGCTGCTGGTGGTGGCGTGGAGAGAAATCCCACGGAGCCAGGGCATCAGCTGTCTGTTGTAGATGTCTAGGAATTCTTTGTTTTTTCGTAACGAAACTATTCTGACAAACATTATTTGACGCCCGGCCAGCGAGTGACCCCCCCGGGGCACGAAAAGTAAAAGAAAAGACGAGACAATGCCCTGGGAAAGGAGGGAGGGGTGTGCGTAAACCATGAGCGTAATCTGCCAAACGACACATAAAGCGATTGTGTAAACGTGCCGTTTAAACTACGGAATTACGTCTTGACACAGTGGTTATCAGTCCTCCCCAAAAAAGAAAACAAAACGAGAAGTCGTTGGAGTAACAGTAAGGAGAACCACACAGGGCACACGTGAAAGAGATGTGCTGTTTATTCTCTTATTCTATGCAGTTATCATGGCATGGAAATAGCAGCCAACCAGAGCAAGAATAAACAAAAAAAATGATGATGATTGGTCTACTAGAACTACAGTCGAGGGAGTCAGAAACGGAGACGACAGTTGGAAATCAAACCCTGTCTCTCTCTATCCTCTTTCCTCCTGGCAAAATTAGAACAATGAGAAAGTTGAAAACAAAAAACAAAACAAAAAGAGTAACAAAACAAAATCAGTTATGCAATCGGAGCCCTTTTGGCAAAACACCCAAACAGCCGTCTCCTCCGTTTCCGCATCAACCCAAGTACTCCTTCAGCTCGTCGGAATCCTCCAGCTGCTGCTTGAACGAGAACGGCGCAAACGGCCAGCCGCCAAATTCGGCAAACTTGGAGAACGACTCGACCCACGCGAGACGAAGAGCTAAGAAAGAGAAAGAAAGAAAACAAGATTAGCATCGCCGTTCAAGCAAGCAAAATAAACAAAAAAAAAGAAAAGGGGGAAAGAGGGGGGGGGATGGCGTATACGTACAGTGCAGCATGGCCGACACGCCCTCCATGACAATGAGGATGATGACGCTCAGCGAGAAGAACATGGCAAACGTGATGACAATCGCAATCACGCCCGTGGCGCCGCGCATGTTCAGCGCCGGGCCCAGCGTCATCGACCACAGCACCGCGCTGAGCTGCTGGTGCGCCAGCGACAGCGCCCACAGGCGCAGGTACGACGCCGTGTGCGACACGCAGTTGAGGCAGAACTCGATCGTGTGGATCACCTGGTGGATCATGACCTCGCTGAACTCGAACTCCTCGTGCTCCTCGCCGTCGTCGTCGCCGTGCAGGTCCTGGGCCAGCATGCCGACGCCCTCGCCCGCGTCGCTGCTGCCGCTCACGCTCGGCCGGCTGACGCGGCGGGCGTGGCCGTTGTTGCCGTGGGTGTGCTCGTCGTCGTCGTCGTCCCCGTCCAGCGCCGTCGCGTGGGCCCGCTCGCCGATGCCCCGATAGCCATGGCCGCGCGCCTTGTTGTGCTCCCACCGCAGGTACAGCGGCTTCAGGAACAGCAGGATGGGCACCTGCACGACCGCCAGCAGCAGCAGCGCCACCTGCACGTGCTCCTGGCCCTTGTACAGCCGCATGTCCAGCTTGCCGGGCTGCAGGAACATGTAGATCAGCATGTTCAGCAGGCCCGGGGGGTTCTGGCCGGCGGCGAACCAGTCGACGGACCACTTGTAGATGATGCACATGACCAGGTAGCCGAAGATGGACTGGAAGAAGATCATGCCCGGCACGAAGTTGCCCCAGATGTCAATGGGCCGCTTGAAGTGCCGCGCGTTGATGTACGAGAAGCACAGCGAGTACGTCATGTGCGCCCAGCCCAGGATGATGCTCATCTTCATCTTATAGCTGTTGCTGAACAGGAGGTCGTTCTCGGTGCCGTGCCACATCCAGTCCAGGCCAAAGGGATAGCGGTAGCCGCCCTTGAGCTTGGCGGTGACCGTCATGCCGTCGCGGAAGTTGGGCGGCACGTCCCACTCCCACGCGCTCTCAAAGAGCGTCATGGACTTGGAGAACACGTCGTTGTAGACCAGGCCCGTGAAGACCGAGAACACCGCCATCACCAGCGCGATGTAGCGGCCGTAGTACACCATGGCGAACAGCTCGAACGTCACCTTCTTCAGCGGCTTCTCCCAGTAGATCATCGCCAGCGCCGCCGTGAGCATGATGGTCGCGTGGCCGAAGTCGCCGAACATGACGGCGAACAGGAACGGGAACGTGACGATCACGGGCAGCGCCGGGTTGACCTCCTGGTACGTGGCCGTGCCGTACGCGTTGACAATGGTCTGGAACGCCTCGGTGAACTTGTTCGTCTTGAGGTACGTGGGCGGGGTCTTGTTGGTGCGGATCTCGTTGATAATGGACGGCACCGCCAGGCCGGCGCGGTTCGTCACGTCCTGGAGCGTCGTGCGGATCAGCGGCAGATCGTGCGTCGGGCACCAGCCCTCGGCGATGAGCGTGCGGCGCGCGCGGTCGTAGGAGAATAGATTGAGCGTGTCGTACACGGCCTTCTCCTTGCCGATGAGCACCATCCAGGCCGACAGCGAGCGGGCGATCTGCTCGAGCTCGGCGTCGAGCGTGGTCAGGGTGTTGCGCAGCACGTTCTGCACGTCGCTGAGGCGGGCGTTGACCTCGTGGATCTGGTCACGGCGCAGGTCGCTGTTCTCGTCGACGCTGTACACCTCGGCGCTCATGGACTCGGAGATCTTGCGGATCTTGGCGAGAATTTCGGAGCCGTGGGCGAAAATCACAAAGACATTCTTGTGGACGGCCTCATTGGTGCTGGGGTCGACCAGCGGCTCGGGGATCTCGGACTGGTTCATGTACAGGTTGCCGCGCAGCGTGCGCCACAGGATCCGCTCAAAGGCGCCGACGCGGTCGCGCGCAATCACGCCGGCCACGAAGCCGATGTTCAGGCCCGAGAAGGAGGCCTGCTGTCTCTCGCCTCCGTTCAAGCCGCCTTGCTGCGCCTGCTGCTCGACGTCATTCAGAAGCGGCGCGTCGTCGTCGATGTCGTCGGCGCCGCCGTCGGTCGATGCCCGGATCTCCTCGACGCTGCCGTGGGCGCGGTCAAAGAAGCCGCCAGCCTCCCGCAGGACCCAGCGCCACTCGGTCAGCTCCACCTCGCGTTTCTTTAGCGTCTCGTAGCTGTCGTTGAGCTGGAAGACGCGGTGCTCCAAGCTCTGGCACCGCTCGGCCAGGCCATCGATCTCGGCGGTGCTCGGGGCGGCAAGGGATTCGGTGTCGAGATCGAGCTTGCGGAGCGGCACGCCGGCCTTTTCCATCTGCGACGCAAAGTAGCCTGGATCGGTCAGCCCATAAACACCCCATGGCGGGAACATGTCCGACTCTGTCACGTACGCAGCTGCCGTTCCACGTTGTCGAGGCGTCGAATCTCCTGAGTAAACGCCCTCTGGAAAGCGTTGACATCGCCGTTGAGCTGCAGCCGTTAGCATTGCCAAGTCAAAACTCTTCCAGGGTCGAAATGCACAAAGTCAGCATGTCATAACATACATCCCGGAACTGCACGAGACCAATCTCGCCCAGCGCGTTGACGACCTCGCGTCCAATCTCGTTGGAGATGTAGAGCTGCACCATGCTCATGTCCGCCGAGCGGAACGGCGTATCCCGCGCCGCCGGCGCCATGATATCGTCCTGTGTCGAAGGAAAAACCTAGAATGTATAGATGCGACACCGGGCACGATGGGAAATCGAACGGAAGGAAAGGAGGGGGAAAGGAGTGACGTTTCGCCGTGGTTTGGCGGTAGCTCGAAGGCGTTGAAAAGACGCAGAGATAGCTATTTGCTGGCAATAGGGATTCTCGGATGCCAAACTGCTGGAGCCTGCGGCATATGTTCTACGCTAACTCATTTAGGTTGTGTGCCTGAGGCATTAACATATGAGGATCAAGCCACAGCTCAGCCACGCGCGTATGCGGCTTCGGCACCAAGTACTCGTATTAATGAAGACGACCTACGGCGTAATGATCTCTACTACTCTTTTCAACCTCTTAAAACTCGAAATTCAATGAAGTCGTCACTTATACTCGATAATGCTGATAGTAAAAATTCCAGTTTTATTTTCCAATGCGCCGTCCATGATTATCCTAAGAATCGCAAACTATACAATGTGGCCGAATAAACGCTGCACAAAAAGGTAGTTTCCGCTAGCTAATATGTTTTTGCCCTTTTTCCTTTCCAAACCCTCTCGCTAGAACAAGAGAAAAATCATCATGTATATCGCTCGCTGATGGAAACAACATTTCGATTGGCGTTAAGGCTTTCATTGGTCATGATAAACAAAAAAAAAACAAAAAGAAAAAATCAAAAGAGAAGAATTGTCGTAAGACCGTATTATATCATTATAGCCTCTTACCAAACATGTAGGAGCCGTACATGCCGCCGACCTTGGCGTGGGCAACGGGGATCTTGCGCATTCCCCAAGACTGCGCGCCCATCTTCCACGGCCGTTGGCCATCCTCCATGGCAAAGCTGCCACTAGTAGAGGTTGCGCCCTTGCCAGCAGGGTGGCTGCCGCGCACAAGCCAAGAACGGCTGCCGATCTCGGACGGGCGCCAGCCCATGCGGTTGAGTTGAACCTTGGTCTTCTCTACCCGTTTGAATACATTGTCGGACACTTCGATGACCTCTAGCGGCCTTGTGACTGGGTCTAGGAGATGGCTGTCGATGTACAGGAAAGAGAGATCTAGGGTCTCAGCGTCCATGTCGCTGATATCGAGGTAGCGAAGTGTGTGGGGAACCCAGTCGTCACCGTTGTTGTGAGTGGTAGTCGGCTCCTTGTGGGAGATGACCAGGGTGCCCACGTCTGCCAGAGTCAGGCATCGGCCGAGAGCCAGCTCCTCGAGATGCTTGGTAAGCGGGCGAAGCTGCGACACGTGAGACTGATCCATCTTGCTGCCCTTCAAATTCAGGGACCTGAGGGTCTCGGGGAGGATAGGGAGAAGTTGCGAGACATCTTCGATGTCGAACAGTTGAGATGTGGCGGCATTGAAGCCGAGGCTCAAGAACACAAGGCTATTTTGGTTCACTGCTGGGTGGTTGGCCAGAAAGTCGATGACGCCCTTTGCGGTCAGGAGAGTGCACTTGTCGAGGTTCAGGTGAGTGATGCGTGCTGTCTTGGGGATGCTCTGGAGCGCAGAGTCGGTCACGCTCGTGCCGGCCAAGTCCAGATGGGTTAGGCGGTTGAGCTTGGGCAGCAAGAACTCGAAAACGGCTGGTGGCAGCGTCCTGCACTTGTGCAGAGATAGGCGCTGGATGCTGAGATGCTCGGGCCAGCTGACGGAATCCGAAGAATCTGAATCCTGGCTCTCCACAAGCGCAACAAAGGTGTTCCGGAACGTAACGGCAGAGCAGCCGCAGAGATCGAGTGCCTTAAGGCATGGCAACTCAATAAACAGTTTCCGAAGAACGTTCTCGTCAATATCACCATCGATGTAGTCCTGAGCAAGGAACTCTTGCAGGTAGGGCGTCAAGTTGAGGCAGCGGAAAAGGGTCTCCGCAGTCAGGTTTTGCGCGGCCTTTCGCTTGTTGGCAGTGGAGAACAGGAGAACGGGACTGAAGTGAGAAAAGTCCAGTCGGCGTACCCAAGCGCCCCGGGAGCTATAGGCCTCAAGCTGGGCACGGAACTTCTGGAAGTTGCGCGAGTGCGGAATGGTAACGCGCCTGTAGAGCGCTTCGAGAGTCTTTCCAGAGAGTGCCTTTGACGTAACAAGCAGAGACATCAGGTCGACGTTGCGGCGGTCCACGCCGTTTGGCGGGGTATCAAGCATGAGATGATCAACGATGAGGCCTGGATATCGTGTGAGTCGCGCGAACTGGCCGGTTAATTTGGGGGGGGAGGGGGGGGGGAGAAAACTCACGATGAATCTCGAAAGGCAGCATCTCAAACAGCTGTCGGGTCGGAACGGGCTCGACTTCCATGCCCTCCTGGTGGAACTCATGCTGAGGGCCACCGCTCAGCCACGCCAGCGAACGGACGACGGACTGGGCGATATCGTCCTGCCTTTCTTCGTCTTCGGAACCGGCAGACAAGCGAACGGACCAGCGACGGTCCGGGGCACCAAGCGGTCCTGGGGCCAGCAACATCGTGCTGTCATCAGGGATATCAAAAGCAGCGGAGGGCTGAGACAGAGGGGTGGTGGGCGTGGAGGGCTCGTCGCCAACGGCAACTTCGTCGAGGAGGTGGTGGAGGTTCTGAGAGCTGTAGGACGAGATCTTGGATGAGGTGAAGGTCTGGGCCAAGTCGGAATCTCGCTCGCGGATGGAGGAGAAAGACGACCGGCCCAGGGTGAGGGCCGGCGAGGGCGACCTCTTAGGGTGAGTTTTGGGTGACATCTTAAGGTTCGTGGGAGCCTTCGCTCCCTTGATGTTGGCGTGCACGTATCCCTTGGGGTGGTACATTAAAGTGACGAGGTGGGAGTCACAGGCGGCGTAGGAGAGGAATAGAAAGGCAACAGAGAGCTCCTGGCTGGCGTCCTGTTGAGTAATAGTCTGCAAAAGGGCGGTTGCGCTGTCAGTTTGATGCAGAGGAACGGGGCGCGTGAACAGTTCGACGTGGACGGTATGGTTTGTATGGTTTGAGTGAGATGTGCGATGTGTCGTGAAGAAAAGCAAAAGAAAACAGGACAGGGACAACCCAAAGAGATAAAACAGCAATAAAAGAAATAAAAAGGGCGGATGAAATAAAAAGAAGAAAAAAGAAATAAAAAGAAATAAATAACAAGGGAAGGCGTGGTCAGGGGGCGTGAAAGCAACAAACAACCAAGGGAAGTAACACGAGGCCCGAAGCAAAGCGTAGGGCCGGCTTTCTATTAGTCAAAAAGTCGACCTGTTAGGTAACAAATTGGCTGGCTTTGTTGTAGGCGGCACTTGCGGAGAGGGGAACAGCCCAAGAGCCAGCGCGAGCCAGCACGAGTTCGTGTTCTTTTTTTCCTCCTAGAGGCGAAGAACGAACGTATGAATAATAGAATCCATCAGAATGCAGAAACGTCGTGCTCGTGACGCCTGTGGGCTGGTCTTCCTTCCTGATTCTGCTTCGTGTGATTCTCGGATGCCCCTGCCTTTCTTTGGCTTCACATCTCCTTGCTCTTTTGCTGCTCGGCTCACCTGGAGCGGAGACTTGGAGCGGAGCTCGACTTCGAAATGCGAGGCTAGGAGAGGAAAGGGCGATGTTGGGGAAAGGACAGGGAGGGAAAGCGCAGGGCGGGAACGGGAAGCAGGCAGCGGTGATGGGCAGAGCCCGGCAGGGCGACATGTAAATGAACTCCGTATGGGGAAATGGCGACTTACGTTATGAGAAAGGCAGTGGAACTCTGCACGTCAAAGCCCGGCAGAATGGCGTGTCGAAGCTGCGTCGGTGAAGGGATAATTTGGTAATTTGGGTCTTTGTAAGTGGTGCTGGGCGTGCTGCGTGCGTTGTGGTGTGTTTGCTGAGGGAAGGATTGATGTGATCCAAAATAGGCAAGAACGAGATGGTGGGTGTGGTAGAGGATAATTGTATGATTGAGGAAAGAGAGATCCAGTCACGGAAACGGGACATTCACGATGAGAAGGAGCGTGTGTTTACATCGGGGTGCTTCTCTATATACTGGTCTACGAGCTCGAGCATACAAAGCCGACAGCCTCCCCGTCATCGCCACCATCGGCCTTTGCTTTTCTTAGTATGACGAGCGAGCCGCAGCGGTTTCGCAACAGGTGGTGACTCTATTTTTTTTTTTTACACCTTGCTCGGATCTGTCATCTGGGTCTGCTCGCGCAAGCGCGGTCTGGGGAAACGGCCGAGGCGCAACGCAGGGGGGGGACAGGAAAAAAATTATCAGTGGAATGGGCGAAAGAGGCGAGGCAAGAGGCGAAAAATTACGCTAACAGGCAGGGACAATAACAGAAAGAGAAGCGGATGGAGCATTCCAGGGAGGCACTCAGCGCAGTGGCCAGGCGGCGCTCGCCCAGTCGGGTCTTGGCCATGCGCAACGATTAAGTAATGGAAATCAGGGAGGGGCAGCGCTTGGTATTGCGCGGTCTTGTCTCACCGTGCGCTGGACTCGACGAACCGGACACAGCCCGTTTGCACCTTTCCCCTGTTTTCTGTCATCGCCTGTCATTTTCTGGTCACCTGAGCGCGAGGCGCGGACTCTTCGCTGGTTGCGGCGGCCCGCCAGCAGCTGCCTGCGGGTTGGCCATTGGCTGCCGATTTGCTAATGGAAACCATCGAGGTAACCAGCGCTGTGCTTGGCCCTTGTCATACGCTACTCATGTAGGCTCTTCAGAGCTATGGATGGCGAACAGGCTGCGGGGAAAACAGTGCAGGAAAAAATTGCGAGCGCCCGCTGCACGGCGGCTCTGGGCCGTCCTACGAGTACAGGCCGCCGCGTCCCCTCCAGTCATTTGGATTTGTGTTAGTTAAGAATTACTTGATGGACGCGCGACTGACACACAGAAAGCGCCTGATGGTTGAGCCGATTAGTTGCGGCCGCTTCAGCGTCTCCATGATCCCCAGATGATCGCAAATCAGGTGCTGGCCATTGCTCACTCGGTGCGAATCGATGGAGGAATCGCATCCGTGAGTTGCGCCATCGAGCTCGCTGTGCGATGCCCCTTCGGCTTTACAGAGCCTTTACAGAGCAATTATGCGGTGGGCTGAGCCGCCCCTCTGCTCTTTCCCGGCCTGTTCTTGCAACTCCGCGGTGGTATCTTGCCCCTTGCGCTCAGAGGATCCACGGGGCTGGGTCTGGGCCGCCCGCAAGCGAACGACACATTGGAGCTCTGCTGCTGCTCATTGGTCGAAACGGGAGGAGGCAGCGGGTGCACTTACACCTCCCCATTGCCTATTTCAGGCCTTTCCTGCCTCGCACCCGCCCAGCCAAAATCCCAGCCCAAGATTTGAAATGGCCAGCCCCTTCTCCTTCCGCGGTTGCCATCCGAAATCCACCGCAAAAGCCAATCGCCGCCTTCCGCATCGAGAGAAAGAGAAGGAATGGTCAACAAAAGACCCAGAGAAGGAAGCGTTTGCGTGGCTGTTGGAAGGGCTGCGACAACGGAGGACGGCCGTTCTCCACCAATCTTGTGCGATATCGCTCGCGCTTGCCTGCGAACATGCGCCAAAGAGCAGAGCTTCTCATGTTGGGGAACTACGAGCACGTAAATACGAACGGCGCCGCCACGGCGATGGTCCCAGGAAATCCGAGCTGGCCGCGACCGTGTTTTCTCTCGCTCAAAATGTCGCGAACAGCGGAAGTCCATTCTGCATCTTATAAAAGGGCCGGATATTGTCCTTGCGAAACACGGACGCTGGCTCGGTGAAGGCCAGAGCCTACAAAGCTGAAAAGTCCGGTCGCTCCCTGCTCGCGCCCAAGCCGAGGGAAGCCGCCCGGCGGCGTCCTCCAGTTTCAGCACAGCCTGGAATTTTCCAAGCGACCCCGTGACCCCGCGACCTCGTGACTTTGTAAATCCAAGTCTCAGAATGTTAGGCCCCGGCCGCGCAAGGCACTCACTCTACTCCGGACGTATTAATACACCAGACACCGAAATGTAGCCAAAGCGGCGTTCACGTGAACCTGGTCACCCGCTCCCGTTTCGGCTGCGCTAAAGCCCGAGCTGTTGAAGCCGTTTTCTCCGTAGTTTTCTTCTCTTTTCCCCAGGCATCGTAACTCGCAAGCTCGCTCGCACAAATAAAAATGTCGGCAACTCGGCCTCCCGCACGATCCCGGACCGCCGAGGCTGTTTTAGCCCCTATGATGTCAGGGAGGTCTATCGTGACATGAGAGAACACAATGATACGGGCGAGCAGCAATGGAGAACGCTCTAACGAGAATGCCGATTTTTACGGATTTCTGCATCTACCTACTCGTCTGCTTTTCAGTATCACGGTTGGTCTTTTACCACACCCTCGTCAAGGCGCGAATGACAAATTATATAAAGGCGAAAATAGTGGGCTGTCTGGCGGAAACACACATCTCTGTCGTTTTGCTGTCTTGGAAAGAATAAGATGCTTCCTAGATATATAACGAGGACCAAAAACATGAAAGAAAAGAGGTTGCAAGCCGAGAAAAACGCCCGAGTTCCTTGTCAAAACGCGAAAACACAAACGCAGCATGACCCGTATTTACTCAAAAAAAAGCAAAAAGTACCTTCCCAGCCCATGTACAGAATAAAAGAAGTAGTCATTATAAAAAAAGGAACATGGACGACGACGCATGCTTTAACAACGGGGCGTTCCGTCGTGTCACCGCCCGTTCGTCTTTCGATCGCCGCCTTTTAACCGCTTCTTGCAGTCGTCGCAATACCATTTCACTGTTGAGTCCGTGGTCAGCAATCCAGTCAAAGAGCCCAAGTAGAACAAAGAGCATGTCATCGTCTCTGGCAAACGTACCATTCGTCTTTGGCGCCACGCGCAACCCTACGCACTCCAGATGGAACCACTCGCGTTTGCAGTCCTCGGCGTCGCACGCAATCATCTCGCCGAAACTGACCCGGTTGCAGTAGCAGTACAACGGGTCATCCTCGTCTTCTTCCTGGCTTATCTTCTGCTGTTGTTGCTGCTGCTGGTGGTGCTGGTGCTGGTGCTGGTGCTGGTGCTGGTGGTGGCTTCTGCTGCCGCTGTTGCTAGAACCGCTGCCGCTCCCCCCGTGGCTGCTGCTGTTGAGGTGGCCGTTGCTGTGGCTGCCGCCATTTGTGTCATCGCCCGAACCGTGGTTGCTATGATGGCTGATGGCCTGAGCATGTGCCTGTGACGATATCGACGACGCGCCCTTCTTGTGGCTCCGTTTGACAGTCCCACCGGTGCTGCCGCCGCCGCCGCCACCGTTACCGCTAGACGAGGCAGGCTCGCTCGCGCGTGATGGCCGCGATCGCGACGAGGCCTCGGCAAACGTGGCCAGGGCTGGCGTGGAAGGCTTGCTGGCCCGTCCACTCTTGGTCGTGACCGGCGGTGGCTGACTAGCCAAGACAGAGCTGGACGGCGTCGACTCTTTCTTAGCCACCAACTCGTCGGATTTCGTGGCCGCTTCGGATGGCGCCCCTGACCCTGTATCTTTCTTGTCGTGGCCGCCGCCGCCTGCGGACCTCGTGCGCGTCATAGCCATCGCGGTCACCAGCGGGCTGCTCTCGGCCACTTCCACCTTGAGAACTTCAATCTTGGATACCGGTGCTGCGACCGGCGGTGCTGCAATGCTGGCTGGAGCCGGAGCTGGCGGTTCTTTGCTCGGCTTGTCGGCGGGCGTCCGCGAGCCATTTGTGTGGAGTGCTGCCCCTGCTGTCGCAGGAGCCGACACACTGCCATTCGTCTGTTTGCCTTCTGCTACTAGTGCTAACGGCGATGGACGCTGCTTGCTATTTTCGGCCTTGAGCTGGGCTGCACTCGGATCCTCCACAGAAAGCGCGGCAGTCGGCAGCGAGCTTCCCACATCTGAGGGGCCAGCGGCTCCGACACCAGCATCCTTTGCGTCGCCGCCTTCCTGAGTGCCACGAATACTACTAGGAGTAGTGATCGATGTGCTTGCAGCACCATTTGTCCCAGAGCTGCTGCTACTGCTGCTGCTGCTGTTGGTGCTGCTTTTCGCAGCGCTGCTGTTGTTGCTGATGGCTGCGCTATCTCCCAGATGGGCATTGCCGCTACCAGCAAGGACACTGATGTTGGGAATAGGAGTATTCTTCTTATTGTCAGCGGCGGCTTTGTTCTTATCCTTGGTCTCATTATCGGCGGAAAGATCGGCGGTCTTCTCAATCGGCTTGGCAGATGCAATGCCCGGGTTGCTGTTTACACTGGCGGCTCCGTTGGCAACACCGCCGCTGCTAGCGGTTCGACTGAGGCTCTCGGAAGCGTGTGTGGCAAGGTTGATGTTGACCGGTGCCGGCGAGCCTCGGCCGAGTTTGCTTGTGTCGGGGAACGCGCCAATAACGGGTGACGATGCAGCCGAAGCGCCGTTGCGACTGGACAGGATCCGTTAGCAATTGCCATAACCAGAGCCCAAGCAACGATGCGTGACACAAAAAAAAAAAAAAAAAAAAAGCTATCGACATACCTCTTCTTTGCTGTGTTGCCACCCGAAGGGAGGGCCTTGCGCTTCTTTGCCGCGCCGTCCGGAGCAGGCGATTCTCGCGGGCTGGATGTCCTGGCCTTGGTTCCGTTGCTCGCCCCCGAGCCGAAGACGCCGCTCATAGCACGCTCCATCGGCGCGGACGTTGCCGCTGGCTTCTCGACTTTCCTCCGTTTCGGCGCCGAGGTCGCGTTGCCGTTTGCAGCCGCTGCGGTCGTCGCGCTAGAGATACCAAGACCGACACCAGTCGCAGAAGCCGTGGCCTCAGGAAGTGGCTTTCTGGATTTGGACCCGCCCCCCGCCTTCTTGGCTTCCACTTTCTGGTGGTGGTCGTCGGCGTCAGAGTCTTGGTGGCTGTTGGCTTGTTGTTGGGTCTTTTGACTTCTGCGGGCAGCCACTGCCTGCTTACGGGCATCGCTGCGCGCAGCAGCCTCCTCCGCGATTTGCTGAGCAGCAGCCGAGAGGCTGGCCGCGCCCTCACGCCGCGACCGCTCGGCCTGCGCATTGTTCGTCGCGCGGCTCGCAGCGCGGTTCTCCGGGTATGCCCAATGTGCGTCGCTTCCCCACTTCGCCTCATCGCTGAATTCCTTTTCCAAGTGTGGCCAGATGTCGTCAATCCGCGCGAGCTGTTTGTTCAGGGCGTCGTTGGCTGTCGAGATAACATGGTTCTTCTCTTCCAGGGCTACCAGCATCTCCTTGATTTCAATGGCAACCTGGCGAAAGAGCTGGCGCCGTGGCAAGTTGCTTTGGTCAAAAGCGGATCCAGTATGAGAGTCGCTCGTTGTTTGGAGCTGTGTCTGGCTGTTCTGGGGGAGGGAGGGGAGGTGCCCGTTGGCTGCGTGGGCTGCGCCGCCGCTGTTGCTATTCTGCGCCGTCATCGGGGCAGACGTGGGAGCGTTGGCCGCGGGAGCGCTGGCCGTGGTGGTGCCGTCATACGGCGACCGTGTGGTATTGGGGGCGGGTATGCGGAGGGTAGCGTCGATCAGCTGGAACAGCGCCTGCTGGGGGACGTGAATCTTGGCGTCAACCTCTTTTAACAGCGTAAAGTGCTTCACGAGCTCTTTTGGAAGGGCCGTGATGGCGTCTGTGAAGTGGGTGACGGCAGGGAAGATGTCGATGGGCTGTTCCTGGCCGGCGACACCAGAAGCGCCATCGCGATCGCGGCCGATCGTTCGGCTGGAGGTGGCTGAGGATCTGGGAGGATTTGTCCTCGTCTGCCGGACCGGCTGGGCCCGCCTATTGGGGAGCGTTTCGGACGCGGTCGCTGGCGGCTTCGCGGTCTTCATTGTCGCAGAAGGGGTTCGCGGTCAATCGGGCGAAGGGCCGAGGGAGGGAGTGAGGTCGGAGAGACGAGGCGGGAAAGCCGAGGCGGGCGACGGGTCGTCCAAGGCGCGTCGAGGGAGAGGAGGGGGGGGGGGGGGTGTGCAAGAAAAGCAAGCTGTGTAGATAAAATAGACAAAGAAGGAAGACAAGACAGCAGCGACGACAACCTGAGCTCTTGGAGGAACAAGAGGCCAGAGTTGTGCGAGGGCTCGTGGAATTCTCGCCAGGAAAGCGAGGCGAAAAAAGAGGCGGCGGCGAGCAAGCAAACGAGACGGGAAAAGGGCCGTCCTGCTTCTTCTGACAAAAGGGACCTGTCCGCCTGTGATCACAGCATTGCTGCCGGCGGATCGCGTCGCAGAAATGGCTGTCTAGTGTCTTGCGAGTGCTCTGTCATGGGGGAGGGTCTCGAGGTGCTGCGGCGTTGCTGGAGGAGAAGCAAGAGAGAGCGAGGAAGAGCCAGAAACGCAGCAGGTGGGATCCTTCTTTTTGCAATGCGCTGCATCTGCCGACTGGGGCCTCTGAGCGCGCCAGACACACACCCACATGGCGTTCCCCACTTTTACGGATGTTTGTATAACCGCGCCGGCACGCGCACGTCACAGGGGCAGATAAGATAAGAAAGCAAGGGACGCTCGCATTTAATAGCTACAGATGGAATACAGATGGCATTATGCGACGCGCAGCAGTCACCATATTTGAACCGCCTTGAACCGCCGAGCCGGAAATCTAACATAACAAGCGCGCCCGCCGCTTAAACATGCACAGCCTCTAGTTATAGCTTTGTAGGGGAATGCTCAGGATTGAACTGAGCGTCTGCAGTGAAGACCGCTGTTGCCGAGAGGGGGGAAATCAGAAAAAAAGGTATTAGGATGGCCGCTTGCAAGAGTGCTGATGGCGCCTGCTATAGCCTAACTTGTAAATTCGGCATTATTTGTGGCGCTTGGCTGAGAATGCAGTGAAGCATGTGCGCTCGCGTCGAGGCGCAAAGGGGTATATGAGTGATGCCGTAGAACGACGTGATGGGGTATCGGTCGCTCCGGTCGCCTATCGCTGCTTGATCCGTTTGCGCGGCTTTTCGTCTCTTTGCTTCTGCTTCTGTCTCCACTGCCACTCGAGCAGGACCGGAAGGAAGTGCCAAAGGTCAAACTCGGGCCAGAAACACTTGAGAAAGAAGACCTGGGTATCCTGGTGGCTCTGCCACAGCATAAAGTCGCTGAAGCGGCTAACATCGCTTGTCCGGACAAAAATGTCAAGCGGCGGGTCGCCAGCTGTGTACATGTGTCTGTCCAGCGTCTCCGCCGTGATCGTTTCCGGATTGGGGAGGATAGCAATGCCGGACGGATCACCCCCACTGCTCCGGGGCGGCGAGTCGGGCGGCAGCGTCGTCGTAGAGGAAACAGAGTCGTCGTGTTCCTCGGAGCGCGTTACAGACGGTGCCGGCGAGGCTTCCCTAATAGTAGAGAGCGCTTCCGGCTTGTCCAACTTCTTCGACAGAATCTTCTGCTTTATGCGAGTCTGTGAAAACGCGGTGTTGTGCGGTTGCTGCTGCGGGTGCTGAGGGCTCGAAAACTCCTCCACGGTGGTGCGAATCGACCTCGTAATCTCCTCGCGCGAAGTGTACGGGAAGCAGATGTTCAGGATCGCCCTGAGACGAATTGCGTTAGAAGATAGAGAAGAAACATGGACAAGAGCGGCAAGGGTAGCTCACTTTTTGTTGTTCTTCGTGGCATCAATGGCTCGCTCAACCACGTCCAGCACGTCGGCACGAATCAGGTCGCGTTGGCCAAGCACACGGACACTGGCCCCGTATCGGTCGAGAAGCTCACCGTGCTGGACGAGCTGCTCCAGCTTCACCTTTGCCAGTTCCATCAGACCATCGACTTCGTACTTTGGCCGGTGGAAGTTCTCGATGCTAAAGGCATATACAGTGACGACTTTGATACCGCATTTGTAGCAAATCTCGAGGACCTGTTCCACACCGAATAAGAGACGAAACGATCAGCCATCACACATCCGCATATTCCGACGGCAAACGAGAACAGGACTGCTCACTCTTGCAAGGGCTTCGAAGCCGAGGTGGTGGCCCTCGATGGTTTCGATTTTGTGACTCCTAGCAAAGCGTCGATTCCCATCCATCACGAAGGCAACATGGTTTGGAATGGGCCCTTGCTTGAGAGCCCCAATGGTCAGCTCATGAACCTGATGCAGGATCCATTCTGCAGGCGGCGAGCTGAGGGCCCAATTGCGGAGGTGCGAAAGGTAGAGGTCGGACATCGCGCTGGTGGTGTGTGCCTTCGTCCTGTGCAGCGATGTCGGCTGGAGAATGGAAACGGCGGTCGCGGGAGGAGGCCAAAGAGGCCAAGTGTTGCGCGGCGTAGTCGAGGAGACAAGAAACGGGCGAGGATCACACCGAGTAAGACGAGTGGCCACCGTGCACGTTTCCTTGGATAAGCCTCTTTTGCTTGTGACGGGCGCCAGCCACCTTGCCAAGGTAACCCCCTCCATATTTTGCGCAGGTGCGGTACCTCGCCCTGTGCCCCCCAGTCGCGTAGTGGTGACGTGGTCCACTATTGGCGGTGGGCGGGCAGGTTTGGCGGTGGATAGGGGCCCGTGGATATTAGCGGCTAAGGCAGGAGCGGATGAGCTGCCCGCGAAAATAACACCTTGCGGCAACCGCGAACTAGAGCTTGCACCTGAACAACCGCATCGCACCACATCTCCTGTTCTATCGCCCGCCCGAGGAAAACACGGCACACCGGCTGACGACAGCGTACTGCAACGTCAACATCTCTGGGAGCGAGAATGCGATAGACCGGCGCGGCCTCATAGAAACACGGAGCTGTGACCCGGACGCTCGGAAGCAAGCGACGAAGGAGCCCAGACGGAGGCGGACAGCCGAGACCGGTCGCACAGACAGGCCGAGCATAGAAGGCACATAAGCAGCATTCCGCGTCCGGATCACCGAGATCTTTGTCTCCGCGCCCGACTCGCTTTCTCGAGTTCTCGTGACCTTTCTCGCTTTTTTCGCACATCACGACCTTTCTCCTCGGCCACGATGTCCTTCACGAATGCCCCCGTTACTCGCAGCCTCGTTCTGGGCCTCGTGTCGGCGTCGATCGGCGCAAGCCTCTTCGACATCAAGCACTACTTCTACATCCTCGTGGATCCCCAAATACTTCGGTACCACCAGACATGGCGGGTGCTGACGTACCAGCTGTGCTATACCAACTCCTCGGAGGTGTTGTTCGCATGCATGACCCTCTACCAGATGCGCATCGTTGAGCGCATGTGGGGATCGAGGAAGTACGCGGTATGTTCTCTCGAACGTAGATGAACCCGAGCAGGCGAGTGCTTGGGCGCTGAGCTAACGCATCGGAAACAGTCTTTCATTGCCGTGACGTCTCTCATCTCGGCGGTCGTCCCGCCGATTCTCCTCTACGTGCTCCGAGCCGCGACCGTCGGCCGCATCAACTACCTTCCGGCTGGTCCGACGGCGGTTATCTTTGCCATCTTGGCGCAATACTACTCGATTGTGCCGCACATGTACACGTACCGGGTCGCCTTTTCGTCAAAGGAGCAGCCGCCGCCAGAGTCTACGGACGACTTTGTCGGGCTGACGTTCTCGGACAAGTCGTTTCGCTACTTCCTGGCTGCGCAGCTGGCGCTCTTCCAGTGGCCGGGGTCGGTGCTGGCGGCGGCCGTCGGGTGGGTTCTGGGCCACGCGTGGCGTAACGACGTGCTGCCCGGACGGCTGACCGAGTGGCGGGTCCCCGGCTGGCTGGTGGGCGTGCGGTCGCAGAAGCGGCGCGACGAGTTTGAGGGCCTGCGGAGACGGCTCGAGGGTGAGAATGCGGCCGCGCCAGGCGCTGGTGCTACGGGCACAGCTACGGGTGTCGAGGACCAGGCCGGCGGAGGCGCGGGCCGGCGGCGGACGATGGGACAACAAATACTCGATCAGTTTCGAGGGCCCATTTGAGCTGGCGGGATGGTGTTCTTCGTTTTGTCCCCCCCCCTATCAATCCCACATGTTTTCTGGCGGCCCCTACGGCGCAATCTCGATCATAATAGAGCATTGACTGAGCGCAAGAGTGAAGCAACTGATATGCGCACTGTGCGCCATCCAGCTCGCGTACAATACTCGTACCTTGTAAGATACGAGTACACAAGGCACATTGTTGATCGGCAGAGTAAGACATACAACTGCTAATTTTCCTGCTGCCAGTGCATGGCAGTTGGACATACGAGTACTTTATGCTTCCAGCGAAATTACACTCCAATCTCCACCCTCGCCGGACGTCATGCATGCCACGCGCCGCCAAGCGAACGCGCTCGCATGCCCGTCCACCACAACCAACATCTGTGTGTTTGTGTATTACTCCGTTTCTTATCTTATTTCTCTCTCACACTCCAAGCTCGCTCGCTCGCACACGCAATTCCTGTGCCCCAACTTGAGCATGCGCATCATCTCTCACTCTTCGCCTCTCTCGCCTCAGCAAGACGGGGCGCGTGCCGCTGTGCGCCCCAAAGGCTCTCATGCTCACCGGCGCCCGGGTCAGCTCGCTAAAAATAACGTGTGCGTGGCTATCCGCCCTCCCGCCGTGTGCCTGCGCGGGACATGCAGACAGGCCTCCCAACCACACGCTGTCGGGCGGCAGCGACTACTGCAACCCCCTAAACTGCCCCCCACTAAAGCCGCCGATCTGTCAACCATGACCAGGAATGATCACAGCGAGCGGCGGCCCGGAAGTGGCTTAGCGCATGTGGCTTGCGTGCCAAAGCTGTCGCTACGCTCCCAACAGCCGAGAGAGGACGCGTAAAGTGGATACGCAGCCCAGCCAAAGCAGGAACAGGACACCACGCCAGCGCCCGCTAAACCACGCTCGCCGACGGCTGACCCCTGGCGCGAAGCGCCCAAGAGGGAAAAAGATGGGGAAGGAGCAGCCGCTGGCAAATTGGGTGGCTTCCGCTCTCTCCTATTCGGATATCAGCCTCCTCAATAAAGCGAAGCGGACAGAAAGGAAAATATAATTCACAGTCGCCAAAAGGCGTCTTTCGCACCCGCATTTCTCTCGTTGCCCGCACCACATCGCCGCCGTACGACGCACCCTCTCGCCTTCTGTTGCGTCGCCAGCCCTGGGGAATGTACTCTCTGGCTCCTGGCTGCTGACTCTCATTGGCCCTCCAACCCCCCTTGGATCGCCGGTCTCAGATCCCGCCTGTCATTTTTTCTTCTTGCCCTGCTGTTTTCGCTGGCAAGCAGCCTCCTCGTTTGCTTCTCACGACATTCCGACAGTCTTGTCTCTCGCTGGCAGATATAGTCCTCGCCAGTCGCAAGCGAGACCTGTCGAAGACACCCGCGAAACACCAACCGACACCCTCTTGCTCGCTCGCTCGCTCGCTCGTCCTATCATGCCTTGACCAGGAGGCACAACGCGCGGCGCTTGCTTGTTGAGACTGAGATCACGGCCAAAGCCCGACCAGATACGACCCACAAGCAAACGAACAAACGAACACTCGCAGACACGCGTGCGGACAGATTCGCCCTCATAGACACGCACGCCAACGACCACACAACCCCACACAATGAACGGCATCGGGACCAGGAAAGCGTTTGGCTTGGAGCCGGAGGCGCCCACCCCCTTCCAGGATGTCATGCCGACCGGCCGCGCCATGGCCAACGGCTACAGACAGGAGGTCGTCAACGGTTTTGAAGCCGACCCGACGCGATACAATCCGGTGAGTTGTGTCCTCGGGGTTGCAATCGCAGGTGGGGGCGTCGCTGGGAAGAGAGCGAGAAATGCTGACTGCCTGCCATTTTATCCAGCTGAACGCCGACCGCCCACAGAGCTCGCCGCTCGTCGACCTCAAAGACCCGATCCAGGTGCATCTGCTCACTGAGACGGCTCTCTCTGACAGCCGAGAATGGGTGATCCTGTCGCAGGAGGAGGTGGACGACATGAAGAAGCAGTGCCTGTCTCTCGCGCAGCGCATCGAGCAGACCCGAGCCAACCTGGCCATCCAGTCCAAGTATCGCGATGCCGCCATTTCTATGGCGAAGCTCTACTCGCCTTCCCAGGCAGGGAAGCGTCGAAGCATTCTGAGCAACCGCAGCAGCGGCGAAGCCGTGCGCGAGGCGGACGCGGAGCGGCAGGCCTGCGAGCGGCGGTGCGAGCAACTCGCTTCGGAACTCTTCATGCTGGAAAAGCGACTCATGGAGCCTCAGCGCAAGCTGTTCCAGCACACGGCGGGTATCTTGCAGCTGACCCACAAGGCCTCGGCCCGAAACAAGTCTGCTGGCGCGCCTGCTATGAACGGTCTACCGATTAATGGCATACCCGGTAGCCCGGAAAGCATGTATACATATTCTAACGGCCGCGAAAGCATGGAGATCGTCTCTGGCAGCGACGACATGTTTGATGACCGCAGTCTCTATCTCCCCGTGGACCAGCCATTTGACCCAACAGGGCGCTCCAAAAAGAACGCCATCGAAATTCCGCAGAAATCGCCTATTCGGAAGGAGACGAAAGAACTCCGCGAAGAGAGCGACCGCCTCCGCGATACCAACACGCGCCTGCAGCTAGAGTGTGACCAGCTCCGCGCGGCAAGCGACTCACTTGGCCTGGAGCTAGCTGCGCTACAGAGAGAGAATGGCGAGCGTCTGCAGTCTATGGCCGACGCCGAGCGACAAATCGAAGACCTGAACGGCCGCCTTCGTGAGATAGTCATCCGATTCAACCCCAAGAAGAACGGCGGCTACGAGGGTCCTCCTCCGAGCAACAGTAGTGAGCCTGGGGACGGGCTTGCTGTGCAAATCCAGTACTTGGGCGACAGCCTGGGCGTGGCGCGACAAGAACAGGAGCTCACTGCATCGGAGGCGGCACGACAAGCAGACCTGGGCGCCGCCCTTACGCAGTTCGAAAGCCGCTTGGCGGCAGTGAACGGCCAGGTGCAGCGCATTGTGTCTGCATCCGACGCCTCGTTGCCTCTCCTTCCGGCTGTATCAGGCGTCGGATCTGGCATGGGATTAAACAACCAGCTCAGCTGGCTGGAAGATGTCCTGCCCACCATTGAATCGGAAGTAGGCCGCGCAGCGGAGGCTGCGAATGCATCGGCCACAGACCGACAGGCGACACAGCAAGCAGACGCCATTCTCATAGGTCTCTGGGATGTTATCCAGTCCGGCTTTGCCGATCTGCAGCGAAAGCGTGACGAGCGCAAGGCGTCGCGAGCACAAATGGGCCTCGCCGACGACGACGACGATGCATCTGGCGACGAGTCGCCTATCAGCGCCGACGAGCCTTACTCTTTGCAAGCCTTTTCAGCTAAGGTGCAGTGGTTGTATTCTCAGACGACAAAGTTGCGGGAGCACAAGTCGGTGCTGAAGCGGCAGGTCAAGCAGCAGCGCGAACTCAACAGCAAGTCTGACGCAGAGAAGGATCTTGAGCTCCAAAACAAGGTGACGGAGCTGGAGGCCTCGGCAGCAGCACTACAGAACAAGACTGTGGAGCTGCAGCAGACACAGAGAATAGCCGAGGAGGCACAAGACCAGCTAGCGCGAGCTCTGCTTGACCTAAACGAAGCCGAGGAAACAATCGCTAAGAAGGACGGCGAGGTTCAACAGGCAACTCAGTCCACAGAGAAGCAGCTTTTCGAGCGCAGCACGAAGCTCTCAGCTCTCGAGGCGCAGAGCGCCGAGCTGCAGGCGGCTGTAGCCCAGGCCGAAGCCAACGTGTCCAGCCTGACCGCACAGCTGAAGGAGGCGGCCGATGCACGGGACACCGCTGCGGCCAACGCGGACCAGGCAGCCAAGGATGTGCAGACCAAGGACGAGGAGCTGGAGCGGCTCAACGCCATGGTGGTCGAGCTCAAGACCGAAGCCACCATCGCCAAGGCAGAGCTGGACGGTGCCTACGGGTCGCGGACGCAGCGCGCAAAGGACGTGGCAGCATTTGCCAAGTCGGCCGAGAACGATCAGCTGCAGCAGGAGCTCGACAACATGAAGAAAGAACTCACCAGCACGCTCAAAGAGTACGAGGACCTGACCAAGGACACGATCACGGCAGAGCGCGAGAAGCTGGACCTGGAGGGCCAGCTCGACGACGCCCTCGCGGCCAAGACGTCCTTGGAGGCCGAGATGCGCTCCACGCGCGAGAAGCTCGAGGCGGAAGTGGCCTCCCTCAAAGAGGAACTCGATGCGGAAAAGCTCAAGGTGGCGCCGACGTCGGGCGGCGGCTCGTCTCGCGCAGGTGCCAGCATGCTGAGCGAGCAGTTCCGGGCGACGATGAAGGAGGAGCGGAAGAAGTTCCAGGAGGAGCTCAGGGTGAGTGCTTGCTGCCGTGTTGCCTCTCTTTCCCCGCTGTTTTCATATGCTAACTGGTGTAGAACGAACAAACGCAGAGGAGAAAGCTGGAGGACGAGGTCCGGACGCTCAAGCGGGCTGCCGGGCCTGGCAAAAGCCCTCTGAGTCCAAGGTAAAGCTGCAGAAAGAAGACAGTGCTGTCTCTTCCGCTCTTGGTTCATATTTGCTGCTTTCTGCCTGCATCTCCTTTTTCTTTACAGTTCAACATCTAGGCACGACATCTAGGCGGCGGACAGCGTGGCGGAGTTTTACGGCGTGTTCTTGTTTTCGGTTTCTGTTTTTACATTTTGCTTTTTCTTTCTTTTCCTTTGTTTCCTACTTCTTTTTTGTTGTCCTCGTGGACAGTTTCGTTGTAGATATATTTATTCCCAGGCATTGGATAGACTTTGGGACCTGGCTAGCATTCAAGGGGAGCAAACGTTGACACGCGGTAGGGTTTGGGTAGCCATATTCCATGTAGAGGCATCGGGCTCTTGATTGTCTCGAACTTAAAAAATAGAAGAGGAACTACATTGTTTATTTCGCTTTGCCTTGTTTTCTTGGCATACATGTGAGCTTGGTTGCGAGTTTTGCGTTCCGTCTCCGAGCGCAAGTGTTGCACGTGAGTCCGAAGCTACTCGTAAAAGCGCTCTGCTATCTAATCGCACTGTGCCGCGAACCACCAAGGCGGCATCACACTTTTCGGCGATGACCATGAATCTTTGATTTCACGGCAGCACTTCGTTTTCTGCGATCGGCATTGGGTATTTTCAGTTACTTTTTTTGATATACCATCTTACATAGTCGCTTGCAAGGCAAATCAGACAACAGGGCAAATGGGAGAAGACAAGACCAGCAGCACTACCGCCGCCGCTGCCGCTGCCGCCAGTGCAACGGAGATGAAGGTCGATCCGGCGCGCGCAGCCGCCCTCGCAGTCAACCTCGCGGCCGTCAAAGACCGTCTGGCCGCGGCTGCCGGTGGCAGGTGAGCTCCTCTTGTGTTGATTGTCGCTGTTGCTGTTTCGTACGCTGCAGCACCGTGCTGATGTTCCCCCCTCCCCCCCGCAGAAACGTCCGCCTCGTGGCCGTGAGCAAGCTCAAGCCGGCCAACGACATCCTGGCCCTGCACCATCCTGGCGCTTCTGCAGGAGCAGGAGAAGGTCCAGCAGCAGGGCAAGTCCACTTTGGCGAGAACTATGCGCAGGAGCTGCGCGACAAGGCGGCTCTGCTGCCGCGGACGATCCGGTGGCACTTCATCGGAGGTCTGCAGTCCGGTACGTCTTTATATGGTTCTTTTTTTATTGTGTTTTCTTGTCCAGCCGCTGACATCCTAGGTCACTGCAAAAATCTCGCCCGCATCCCCAACCTGTGGTGCATCTCCAGCGTAGACTCGGCCAAGAAGGCCAAGCTGCTGGACGCGGCCCGGGGTGTGTTTCTGAAGGAGGCGGCGGCGGCGGCGGCGACCACCAACGAAGAGGCCGGCCCCCTCCACATCCACGTCCAGGTTAACACCTCGGGCGAAGAGAGCAAGTCCGGATGCAACCCGGGCGACGATACCGTCGCGTTGTGCCGCACCATTGCCGAGGAGTGCCCCAACCTGCGGCTGCTGGGCCTGATGACGATTGGTGCCATTGCGCGGAGCAAGGCCGTGGCACAGGACGAGAACGAGGGGGCTGAGAACCCGGACTTCGTTGCGCTCCGGGCGCAGCGCGATCTGGTGAGCCAGGCCCTGCAGGGGAATCCTGCTCTCGAGCTCAGCATGGGCATGAGCGACGACTTTGCAAGCGCGGTGGCGTCGGGCAGCGATGAGGTGCGGATCGGGAGCACGATCTTTGGGCAGCGGCCGGCCAAGGCGGACGCAAAGATCACCGTCTAACGAGGTGCCGAGGGCGGAGTCAGACGGGGTGGGAAGAAGAGAGGTAAGGACTGAAAAGTCTCTTTCTGGCTACAAACTAGAACAATGCCAGAATGTAATGATTAGACAATGCGTCAACACACCGCCGTGGAGAACCGTGAGGAGAGACAATCTTCTTACTGCTTGCCGGCATTCAGCATCGCGGATTGCGAAAAGAAACATGTTCTTGTTTCTTGCAATGTCTTGACTCTTGGACTCATAGGACGATGCAGGAAACGATCTGAAACATTAAAACGGAGCATTTCCCTTTTTTGTCTATGTCTGCTTGGCATTTTCTTCTTCTGCTTCGTCTTGCCTTCCACGAATGAGTGTCATCCGCGTCGATCTCCCCAGTTCATGCGATGGGGGCTGCTCGTCCCATTGCGACGCATGAAGGCGAGGCGGAAAGCATAGACGGCAAGCAGCGGCTACGCTCCCTGAAGAATATTTTCTTTTTGGAGATCCGCGGTAATGGTAGATCATTAGTATTGTCTTCTCTTTTTTTTCTTCTTTTCCCCCCTTGTTTTACCTTTCTGGGTGTTTTTGCTCGCCCTTTAGTCGTGAATGAAAAGAAGAAACCCCGTGGGTTCTAGACAACCGGCTCGCAAAAGCAGCATCGCATTAGATCTGCCGGCCCATCCTTTTTCTCCTCTTTTGCCCTCTGATTCTTTCCCCTCCTATTGCTCTTTTTCTACTTCGTGTCGAATACGGGAAAGCGAAAGAACAAGAGACAAAGAAAATGGCGATCTGGTGGCCCTTGTCACCCGTTCTCGTCTTTCCTTGATGTTGCAGTTCACCCTCGTGTGCGCTATGATGGCCTCCGTGCGCCGACCGAGCAGAACACTCCCAGGGAAGGGCTTACTTCCACCGCGTAGGCGAACGTTGCATACCAGAAGTCGACCGTTTGAGCAGGACACTGGGGTTGAGAAACACTCACCCGCTCCCGCCGTTGCGTTCTCTTTCTCTCTGTTCATCGAGCGTCCAGCTAGATTCTTGACATTTCTTTTGGCAGTCTCGGAAATACCTCTCCCGTTATTGGGTCGCAGCCATTTTTTGAATCTGGGCGTTTGTTTGAGATGGTGGGAAGGCAGAAATGATTGCTTTCTGTCCGCAGATCAAGGCGGCCGCGTTCTAGGTGCGGGAAGGCCATATTGCATATCTAAAGTGATGTTTTGCCTCTCTTTTCAATTTCGTTTTGTTCTCGGTAGGTGATAACCAAAGACAAAAAAGACTTGGCGCAGAGAACAGCTTCCATGGAACGGCAGAGCAAAGGATTGCGCCTGCTTGGCGTTGTCAACAGCTACAGCATTACGGAGTATGATATTGATGTTGTTTTCCTTTTTCCTTTTGCCTTTTTTTTTTTTTTTGCGGGGAACGGGACAAAAAAACGGGAGGCCAAAAAAGAGACCAGCCTGCTCGTATGGCCATGCCGTCACTGTGCATCGTTCTACACATCATTGTCGAACTCGAACGTCTTGCGGTCGGGCGGTGTCGACGCGTGTATTCTTTGCCACTTCGTTTTGCTCCCGTTGCCCATGAGCCTTCTCCCTGTTTTTGCCAGAATCGAAGGAATTCAAGAAAAACAAAGGTAGGAAGGCAAAGCAAAAATAAGGAAAAGAAATAGAGTGTTAAATTTCCGGCTCCATCGGTCCGCCCAAACGTCACGAATGAGCGGAACAAGCCTTTCTGCTCGAACTTAGCACACGGGATATGCGTAATAAAGTACGGAGTACTTCGTAACATACGCACCCTCTCCGTCCTTGTATGGGTGTGTCTGGCCCCGGGTCTTTGCCGCGCCCACCCGTTGTTCGTAAAGCACCGCACGTGTAAACTGTACGAGTAATTCAGGCCATATCATTCTACTCATACCCGCACGTCGTACACACCTTGCGACCCGCTTCCTTCACCGAGTGTCAGAATCAAACCACTCACCGACCGTCACGCTAAAAGAGGTTGGCAATCTTATGGGAAGAGTGACGGCCGAGGGTTCAATTCCGTGGGCATGGTTTCACGGCTCTTCATGTCTTGTGGGTCCGAGAAATCATCGTTGCCTACCCTTGAGAAGCCTGCCAGCATACGTATTATTGAAGAAATTTTTGTTAGGATCCTCGATGCCTATGAAGCGATGGTAACCTGCTGCGCTCCACAAGCGTCTTTTGCCCATCCTTTTCACGACAGGTTTGTCGGCTTGGCAAACGGCGCTCGGGAAGGACACGGGAAGTCTCGATGAAAAGGTGATAGGTCAACTTTTATGCCCATGGGGAAGAGCAGAATGGTAGTTCGGATGAGAGAGCAAATAGCGTAGCCAAAGGGGCAAAACAGGAACAACAAAAAACGGTTTTGTACTCCGTAAGTGCAATCGCGTTTCCGGCTTGATGGTCAAGCGGCACTCCCGTCTCCACAGCACAAGAAAGTGAAAGGAAAACCGCAGTGCGGAAGGAAACGAGAAAAACATGGAAGGCCTCCTGAAGCTGCAGATCTCGTCGCGTGGGTGACGGGGGTGTAGTCTGGTAGTGTGCGCGCTCTGTGAATATCCGAGGAGCATTATGGAGTACTTCGTCTGCCGGATAGACTCACCGCATGGGTGTGTGATAGTCCCACTTATGGAAGAAAAGTCGTACTTCGTACATCGTAATACGCGAAGAAGCTTCGAAAAGGAACACATCGAAAGATTGATGGCTTCTTCTTTCCCGCCTTCGATTCCCAATCCAGCCTAGCATCCCAGCGCAAAGGCCCAAACTACAGGCAAAAAGGGGGCAGAAACCGGTTGTGTCGTTCCTCTCTGTTGCTTTGGTAAATTTGATTTCCCGATCGGGAAACGGCCTCGACGAACAGAGAAGCTTCCGAAACGGCCGGGGGGGGGGGGGGGGTGAGATTTGATGTTAATTAAAAAGAGGTCAAGGAAGAAAACGAGAGAGCGAGTACTTGCGTCGCAGGTACCCCAGAAAAAGGCTTCCGGTGGCCTGCCTTGCAAAATAGGTGGCCGGGAAAGGTTGGTAGCGGGCTAGGAACCCGTCCCGTGGGCCTGGTGGAAGAAATTAGCTTGCGTCCCTCGTATTTTTAAGATGTCAAACGGAGTATTCCGTAGACGACTCGTAGAACGCGCTGTGGAGAGCCATATCCGAACCTTGCAAGATGCGTTGCAAAAAATAGGGCCGCCGAGGCCCTGGCACGTTGCAGGAGGAGTCAAAGAGAGAAAGGCGTGGGAACCGTTGAAGACGCTAGCTACCTTTGCAGGGGGGAGTGTGGACCTAATAGAAACGGAAGCTTTCCCCGGTCCCAGCGTCAGAAGGGCTGGTAAAGCTCACGAAACCTGTGAATAGGAGGGGGCATTTCAGCATGGCATCGAGGAGTCGCTTCTCAGCAGAGCTCGGCTCTGTCCTGCATTGACGACATTGGGTGGCTGGCGAGCAAAATTCAAACGGGCTGGACAAGGTCGAAAAGAGATGGAACGAACCTGCAATAGGAAAGAAAGGGGCCTGAGCTCTGTTCATGCTGTCTTCCCCTTTCGTCTGCAGATCGGAAACCGGATCATTGCCGAAAAGCATGCATGCGAGCATGGTCTTTTCTGCAAACGGGTGTGTAACACGGTGTGCTCAGCACGATTTGGACCGTGGGTAGGATTCGCAGCCGTGGCGCGCATGCAGAGAAAGCGTGCTGTGCTGCGTAGGGGAGTGCATGCACCTCCGTGACACTTCCACATGCAGTAAAAGGCATATGCAGGACCGCAATAGCTTGGATGTCGGCAGGGCGCGAAGGCTGACATGGCGGTAAGCTGTGCTCCGTAGCCAAAAAGGCCACCTGGGAAGGATGAAAGCAAGGAGGATCCACAGAAAAACTTTTTCTCGGGAGGCTCAGAAATATGAGAAGTGAGGACCGAAAAGGGGTTGCAGCCAGACCGGTCCAGCTGGAGGACCTAGTGTGGGCTCTTTTGATATCTTCCATTCGGGCCCTTCTCCGGAGTGGATCCAGGAGAGCCTTCCCGACCGATTGGATCCAACGGAGGAATTTTGGTTTCCTGGGAGCGGAGCACTTTGGCAGAGGATGCAGGGAAGGCTGTCTGGCTGCTCGCAGACACAATATTGCTTCGTGGAAGGATGCTTGGGCGAGCTGAGCGCATGTTTCGGATCGAGAGAGCGGTCCAGTGAAATTTATTGGCATATCCGAGGGGCAAGCCCTGTCTAGCCGCCTGCGTGCTAGAGTGCACCCGGCATCGCCACATCATTCGCCTGTCGAGAAGACCCAGGGCAGGCGCACGATGAAGACCTACAGGTATCTCAATTACTCAAAGGCGCGCAGTGACCAAAAACAGTATATCGAAAAGACAGCCCCGGATCGGCTGCAATTCTCATCACATGATGGCAGGAGCATGCGCTGGATGCTGATTGGAATGTGTCCCAGTCTCAGCTCCAGCTTTTTGACCCGTCTTGTTTCAATGTTGTCTTGAATTGCCATTGGCAGAAAGGGAGGCTCAAAGAGGCCAGTTAATCCATAGAAACAAGGAAAGAAGGGGATGCGGTCCGAAGATTGGTCTGCTCGATTTTGCCAACCAGGAAACGCAGAAGCCGTATCACACGTCACAGGGGTCGGGAAACTGGGCCGCGCGGGTACCTGTTCGTATTGGCGACGGTGATGATAAAACGGCGGAAGTCTGCTTGTGCTGGCTGTTGGGTGCTGATGTGCAGTTTTGGCGTTAGCAAAACGAGGCAAAAATAGAAAGAACGTAAAAAAAAGCAAAATGGAAACGAGAGATCCAGCCCCTGTTTCATAGGGGCGTGAATCGAAAGGGAAAGGGGGAAGAACCTGCCACAACGCAGTTTCCTACTCGTATTTTAGGCTTTCTTGTCGTGGCCCGAAGGCAGGCACGATCGGTGGTAGCTGTCCACTAGTCGAGCCTCCCAAAGAGGGAAGAAGGCAGCGGCGAACATGCTCCGTACGGAAGTAAGATTCGAGCCGGGTAGAGGCATGGATTCTCGTCCCAAATGCCTGTGCGGAACCGTTACAGAATGGCAAGAGCGACTTTGCGCAACGAAGACACCCACGGGCGTGGCTCTGCGCGATTCCTCCCTATTTGGGCAGTTGGTTTCGCAACCTCCCCCCACCCCCCCAACCCCTGGCGCTCCCCTTTTGAGCCCTGTAATCTGCGAGGGTACCTGCTCGAGCTGGAATGATTGCAGTCTACGCGAAGCCCTCCCCTGTGCCTGCCGGCTGATCCTGCCTCTCAACAGTTTTATTTCCTCTCCTGCTTCCGGCTCTGCTCCGTATCGTCGAAAGGCCCTCTTGATTTGATAACAAGAAACATCGTATGGAGTATTGTTCTCATCCTTTATCCCTGCGGGTGTCTCGCACAAGAGAAACACGCAATTTGCTATAGGGTCAGCCAGGCACGTATTGATTTGTCCTGCAAGACCCTGGCACACTTCAGGAACGGCGTTCATGGCGTGCTCGGGGCTGCCAGGCACTTGTGGCACAGCCGTATTGATCGTGGCACCTGTCCTTCTATGTACTCCGTATAGCATCTGGGCGCAGCGCATGCTGTTGTTCTACGACTTGGCCGGGTAAGTCTTACGGACCCTACGTAGTGCCTAAAGACTTAGGAGGGTCAGATTCAACGAAATCTGCCCTAGACGCCGATACTGAGACACAGCGGTGTTTTCGTAGTTTGGGCTGTCCTGGCTTGTGGCGTGCACTTTTGTTTCCGCCAACGAGCAGCTGCTAGAGCCCTACACAAAGGTGAAGGAACAGAAACAAGGCGGGAGAGACGGAGGCCGCCTCGGCCTCGACGCGGACTAAGGCTGCAAATATGAGGCTGCGAGGCGCATAGGGGATATGTCTCCATTGCCTGACGAACAGTCTGCTTGTCATGAGGTCGATGTTCCTGCTTGGCTTGCTGGCAGTCCAGCAGAGCGGATGCGTTGTGAAGTGCTAGGATTTGCTGTATCTCAGTTGGGCCAGGCACAGCCTGATCCGGCACTCTTGGCTCGCCCAGCTGCGCCTTTCCCTTGCCGAAGTATCTCCTGTTCCTGACTCGACTCGGCCCGCCGTCAAGGCCAGATCCCTCAGCCAGCACATGCACAAGGCGGAGGCGGGCGGGAGCGGGCGTGGTGTGGTAACACAGCAGATCCGGGTTGGGCAGAAAATGGCTTGCATGCTGAACACAGACAGGGCAGGGCGAAGGAGAACGAAGGCAACAAACATGCTAATGTATCTTGTTACACCTGCGCACATGCTAGCCAAGGTGACCGAGGTGCGTATTTACACAAATCCGGGAAGAAGAAGGAAGAGGCAAGGGGAATCGGGGTGGTCATATTTTTTTTTATTTTTTTTAGAAACCTGAACACGAGACCGCGAATAAAGAAATAACACAAGCACGGAAGCACGAAAACGAAAGTCAAACCCAAAATCAAAATCAATAGCACACAAAGTAGGGTTACAATATGAGAGAAGCACAGCATTTCTACTCTTGTTTGTATCTTCGCCGACTGCACAAAATACGACGGAAACGGAGGACAGACGGGGGAGATCAAAAAGGGGGCCGATGCGGTGTAATCGTATGAAGGGAATGCTCACTTACCGTTTGTCCTGTCTAGATGCGGCTGCAGCCAATGTCCCGGGCGTCAATTGACCCAGCAAAGAAATGATGTTTGCAATGATCGCACAAGCCCCTTTTTTGCTTCTCTACGACTAGGCAGTATGACCTCCTATTTCTGTTTGCCGTGAAGAAAAAGAAAGGCCATTGTTTTGCCGCTCGACCATTCACGTCCGTTTTTCATTCGGGCCGCCGCCTGAGATACTTTATCAAGCGACAAGGGGCAGCAGGATAGCACTGGTGTCGATGAATATACGGAGTACGGGGTAGTTAAGGACTAATTTGCACCACGGACAGCGGAGCAACGGGGGGTATTACTAGTACAGGGTAGTGTATTGCAGCGCGGCTGCTTAGCATCTTTGCATGCTGTTGCCAAAGCGACAGGGCGCGGTAGACAAGCAAACCGTGCGTTCAGATAAAGGGGTGGTAGGATACATATCCACAGACCTCTCTCGTCTGCGATCGGATTCGCCTGGGGAGGGTTGCAGAATGCAAGCGAGGAAAGGGAAATAGTGGGTACCTTTTTTTTCTTCTAGAAGGATTTCCACCTAGCTGTACAGTTTACACCGAATGAGAAAGAGAGAGGAGAACAGGGCGCCAGAGGCAAAAGAAGCCGGAGAAGAGAGCAGGTGTGGAAACAGGAAAGGGGGAAAAGCCAGGAGACAGCTGAGCCGGCTCTCGCTGCAGCGTGAGACCCTTGCCTGCTGGCCAGCATCGTTTTCTTTTGGTCCTGCTTGGAATAAAATACAATGCGCCGAACAAAAGCCTTGCCTAGCGCATTACGTCGTAAGCCGGGGAACGGGAAAGGGAAATCAAAACAGAATAGGGCCGAAGAAGAGAAGGAAAAGGGAGAGAAAAAGAAATAGAAAAAAACCAGTTGAGACGAACCGCAGTCCGTTTCGGCATGACACTCTCCGCAATTTATCTGCCTTTTCCATTTGAAGCCTTGATCGTCAATGTCATTGAGCGTGGCTTTGGGCACTCGTGGCGTTCTCGGCATGGTGGATGCCCGTGCTTTTCTTTTTTGGGGATTTGGGTGGCTCCAAGGATGACGCTCTGTGTGTTATTTCGACTGCTACAGCAGCCAAACGCCGTTCTAGATGCTCTCGGCTCTCTCCGCTATGTCTTGGCCTCTGCCATGGAAATGGGCATGCCTTTCCCGCGCAACGGCATGTGTCTCGTATGTTGTGGACGCCGCGATGACACAAGAGTCAAAGACCAGGAGTCACGTATCTTCCTGAAGCTCAGCCATGCTCGTACAAGCCGTATCGTTCAGTATCCTGTTCCGTCAACTTCAAAGCAGGGCAGAGTCAGGTATCCGTAGTCCTATCGGGAATGAACTTCCCAAACGAGGCACGAAGATAAGACAACAGCGAGACACCGTCTCCAAGAACACCCACTATGGCGGCAGTGTCCGAGACGACCGAGCAGCGGGTTCTCCCTGGGGAAGACACAGGACGAACAGGGAAAAATAAAGACCGCACACCCTCTTCCTGGAGATGGCCGAGGGAACAGCCGTCGTGCAGTCAACCAGCCAAGGACACGCCCCTCCTCCCGAATAAAGAAGGCGTTGTAAGATGATACTCTGTACGATACGAGCACGAGAAAAATTAATACGAATAATACCGAAAAAAAACCTTCCGCCTCTTCCTGCTCCTTCGGTACCGTTCCCTCCTGCTTCTCTCTTTCCGAATTTGGCTGTTGGATAAAGGGCTGCTTTCGCTGGCTGTCTTTGAAAGAGGAAAGAGGAAAGAGCAAAAAACAACCAAACGAAGGAGGTTGCCACCCGTCTCCGGGCTTGCCATGTGCGTTCGAGCGCACAACAAGAATGCGACGCTCATGCTGTTGGTGTGCATGCTCGCCATGTGTGCACGTCCGTGAGAGCAGTGTACGAGTATGTACTCAACGAAACCGTCTCAAAAGCTACTCGGTTGTACTTGTACTGTACGGAGTAAGATGCCCTGACAGACTGCATTGCATCTGACTGGAAGAAATACGGGGGCCGGTGTATCGCAGCGGACCAGAGTACGAGTACCTGTACGAGTACACTGCTGGTGGGCTTGTGCGCGCGCACATGGTTCCTTGTTTCCCATGCTTTCTCCTTTTTCTTCTTTTTCTTCTCTTCTTTTCATTCTCTTTTCCTCTTCTTGTTCTGTGACTCAGACCGAGGTGTGCCTCGCGAGCCAACGCCCGTGTTGGTGTGTGTCTGTGTCTGTGACGGACGTGCGCCGATGTTGGAATTGCAACCCTATGCGCCCTTTTCCCACAGTCGAGAGAGAAAGCAGGCTATGACAAGCTATCACAGTAAAACGAAGGAGAAAACCGGGGCCTACGGTAGCAAGTGCAGCCGAAACAGGGCTGCGTACTTTTCTCGCGGGCTTTGGTCAGATAGGCAGAAGTGGTGTGTGCTGTAATTCAGAATTATGCGGTCATGTGTCGCTATACATAGTACGGAGTAAGGCGCACGAAATACTGTACATGCCGGCCACTGACCAGTAGTATCTTACAGCTGAACTACGTTGTTGTAGAGCCTGGGCCCTTTCACCATCGCCGTATCGCTAATCTTATTCGCCTTGGCATGTTTCTCGGCTCTTTTTTCAGCTGCCGTCGAGAAGGGAGCAGAAAAATCCGGCATTATTTTTGCCGGAACGGTTGTGCCGGAGACAGACAGAAGGAAAAAAATGAAGAAGAAGAAGAAAAAGGAGAAAGGAAGAAGAAAAAAGAAGAAAAAAAAATCCCGAACCGTGCTGTTGCTCTGGACTGGTTCCTTGCATTCCTTCTGCGGCGTCATGGAGACGCCCCGGCGCGTCCCCACTAATATGCGCCGTCACTCTTGTTTGATCACCTCTCGGGCCCTATCCCGTTGTCTTGGGCTGCGGGAGCTACGAGGAATACTACTGCGTCTACGGAGTACGGATGGAAGGCAACACAGCAAGCGGACCACACCGAAGATGCCTTGTCTTGTTTGTGTTCTCCCTCTCGTTTATTTCTTTGGCATGCTGTAAACACAAGCGCAAACCGGAAGGACCTGTGGCTTTGACTCCTGTTTTTGCTTGTGTATTTCCGTTTGCCCTTCTCCTCCGTTCCTTGCCCCATGCCATACGAGTACGAGTTCTTTTGGCCTCGGTAATATGTTAATGCTAGTGTCAGAAGTAATACTCCAGTATCAATATCATACTGGACATGACAGAATGAAGCAGAGACAATGAGGCTGTCGTTCGATGGTAGAGATTGTGCATGTACGAGTAATGTTACGGCATGTCACTCGTGGTGAGGGCTGACAAGAGACGAACCCGCAGCTCATCTCATCCTGGCAGGCTGATTCTGCTCGGATTGTGCAACCGGCAGTTGAGCACGATATTGCAGGTGCTATCATCCAGTGTACAGAAAAAGAGGAAAGAGAACGCCGAGGGGAAAACGGAAGCTCTGGCTTTTGTACATTGTGCTGGCCGCCTTGTTTTCTTGCGCCTTCTTCAATTAGGCTCTCATTGTGTTAATTGTTCACTATGTCTTCTTCAGCCCCGTAATATTCGCATTTGGGATGTCTTTTTCTCTCTTGTTTTTGCAACAATCTTCCACCGATCTCCGTACCTCGGCCTTCCTCTGCTGTCTTGATTGTCTTGATTGTCTTTCTGTATTGTCTCACTTGATTGATATTCACTCCTTCTGTTCGCGCGGAGGATGTCTTCGGTAAACCCTCCAGTCTCGCCATCCCCTCATGGCATTTCCGCTCCCGGCCCGCGGAAATGCCAGGAATGGTACGGAGTAAAGCGAGGGGGAAGGAAAAAGGCGCGAGCGACCCAACCAGGCGGATCTTCTAAAATAAAACAATAAGATAGCACTTAAAAAAGGAGCTGACGTCTGCAAACGGAAAATGGGGGTCGAGGGCCTCGAGGGACAGTAAAACGAGCAGAGAAACGTGGGATAGAGATATAAATTGAAATCAAACCTGGCTGGTGGGAAACGAAAAGCGTGGGGGGGGGGGTTCGTTTGGCATTGTGTCGAACGGAGAAGTTGGGGGTCGAGGAGGCAAGCGTGCGTTAGAGTTAGACAGACAAAAAAGGGGGGTGTATAATTACCAAACGTGAACGAACAGAACAGCAGAGGACATGGAAAGAAATGGACAAAACAAAACAGAATCCCATTGTATTCCAGTCCCTTGACTTTACACCCTCTCAGGCTCCTTTCCTTTTTTATATAATTATTTTTATTTTTACTCCAAGTTGAACCGTCGATTTGGATACCCTTCTACGGAGTACAACCATGATATCAGAAAGAAAAAAGAAGAAAAAAAATAACAAATAAAACGGTCGGAAAATGAGAAACCCACAATGCCCTTCCCTGGCGAATATCGAGCGCTGTCGTAGTGCAGACTTACTCTCTCTTTCTGCTCCGTATTTTGTCTTAGACCAATGCTGCCATCCAACGGCACTGCAGAAAAGGGGCGAAAGGGTGGCTAGTAACAGTAAAACAAAGGCGGCGCCAATATTACGCAGAGAGACGACGTACAAATCACAAAACGAAATAAAGAAGACGTTGTGATCGTTGGTTGAAAAAAAGGGTTTGTGATAGCTAGTGCAACAGCCCGCCATGCAGGAGCTGACACCAAGGGCGGCCTAAGAATAGAAAACGATGCAAGGACACAAACAAAAATCCACCCCAAAAACCAACCCCATCACACAGAAGACACAAGCCGCATGTGGGATTGTGTTTCTAGTCAGCTTTCACATAGACAGGTCGTGCGTTAGTCTCTGTGACTGCTTTTGCGTAGGGTATTACTGCCCCCTTTTTCGGTGCACCAAATTCACGCCGTATAAAGAAAAGGAAGGCTGACGAGAACGGCATGACTGGCAAGATGCAACAAGGAAGCCTGCCCTACGCAGGATGCATGTTGCACAGCCAGAACAGCGCAGAGACCTAATTTTTTGACGGGATCCAACAGGGCACAGGGGCGTTGTTCGGCAGGGCAGAGAAAACACATAAGCAAGAAAAGAAAGCTGATGCGAGGACAAGGATGGCTAGCCAAGATGGCAAAAAAAAAAAGAAAACAAAAAAAAGCAATCGTGGTCGAGCCAAGGCAAATTTCAACGTTTTATTCTGGCTGCCTCCTTTTCTTTTTCTTCCTCGTCTCTTGTACGAGTAGTCCTCATTTGCCGTCGTGGCGGACTGTTTCGCATAGCGGTACGGAGTAGTTGTATACGAGTACAGGTACGTATTACTCCGTACACACGCCATACCGTGCCGTCATCTGTCCGTGTAATACTGGTGCTTACTCGTAAACTTCGTAGCGTATGGGAGCGCACCGTGCTGGCTGTCTTTTTGCCTGCCAAATGCCATTGGGCCCCCAGAGATCAAACTAATCTGTTCCAGCGCCGCCCTAGGTCGGGGCAGTGCGCAGCATTGGAGACGACGACAGCTAAGACGTCATCCGCCTTGTTTCTGTTGATGTCTCGCGTTTCAAGGCCACGGCCAGACCGACCAGCGAATCTGAAGATGCAAAACGGAAGAAAAAGAGCATCGCGGCTGCGAGATACGACGCACTTTACGAGCTGAGTGAGGCGCAGATGCCAAGCTTTTGACCCAAGAGACCAGAAGAGCGAGAGATGCGCCTCGTTTTCTTCCGCCCATCGGCATCGAGAAAAAGAAAATATCAAGATACAACACGACGCGAGACGCAGGACGGAATACGGAGTAGTCCATAGATAACGCATTCCCGAGCGGAACGTGTGCCGGATGAGTGCTGCCTCTTGGGAACAAGCCTAAATAAAGAAAAATAAAGAGGTCCCAAAAGAGCTAACATTTCGTACGAGCCAAGAGCGTGGTAAAAACGGAGTCAAAGCAAATGGCTCCCGTCTTCCCCGAGGCAAAAAAAGAAATAGAAAGCAGCACCAAAAAAGAAAAGTGGACCATAGCGGCCCCGTTCTGATATAACCCGCCGTTTTTTATGTGGATGTGCGGGTGTACTCATATGGAGCACGCGTAGCGTCCCGAGAGTGATGTACCCCAACACAGAGAAAGTTACTGGTTGCTGTTGGGACGGATAGCTCCCCTGGTGCGGAATATCAATCGTTTTAGCGCGACAGGAAAGGAGCTGGGTCGGCTCTTCCGCAGAGACGGACTAAAGAGCTCTTCCCCAAGGTGTGATCTGCGATGATTTTCAGACATTCGCGGACAGTGAGAGAGGTCATCTCAGAGGGCATCTGGACAGATGACTGCGGATGCCACCTAAGTAAACGGCCCTTCCGTTGGGCTTTTGATTGCCGCACGAAATACGACATATCAGGTGGCTGTTCCTGGGCCAGCACAGCCGCAAAGAGAGAACGAAGACATTCGGCAGGTAGAAAAGAAAGGCGGCCTATGGTAGAAAATCTCGTGCCGGCCAGCTCGAGGCGACGAGCTCGGGAAAGCCCCCTTTCTTGGCCAACCCAGCGGGCTTTGCCTTGCCAAAGGTGAGCGGCCCCTGGATCGCCCAGGATTCAACGTCATGACGTTGGCGTCGGCCTGACCTGTGTTGGCCAGCGTTGGTCCGTTGGCATGTTGGCAAAGAGGAACGTTGGGTCTGGACCTGACGAGCTAAGGTAAACAGAAAATTGGGAAGAGACTTGCTGGATGCTTACCGCAACGCGCCCCGGTACTTATTCTACTCCGTAGTCCAGCAGAAGAGCATGCAGGAGTGGTGGGCTCGATCTGCTGAGCTACCGCGCATTATTGCTATGGTTCCGTAGTGGATGCGTCCTGGACTGGCGGGCCAGCGGGTCAAGTACCCGCTACTTGGGTTCGTTTGAGAATTAGTCCCAAAACAGGGGAATGGGGAATGGGGATCGCTGTCCCCCTTTCTGGTTTTTGCTTGCTTCTTCTGTGTCTTCTCGTTTACTCACTCGCCCCCCCCTTTCTTTTTTTCTTTTCTTTTTTTGGTGATGTCTCTCCCTGCTGTCTCTCCCTTCCTTGGGAACGCAGTCGCCTCCCTCCCCTGGCTGAGGTCGCCGGTTGTAAAAATGGGTCGCCGGCAAGCAACCACTTTACCGAGGGCACAGGGAATGCGCCTGCGTGGTCGAGCGTGCGTGAGTGAGACTCAGAGCCTGCAGAGCGCCCCCTGGAAGAGCGCGCGACAGGCAGGCTAGGAGGCCGTGAGAACGAGGAAAAAGAAAGAAAAAAGAAAAGAGATCAGTCGCTACGGAGTAGAGCGATGATCCCGCTGTAGCCGTCTGCCGCGGGACCTCTTGTCGCACTCGATTCGACATGCGTCTGCGTGCACTCCCGTACGCCTGTCAAATAGGGTTGGCTGAGTCGGCTGGCCGCAGATGGCGTAGCGGCGCAGGCCTGCCTCGCAGGTAAGATAAGATACAAAGGAAGCAGTACTCCGTAATTTCTGACTCCATCGTACTCCGTAGCGATGTACGATATGCTGCGCGTCGCGCACGATTCCCTTGTGTGCGCAACGGCGCAGCGCTGCCTCCCGCGGATTACGGAGTACTCGTACCTGGAGGACGAGGCCTGGCAGGGCCTGACGGCAGGGGGGAGGCGTGGTTTTCTGTCAGGCTGTCAGGTCATAAGTATCTTATGGATCCGCCGAGTGCCTCGTCGAGGATCACTCGTGCTCCGTGGTTTTGGGCTGCTGTCGACCGGTCGCCATGGGCGAGAAGGGGGTGGGAGGCAAGGTCGAGCAACGGACAGGGAGGGTGTGGTGTGCCGGTGTCTGGTGCGCGACGTATCTGGCGTGCTGCGAGCGAGGTCTTTCCCCGGGGGGGGGGGGGGGGGGGGTCTCGGGGTCGGAATGGCGGCCATGGGTACCTAACCGATACCTGGGGTGTGCTGGGGCGGCGAGCAGGCAGACAAGCAGGCAGAACAGGGCAGGCAAAAGAAGACGAAAAGAAGAAAAGAAAAGGGCACAAACGCAGAGGCAGCTGCCCGCGGCAGGGTTTGGACAGGGGGCGAGGCCAGCGAAAAAGAAAAGGACAGGGGGCAGAAGAGATAAAATCGAGGCAAAAAACGGTCAGAAGAGACGAAAGCCTCGAGCAGGAAGCGGGAGTGCGCAGAAGAAGAAAGCACCTGTTCCAGCTGCGCTCGAGGCCCTGGCCATCTGTGCTGCGAACAAAAACGAGGCAGGAGCGACGGAGCGAGAGGGAAGGAACAAACAGACCGCGCCCGTCCTTGCTTCCCCGAACGACAAGTCGTCGCATTATAAGAACAGCCGTCGAACCCCTTCCTGGCGCCGGTTTTTCTTCTCGCTCCTTCTTGTTTCCTCATCCACGCGCTCTTCTGTCTCTCCTCATATCTCCCTGTTTTTTGAGCTTCACTTTTTGAGCTTCTCGCCTGCGCTTTTTGTGCCTCATTTCCCCCATCGTCTCTGCGTGCCCGCCCTCTGCCGCCGCTGCTGTCCGCCTGCCGCCGATAGCTTATCGCCTGCGGAAATACGCCAGAATCCTCTCTCTTCTAGAAGCCGCCTCTGGTCTTCTCTGCACCCCCTGCTGCCCTCGTTGCCGGGAACTTTCTCGACTCCCAAGCGGCCCTTTCTTACGCCCACACCCCCCCTGCCCTTTCGGCCTCTCCTCTCTGCCTCGACCACCGCTCTACCACCCGACGGAGTACCCAACGCTTCTCGCCGTCGTTCCCTGCTGCAACCCGCCTTGCAGGTCCCCCCTACCACCCGTACCTGGCAGCTCTCTCCATTTCCCAAATCCAGCACTAATAGTCTGGAATCAAAGGCCACACGCCCCTTCCCTGCCTTTCCCCTGACCCCGGCGCCGCTAAATCCACACGCGACCGCGCGGAAAGAAAAAGACAAAAAGAAAGAAAATACCCATCCCCCCTTTTTTCTCTCTATACTTTTTTTATTATTTGATTTGCGCTTGTTTCGTGGTTATTTGCGCCTCAGTCGCCTTCTCCCCCTGTCGTCCTCGTCTCTTCTTTTTTTTTCCCACACAAAAAGAGTGATCGCCCCCGGCTTGCGACTCGCCTCAGTTCCCTCCCTCTCTTCTCTCTCTCTCCTGCTTCTTCTTGCCTCGTTCATATTTATTTTCCTCGTCTCCCGTCCTCTTTCTTCTCTATCTTACTTCTCTAATAATCTGTCCGTTTCTTTCTTGCTCTCACGCCCACCTTTTCTACACTTCTCGGACATCCGCATCGTCTTCGTCTCAACATACGCCTCAGGACACACCTCCGTCGTCTCTCACCAGTCGCTACACCCGCCTTCTGTACTCTAGACTATTTCCTGCCCAACTCTGCCCGCGTGCATACAGCTGCAGTCGCATGCGACGTTCCATATAGCTTGGTGAGTCAGAAAACGCATGCGATGCGATCAACGGAGCAGACACCGGCTTAGACGCGCCGCCTGCCTCTGCCTCAAGCACATCTTGTCTCGCTGTCTTTCGCCTCAGCTATAAAAGCGAGAGAATTCCCTTTTACAAAAACATATTTGCTGACCTTGCCTTCGCAATAGAAACCCATTTATTCCGCACTCTTCTCTGGCCTTGATCCTGTGTCGCAGATCACTACGCGCACACGGCAACATCTGCATTCCTCGCCGACATCCACACAACAACCACCTACACAACATTCAAGATGATTGATAGACCATCACAAAGTCTGGTCAACCTCGGCCGCGGTGCCTATGACACAACAGGCGTGCCGAAGCCAACACCGCCGAAGCCGCGATAATCAGAAAACTGGAGCTCTTCGGCGCAAAGCATACACACGAGCCGCAACTCGCGCTTTGCGCCTCTAGCTGCCAGCGACGCGGCGTGTACTGAAGCTACCTTGTATTCAAGGAGTTTCACCTGTTTTCTCTATCTCGACTTTTCCTGACGTTGGCCCCGACACCGGGGCAGATGCGCTCACCGCATACGCTTTCAACAACGCATTCTGCATGCAGCATGCATGCATTGCCAATATTCAGCTTTTTTTTTTTTTTAAACGAGTCAAACCCACCGCCTCTCGCATCTCGACGCCGCTGAAATCGCCCGCCATTGTATACTACCAGTTCTGTTATTTTTTTCTCCTTTTGTTTCATGGCCGTCTCTCGTCTACTTCCTTTCTCGTTGTCTCTTCAGCCATATTCCCCCTACATTTTTTAATGCTCGCAACACTGTCGGAGAGAGATGAAAATCCGCAACACTACACTATTCGGCTCGCTGCCACATAACCTCTTGCTTCCCAGCAGCAAGAGATGGGACAAAAATACCAAAAAAAAAAGTACGACAACGGGGAGAGATAAAGTCATTCGGCATACTGGTCTGGCAGTCTGTTTGTGTGCATGATTTTCTTCTGTTGGTTTGGCGTTCACAATAGACGGTCTCTGGGTTTCTAATTTTGGGTTTATTGGTCTTTCCTCTTTTTCTTTTTTCTTTCACCGCGCACCATTATCCACTTCACATATTTCGGCCTCTTTGACGCACTCCTACCTCGACCTCACACCGCCACCGCCGGTCGCCTTTATGCCGCCCGGTCTAGCATACCTCAGCCAGCCAAACATCGTTCGCGACGATACCATGGTCTCCAGGTCGCTGCCCAACGTCATGATCTGGCTGCGCAGTCTCTCTAGGCCGGCGTTAGCGCGACTGCCCTCGTCACTCTCACCTTCATTTTGACGCACTCTGGCTCTCCACTTTATTCATCCGTCGAGTCTTGTTATTTCCATTACTTCAACTTTGTGTGCTTTTATTATCGAAAAAGGGCATGGCAGCAGGACCTGGGCTCCAGAGAATCGACAGGCTTTCGACAGACCTGTCATCTCGACGAGCAGGATTTCATTTTATTTTATGGGACGGATAACAAAAATGGGCGGATCGGAAAAGAATTGCTTTTTTTCTGCTTTTGCTTGCTGTTTCTTTTTTGTTCTGCTTTCTACTGGGCCATGCATACATATAGATAGATCGGGATTTTTCTTTCACAGTTCTGTGCTTCTTCTTATCAGAGTTTTCTACAGTCTTCGCGGGCTAAGAAAGCATTTATCTGATGGGCGCTGTTTTCCTTTCTCCTCCATTTTTACTATATATATTTTATATACCTATTTCCTTTATTTTCTGCTATTTCGATATTCCCTGTACAGATACTAGAATTGGTTTACTATAATAAACGAGCATGTCTGAAGCATCTCGGCCTTCTTTGAATTGTGAAGGACTATCGAAACACACGAGACTGCCGACTGGCCGGGCCGAGGCACTGCTGCTTCCCGCCCAACACAAGCAAAAACGCGCACGCACAAAAACTAAAATAGACAAACTTGGATGCAACAGCCCTACTCCTTACGGTGTACGGCTTACGAGTACGGGGTACTTGTACATTAAGATAACTATACGGAACAACAGCCGGGTGTTGTTCAAGAAACGAAGACAACCAACTCGCAACGGCCTTCAAAAGAATACGGGCAAGATAGTTTCTCCTCCACACCCCTTTATTTTTGCTTTCCCTTCCTTTCCTCCGCTCTAAATACGACGCAGACCAGACGAGAGAAACAACAGCGCCTAGCCGGGTCGGGACGGTCTCTGTCCCAGTTTAGTGCATGCAGCTTGTCACAGTCGTAGCTACTGCATACTTGCGGCTAGTGTCTGCCGTTCTGTAATATTCCGTCCATACCCCGTACGAGCTGGCGTCTCTTTGCCGTTAGCCACAGCACACACGATTTCTAGGAGATAATCGAGACATGCCGCCCTGCGCTGAGAAAGGCTCCTCACAGCAACATGCTTTGAATACACGTATCTTATTATCTTACCACTTGCTCTTTTCCTTGCTTGGTCGTGGTCGTGCTCCGTGGTATTTAAACCGGTTCCTTGGGCCGGGAGATGAGCAACCTGGTCCTTGTTCAATGTTGGTTAGGGCGCTGTCATTGCTCCGTACTGGGGCTTTCGTCTTTTCTTTTCTTGTTCACACACATTTCCCCCCACGCACGCCCCTGGGAAAAACAAACCTCTGCTGCGCCACATAATCTGGCCATGTTAAGAGAAGAAAAAGAACCCCGTTCTATGTACGGAGTATTCCGTAGAGATGCCGGCATTTGAGAAAGCGAGAGACGCTGTGTGGAGATGCACTTTTAGGGGAAGGATGGTCACTCAGGATAACATCCACCAGTATGGAATAGAAAAAGAAATGGTGATCACAAAAAAAAAGGGGGCCATCGTGCTTCCCCGGACCAAGCAGCCGGGATTTTAAGGACCAGGGGGCAAGGGAAAGCATTCTTGCCCATCTAGACGAAACCACAAGAAGAAAGGTGAGGCTTATCCGCCACAAAATCGGCGCGGCACCTGGCATTTCCCATTTCACTCGCAAGATATCGTATCGTACTCCGGACAACCGTGCCATTCCGTGCTGCCCCGGCGGTTTGGTTTTGGGACTCGAGTACCATTTTTTTTTTTTTTTGCTTTTTCTCGTTCTTGGTTTTGGCCTTGGCTCTCCTGCCTGCCCCTGTGTTTTATGGAGCTGTCATTTTCTCCGGGCCCTGCTCGAACATGTTCCGTCCACTACTGCGAGCTCCAGCCTGCCCCTGAGTGATAGTCGCCTTCCCCCCTCGGGCACTAGTGTAAGCTGCAGCTTTCCCCAAAATGAGCACCGCCGCAGCGGAACGACATCCCGGTCCCGACCTAACGCAACTGTAGCGAGACATGGGAGTTGAAATATCGAGCAGTATTCGTATTAGGAGCAAACAGAACTGCTACGTACGGCGTACGAGTACAAGTACTCGTACTTGTACCTGTGCGAGTAAATTCACTCGTACACGTCCTCGGAGCACTCCTAATCGTTTTATTTCTGTGGAGTCTTTTTATGGTCATGGCATGATAGTTCCCATGAAGGCAAAAAAGAACCCCCCCTTTTTTTTACAGGCACCCATTTTCATATGTCACCCAAGTCCATGCGATAGCTACTGTGTAATTACGAGTAATCACTCACCGAATTCTAATCCTACAGAGGCAAAAAAAATTGGAGCTAATGCAAGGTCAACAGAGCGAGAGCCAGGGAATGAGTGTGCGTGAGAGTACGAGCAGACAGGCAAACGGCCTGGAGATAAAGGAGTGGGCACAAAACAGGAGAGGCGGGCACCGCGCACCCAGGACCACGCTCTTGGGTCCGTCATCCCGCGCTGGAAAAGAGAAAATAAAAGTGGACAAGCGCCAATAGTTCTCGAACGGGGGCGACCTACCGCCCAGAGGACGGCTGGTTCCCTGCGACCAGCCAACGGCGCCGACCTTCCTGTTCAGCCCTTGGTGTCGGAACTGCCGCTTCTCTTGCCTCGTGGCGCAGATATGGAGAACATAACCCTGCTCGATAGTGAACGAGCAGTTATTCATACGGAGTATGGAGCACTCGTACGAGTAGTTGTAAGCTATCTTACACTGCCCTGTATGCGCCGTAGGGCTTCTGAGATTACCCCTGGCGTTGGCAAACAATCAATGCGTCGCATCAATACTATCCCAAATTTTCTTTTTGCTGCTTTCTTCTTTTTTTCCTGCCAATTTCTTCAGTCTGTCACGAGATAAAATAGGATATCACAAACGTGACGCATGTGGGAGTCTTTTCTCTCACAAAAAGGAAAAGGGAAAGAGATTTGTCTTGAGAAACCAATAGCCCAACGGTTTCCCCTTAAGCAGCATAGAGCGTGGGGGTTCGCCTCGTCCAACATGCATGGTCTCGAGGTCACATTATTCTTTCGTCTTTGGAGACGCAAGGTGTGCTTGCTGACAGTCGCATTGGTGGTATCTCAGAAAAGGGCGTGAAAAGACAAAGCACCAATTTCCTGTTTCTCTCACCGCGCACCCCTCCCCCCCCGCCCTTCCCCTTCATCTCCTTTCCCTCTATTTTCCTTCTTCTAATTTTGGGCCTGCTTTGGTTCTCGGTGACGCAGCAGTCCAGCCATAACGACTAGCTAGCATCTACATCGGAACCCCCAACAGAATCGAAGCCATCAATTTCGTCCCCCACTGCCCCCAAAAGAGTGTTCCCACGACCCCTGGGTCTGCATATTGTTTTAGAATCAGTCGTTTTCACTCGATTAGGTAAAAGAGCATACCGACGGACTAACGAGGACTGTTTGGAAAATACCCTGAACAAACATATGCAGTATTATCTTACCCCGTACTCGTACTCGTTGTCAGAGACTTATTGCACTCCTACAGCAGAAAAATAAAACCCCCCTCCGACGCAAGGGCGCTTTGTGTCTTCCCTGCGTCGTCCGCTTCTACGACGTAAAATCCACCGACGAGGCTGCAAGGGGGGGAAAGAAGGGGGGCAGAGTATTGACAAAACTTAGAGCCGTTTCCTTCTTCTCGAGTACCGTTTTGCTTGGCCGTCGTGATGCACCTTCGCTGTCCGGTCCCCTTTTCGTCTTTTGGCGGCAAACGAAACCTCCTGGTGGCGGCGGCGGCAATACCTTCAGGGTTATTTTCTTCAGCTGTGTTTGGCCGTCCTTTCTGTTCATGCCCCTTCTCCCTGGATTTTGCCTCTTGTCGATAGGTAGCGGCCATCCCACGTCATGACCTCAGCTTCTCCTCCCACCCCCCCCTTTTCTTTCCTGGCAGTGATAGGTAGTTGCGGAATCAAGAAGCGAAAGGAGAGACGTGCCGGGCTTGCCGCTTATACCACGTAGGAATCTGCTTGGCTAGGCATCAGCCGAAGAGATTAGACAAATCGTCGGATTGGCTGTCTGCTTCCATTTGTCTTAATGCCTCATCGATGCGCTCAAGTCATACGCAGGCAGCAGGTGGATATGTAAGAGGGCTGATGCGCCGAGGCGGCGCAAAAACCAGGTTTTGTTTTGCTAGCCACACGCCCACGGCAAATACACGGACGGGCCCGACCACTTGGGTTGGGGTTGGCCTTTCTGCACCTTTTCCTTGCCCTTCCTTTTGTTTCCGACTTCCGCGTCCGTCATTCGATCTGGTTGTTGCACCGCATGCCGCCCAATCACATGACGGAGGCATCCCATGCAGCACCCGATGCATGCCGTGTGGCGAGCAGCGCGATGCCAACTGGCGACGCTGAAGATGGGTGGCACATCAGTTTTGCCTTGCCTGCCCAATCAGCTCCCCGTGCATTGCAAATACAATGGGACATTGAGCCGCCTGTGAGATCTCTCCAAGCAGAACTTCGTTGATTTGATCGTGGTAGGCAGGCAAGAGCACTGTATAGAAGCTGGTGCTTTAATGCTGGCTTCTGGCTCTAAACAGTCCGAGAATGCTGAGGATATAAACTGCCTTTGTTTTTATGACCGCAACATCGTAGAATCGGCTGCCTGGAACTTATCTGGCGACGCATTTGTTTTGTACCAATCAACTGCCATATTAGTTTGCTTTGCATGGGGGCGACAAATGAAATATATGAAAATTACAAGCGTAGACTGCGCTGCAACGACGGAAAAGACCAGGCTATTCACTGTCAATCTTTTGATGAAGCTTGTTTTGCTCTGTTCAGCCTTGCGGTGTTGTGGTGTAGTTATCTTACGACGTACAAGTACAGTGACGCTGTGCAGCTGTTGGCCCCTCACCAATTGAGCACGACTGGCGGCAGTGTGGGGCAAAGCCCGCTGCGCCCAGCTTACGGAACCAGCCCCGCACCATTTGCGCGTTGCCTATCCAGCAAAACCGCTGGAGAAGCATCGAAGCCTCACGTCTCAATTCCAACCTCCCACCTCCCGCCTCCCCTCATCATCGCCCATTTGTCGGCGCATTCAATTCCGCGGCCTCTCTCTGCCATTATCCTTCGCAATGTCTATCATCCAGCAGCACAACGCCGCGTCCCTCAGCGACGCATGGCGCACCATCAACATCGACGCCCTCGAGGAGGACAGCCCGCTCAACTTTGACATCGCCACCCTGCGGCCGCCCGTGCCCGAGATCACCGAGCCGGAAGTGCGGCAGCTAGCTGGCCAGGTGCGGCAGCTTCTGCGTGCTGGCGACAATGACGGCGCCCTGCGCGGGTGCCTGGAGATGCCCGTTTACGTGGGTACGGACGCGGCCAAGGACGCGGCTCTGCAGACCGTCGTCGAGGTGCTGCAGTCCATCAAGGCGAGCGACATGAGCCCGCTGCTGAAGCGGCTGTACTCGTCGGAGAACGGCAGCGAGCTTCTGGACGTGCTGATGAAGTATCTGTAGGCTCTTCCCGCTGCACGTCCTCCACCCCTCCCCCCCCTTCTCCCTCAACTAACGCCCCTAGGTACAAAGGAATGTCTTCGTCGGCCGGCTCGGCATCGTCCGCGCCCCGCACCCCGACACGGGTGACCCCCCAGCAGACCGGCGGCTTTAGCCAATTTGGATCGCGGCCCGGTGTCGGCAACGAGTCAGCAGGCGGCGCCATGAGCGTGCTGCTGAGCTGGCACGAGAAGGTGGTGGAGGTGGCCGGGCTGGGCAGCATACAGCGGACGATGACGGACTGGCGGAGGGTGTGATAGAGACAGGCGGATGATGTGTGGAGGGGGCAGTTGAAATACCAAATACACGCGAAAATACGAAAACACACGAATATCATCAAATACAGAACGCTCGACGAAATAGGCTCTCGGGATGCTGAGCGGTGGCTAGGATCGGGTCGCAGGACGCGGCGAGGACCTGTCTCCATGCGTCCTTGCCCGCTAGGTTTGATGGCGTTTGTTCTCGACCTAGGATCTTCCGAGACGACATAGATAGGAAGAACGAAATCAAATTTACCACCAGTTGCCATTGGGAGATTACGCAAAGAAAAGGCCAAGATACTCGTATGAACAATGCACTGTCTAGCGGCTCATATATTTTACAATTTTTTTTTGTTTATTTTTTGTCATGCTTTCTCCATTTTACGTGCGTTATTTTTTCTCTAGGATGTCCTTGAGATTGATCTGTCCGCTGCCTCTTGCGAGCGGCTTCGGCTCGTTCGTTGCCGACGGGTGCCACCCGATCATGTAGATGATCCGGAACGTCGCCGGGATCGTACCGTCTGCGTTGCCGTGCAGCTCGCGGTAGATGGCGTCGTTGGCCAGCAAAACGTCGCGGCCGATCGCGCCCATCTCGCGGCCCAGAATCGCGCTGCTCTCGCCCATCGCCTGGAGGTCCGCCATCAGCGCAAACGTGTCCGGGTAGTCGACAATGATGTCGTCCACGTCCACGGTCAGCATCGAAAAGCCCGCGCGCTGCAGCAGCCCTCCGACGTCGCGCACGTCGGCCAGCGGCGACACGTGTGGCGACAGGCCGCCGCGCCGGTCCTGCTCGGCCAGCTGCAGCGACGTGCGCAGCTCGTAGAGCGTGTCGCCGCCTAGCATGGCGCCCAGAAAGGGTGCGTCAGGCTTGAGCAGGCGGTTGATCTGAGTCAGCACGCCAGGCAGGTCGTTGGTCCAGTGCAGGCTGAGGCTGCTGAGGATGAGGTCGAACGAATCGGGCGAGAAGGGGGATGCGGCAACAGCGGCGACATCGTCGCCAACCTCTCCGCTGGCGCCTACACCAGCGCCATTTCCTTCTTCTTCCGTGAAGCTCATCACGTGGCGCGTGATGTCCATTTCCTGGTTGAACGGCAGGTCTGTGTCGCGGAACAGCATGCCCGGCGACGATTCGGAGGCCGTCAGGTGCTTAATACGCGACGAGAGCGGCGGCTCGTTGGGGACGGCCGGGTCCGGGTCGGGGCGAACTAGAGCGCGGGCCACGTTGCACGAGTTGGCCCCGAAGTCGAGGGCCCGTGGGAAGGCCCGCTTGATGTCCTAGCGCGCATTAGACGAGGGACGCAGCCTTCCAAGACCATGAGGGCCAAAAATGAGCGTACCAGAAGCCGTTCGCAGAGCCGGACGGCCACTTCGTCTTTCAGATAGTCGGCCTGCCGGCTGGCCTCGACATTGGCAGCGGCGCGCTCCTTCTGGAGCCATTTTGCGCGGCGGTTGAAGACGTCAAACACCGGCTTCCCACCGGCCTGAAATGCATATCCGCGGCGAGAAGAGACGGGAGTCCAAGGCGACGTCAACGACGAGGGCAGACACGGCACGACATGCCGGCGCGAGGCTGGCAGCGCCGCCCGCTTCAATTGCGTTGTCGCATGGGCGCGAAAACAAAGCGACGGCATTCTCGTTCCGGACAAGGAGAGGATGCCTATTCCATCGCTGCCGGCGAGACAGAGAGAGCCGTTCGGGAGTGTAAGAGCTCTTGAAAAAATTGTATGCAGAAGCGGATAGCTATTAGAAAACGCCTGAACGTCATTGTGCGCACATTGGGAGGTCCAGCCACAGGACAAGCCACATGCGGATTTTGCGGGGCTCGCTCGAGACCGCCGTTGGACACTTGCTTTATTCCAGTTTGTTCTTGTCGTCTTTCTCGTCTTGGAGTAAAGCGGTCGTATGTAATCTGTAATAGCGGACGAGGTAGCACACACCACTATCCTCCTCGTATTTGCGTCCAGCGCCATTCCCCACTGACAGGACGAAAAGGAGGCGGCGCCAAACGGCCCAGAAAACGTGTGGCGCCAGCCATTGGAAGGCCGGCGGAGCTAAGATTTGCAGCGCAGTGCTCCAAGCGGCGGCGACGGGCGGGGAGGGCAATCGAAAAGGGGGACCCAGACGAACATCTCCCAGAAGGGAAAGCGCCAGTGGGAAAGCCCAGCAGCGGCCTTGGCGGCAAAGGACCAGAAAATAGCCACGAGAGCTCCCCTTCCTTTTCTTCGACACTCTCCGCCTCCTCCGGCACCGCTCCCCACGGCACGACACGACACGACACACTTCCCCAGGCGAGTCGAGCCGCTGACGACCTGTTCCCCGCGTGCTTGTTTTTCGTCTTCCCGCTCCTCCCGGCCGCATTCACCATCGCATCTCGTGCGGCGGTCTGCGATTTCCCATCGCCAGTCCTTCGGCCTGCTTCACCGAGACGCATCGCTAATCCGCAGCGGCTTTTCCTCGAGCGAGCACACACCTTTCCCCAAGCATCGGTAGACTCCCTGCCACAGCGGAGCCTCTTCCCCGCCGCATCCCCGGGTGACACCGCCGGCTCTCGCCCGAGGTCGTGCCGCGCATCCGGACCCCGAATCGCCGGCATCGAGCATCAAATACCAGCCGTCAGACGTCGAAGCACAGGGGCTCTGAGCAGACAATCTAGTCCATCTTCCACCGCCAACACGCCACCCTACCGCTCCCCGGCCGAGCCCCCTCCATCATGTCGTCGTCCACGGGCGGCTTCCTGGGCCGTTCCAGCACCAGCAACTCGAACATGCGCGGCCTCGTGCAGTTCATTGCTGACCTGCGGAACGCCCGGGCGCGCGAGCTGGAAGAAAAGCGCATCAACAAAGAGCTGGCCAACATCCGACAGAAGTTCAAAGGTGGGCGGCACACAATAGACGCACGACGAGGTGTCCTCTTGCTAGACGGCTAACAGCGTGATTTCAATTGTCCAGATGGCAACCTCAGTGGATACCACAAGAAGAAATACGTGTGCAAGGTAAGAGAAGGCCGTCCCGCCGTGTCTCTTTGCCCGACTTGCCCGCTCCCCGCTAACCCGCTTCCCAGCTACTGTACATCTACATCCTCGGCTGGAACGTCGACTTCGGCCACCTCGAGGCCGTGAACCTCATCTCGGCGACCAAGTACTCCGAGAAACAGATTGGCTACCTCGCCATGACCCTCTTCCTCCACGAGAAGCACGAGCTCCTCCACCTTGTCGTCAACAGCATACGAAAGGACCTGCTCGACCACAACGAGCTGTTCAACTGCCTGGCGCTGCATGCGATCGCCAATGTCGGCGGCAGAGAGATGGGCGAGGCCCTGAGCGGCGAGGTTCACAGACTGCTGATTTCGCCGTGTGTTCCGCCCGTTCCTAGATGGTTCCGTACCAGGCGCGTGTGGATTTGCCATGCTAACCTTCCTTAGAACGTCCAAGTCGTTTGTCAAGAAGAAGGCCGCCCTCACGCTGCTCCGCCTCTATCGCAAATTCCCAGACATTGTACAGCCGCAGTGGGGTGAGCGCATTATCTCGCTGATGGACGACATCGACCTTGGCGTTGCCCTGTCCGTGACCTCCCTCGTGATGGCCGTGGCCCAGGACAACCCCGACCAGTACAAGGGCGCCTACGTCAAGGCTGCTGCTCGCCTCAAGCGGATCGTAGTGGACGGCGAGTACACGGCCGACTATCTTTACTACAAGGTGCCGTGCCCGTGGATCCAGGTCAAGCTTCTGCGGCTGTTACAGTACTTCCCACCATCAGGTTTGTGCTTCTTGTCGTCGCGTGCATATTTTGCTAGCGAAGGTATCTTTTGCTAACACATCCCTTCCGATCAGAGGATAGCCATATCCGCGAGATGATCCGGGAGTCTCTGCAAAAGGTTCTGAACCACGCCATGGAGACGAACAAGAATGTGCAGCAGAACAACGCCCAGAACGCCGTCCTGTTCGAAGCCATCAACCTCATTATCCATCTCGACACCGAGCACGCCCTGATGAAGCAGATCTCTTCTCGCCTCGGCCGCTTCATCCAGTCGAGGGAAACCAACGTTCGGTACCTCGGACTAGAGGCTATGACGCATCTAGCCGCGCGTGCCGACACTTTGGACCCCATCAAGCAGCACCAGGACATCATCGTCGGTTCCCTCCGCGATCGCGACATCAGTGTGCGGCGAAAGGGCCTCGACCTGCTGTACAGCATGTGCGATTCGACCAATGCGCAGCAGATTGTGGGCGAGCTGCTGCACTATCTGCAGAACGCCGACTTTGCCATCCGCGAAGAGATGGTCCTCAAGATTGCCATTCTCACGGAGAAGTACGCCACCGACGTGCAGTGGTATGTCGACATCACGCTCCGCCTCATCGCCATGGCGGGCGACCACGTCAGCGACGAGGTATGGCAGCGCGTTATCCAGATCGTCACCAACAACGAGGAGCTCCAGGTGTATGCGGCGAAGAACAGCTTGATGTACGTTAAGCAGGACCACTGCCACGAGACGCTCGTCAAGATCGGCACCTACATCTTGGGCGAATTTGGCCATCTCATCGCCGAAGAACGGGGCTGCAGTCCGATCGAGCAGTTCCTGGCTCTGCAAAACAAGGTGCCGGCCTGCTCCGCGAGCACCAAGGCCATGATCCTGTCATGCTTTGTCAAATTTGTCAACTTGTTCCCCGAAATCAAGCCGCAGCTTGTCCATGTTTTTGAGGTGTTCAGCCACACCCTTGACTCGGAGCTGCAGCAGCGGGCCTGCGAGTATCTCGCACTCGTCAACAGGCCGACCGACGATCTGCTGCGCACCGTATTGGACGAGATGCCACCCTTCCCCGAGCGACAGTCGGCCCTGCTCTCGCGGCTGCATCAGAAGCACGCAAACACCAGCGACAAGCGCACGTGGGTGGTGGGCGGTAAGGACGCCAACACAGACGCGGGCGAGCTGGGCATGGTTAAGAACCCTGGCCTGCGCCGAACGTTTAGCACTAACGATGCTTCCACCTCAAACGGGAACGGTCAACATGCCAACGGCAACGGCACGAACGGGGCTGCCAATGGAGGCGGCGCCGCCAGCGCTGCCTCCAACGGGCATACCAAGGCCGTCAATGACCTGGTCGGCATTGACATGCACGTTCTGGGCCCTGCTGAGCCCAAGATGACCAAGATGCCCAACTTGGCGAGCGCCGCTCACCTGTCACCGGGATGGGAGCGCGGTTTCAACAGGTTGATGCTAAAAGCGGACGGCGTGCTCTTCGAGGATGGCCAGATGCAGGTGGGCGTGCGGTCCGAGTACCGAGGCCAGATCGCATGCCTGATCCTGTATTTCACGAACAAGGCACCGGCCACGATTACTTCGTTCACGACGACGCTCGACCTGGATGAAAGTGAGAAGGGTAAACTGACGTGGGACGTCAAAAACCTACCCGACACCAACATCGGCCCTGGCGCGCAGTCGCAGCAGGTCACCTTGTTCGAGGCCAAGAAGGTCTTTGAGAAGAGCCCTACCATCCGCGTCAGCTACCTGGCCGGCGCCCTGCAGGCCATCACGCTCAAGCTGCCGGTGGCCATCCACAAATTTATGGATGCGACGGAGCTCGCGGGCGACGACTTCTTCAAGCGCTGGAAGCAGATCGGCGGCGCGCCGCGGGAGGCACAGCAGATCTTTGGCGTCGAGGCTGGGCGCGATTCTGACCGGGAGTTCAACGATGCGTTCATCCGCAAGGTGCTCGAGGGCTTCCGGTGGGGCCTGCTGCACAACGTGGACCCCAACCAGAAGAACTTTGTGGGCGCCAGCGTAGTGCACACGTCGGAGGGCGGCAAGTTTGGCTGTCTTTTGCGGCTGGAGCCGAACTACGGAACTCAGGTGAGTTGCTTTTTCCCCCTGCCCCCCTTCTTTTCCAATCCTAGTTAAGCTTGCTTTGTCTATTCGCTCATGCTCTAACACTCTCTAGATGATACGTCTTACAATTCGGGCAACCGACGAGACGGTGCCGCCCGTGATCCTTAAGCTCATGCACGCGCGGCTATCTCCGGGCTTTGCCATTCATTCTGAATCTGCGCGGCCACCGACTAAGAGAGAAATCTCCGAGGCATTCGGCAACGTGCTCGTTTCGTCCGAGGACAACAACCGATAGGAAACGGCTGCAACTGAGGAAGTCGACGCAACGTGGACGTCACTGTATGACGAGAGGGAGTTATGGCGCCCGCTGGTAGTGCTTGAGGAAGTGGACGAGGGCTGCATTGTGGTTGGATATGGCGATGACGACAGAAATGGCACAAGAAAAGGGGACGGTATGTCTACGCAGCAGCAGCAGAAGCAGCCGCCGTCCAGCCCAAGCTGTTTTATCTAGCCGGCGTTTGAATGCGTTTGTTTTTGCTTTCCTTTTATGTCGTTTTCGTTTTATGTTCAATTTGGCTAGCAACCTTTTTGCTTGTCTTTTATTTTCTTTCTTTTTTTCTGTTTTCTCATCTATTTTCTAATGGCATTGTGTTGGAGCTTTCTTGTTTTTGACCGCATTCCTGTTTTGTACGAGAGGCAGAAGAGACGGAAAAGAAAAACGAGAGATGTATGCAAGCATGGCACAAAAGAATATATGGTCAAGAGTTTCCCAATGGATCAAGAGACCAAATTCTCAGCAACTTCCATCTCTCGATGCCTTCGCAGAAGCATCTCGGCTGCCCTTCAACAACAGCCGCGTTTTGCTCCCGACACAGCATGGCATACCGACGAGATATATACCTCCTGAATACCCATATTTCATCTTCACCGTTTTCAGTGAACTGCTGTCAATAGTTGCGCTTCCGGCGACTTTAGAGCATCGCCTAGTACGTGGAAGGACAGCGCCGCCAGACAAGAGGATGCAAACGCAGAGAGAAAGAAATATAGATCCAGATCGCAAATATCCACGTACCCGAAATCGGGTGCAAGCTTCCGTGTAAGTGAGAACGAAGCTCATGGACGACACCTCGAGGGCATTGGGGTCGAATAATGGCTGTGGCAGTCACATGTAAATGCACGTGTGGGCCCTCAGAACTGCACACCGTTGCTCAAACGCCAAGGGACGGAAGGGGCCCGCCCAACATGCGCGGGTGGACAGCTGCGGACCAATCACAACGCACAGGGTATCTAGCTGAATGGTCATTTCCTAACCTGCCCGACAACCGACGTTTCCAAGCCGAAAGTCCCTCGCTCTCTGTAGTGCAGGGCACAACCTGCTATTTATTTCTTCTGCTGCGCCTGTGGTGCCGCCCCACACAGCGCAAAAAAAGAAAGACCGGTGAAAAGAGGGCCGAAACCAAACAGGCGCAACCTCACCAAAAGCGAAAAGCGCAACCCCCCCGCGGAATTTCGACGACGACGATACTCCCCCCCCGCTACTCCGGTTGGCATCGCATATCCCTTCTCTCCTTTGCTTCTTTGCTTCTTTCTTTGTTTTCTTTACTTCCTGGTTCCAATTGCCGATTGATTCGACAGCCCGATTGAGAAGCAGCTAAACAGCGAGCAAGAAGAGGAAAAGAAGAAGCTCACCTGTTGTTCCCCCGTCGTCATCATGTTCAAGCTCGGCCGCAGCAGCAGAGCTCTGGCTTCGGCCTTTGCTGTCTCCAAGGTGCGTCTCCTGTATTGCTGTCCTCCTCTGCTTAGTCGCGGAATCGACGGGCAGGATGCATTTCCTGCCGCCTCCGCCTTATCGTGCGAGCTGGCACCAGGCGCGGAGGGAAGATGGGGACGGTAGTTTGCCTGCGTTCGTTGCCTCTGATAAACCCAGAAAGCTAACCACGATGGGCGATGGCCATAACAGCAGCAGCTCAACCCTTCCGTCCTTCGTGCTCCCGCCCTCAGCCAGCAGCGGCGAGCTCTGAGCATCCACGAATACCTGTCTGCGGACCTGATGCGCAAGGTACGTCGCGACCCCGACGCCCGCGGGATATTTCGAAGCGGCCCTATCCCTGCCCTTCCACACCGGCTACGATTCGATATATCCTCCGGAGCAGCACTACTAACTACGTTTTTCTCCTCCAGTATGGCATCGCTGTCCCGGATGGCGCGGTGGCGCGCACCGCCGAGGAGGCCGAGGAGGTGGCCAAGAACATCGGCACCGGCGACATGGTGATCAAGGCACAGGTTCTCGCGGGCGGTCGCGGCAAGGGCACGTTCGACAACGGACTGAAGGGCGGTGTGCGCGTCATCTACTCGCCCACGGAGGCCAAGATGTTCGCCGACCAGATGATCGGCCACAAGCTGATCACCAAGCAGACGGGCGCGGGCGGGCGGCTGTGCAACGCCGTGTACATCTGCGAGCGCAAGTTTGCGCGCCGCGAGTTCTACCTGGCCGTACTGATGGACCGCGCCACGCAGAAGCCCGTGATCGTGTCCTCGTCTCAGGGCGGCATGGACATTGAGACGGTGGCCAAGGAGAACCCGGACGCCATCAAGACGACGTATATCGAGCTCGAGACGGGCGTCACCGACGAGATCGCCCGCGGCATCGCCGTCGACCTGGGCTTCAGCGAGCAGTGCGTTGAGGAGGCCAAGGACACGATCCAGAACCTGTACAAGATCTTCCAGGAGAAGGACGCCACGCAGATCGAGATCAACCCGCTGTCCGAGACCTCGGACCACCGCGCGATGTGCATGGACGCCAAGTTCAGCTTTGACGACAACGCCGAGTTCCGCCAGAAGGACGTCTTCGACTGGCGCGACACCAGCCAGGAGGATCCCGAGGAGGTGCGCGCCGCCAAGTCCAACCTCAACTTTATCAAGCTCGACGGTGACATTGGCTGCCTCGTCAACGGTGCCGGCCTGGCCATGGCCACCATGGACATTATCAAGCTAAACGGCGGCAACCCGGCCAACTTCTTGGACGTCGGCGGTGGCGCCACGCCCGCGGCCATCAAGGAGGCGTTTGAGCTCATCACCAGCGAGCAGGGCGTCACGGCCGTCTTTGTCAACATCTTTGGCGGCATCGTGCGCTGCGACGCCATCGCACACGGCCTGATCAAGACGGTCGAAAGCCTGAACCTGCGCATTCCCATCATTGCGCGTCTGCAAGGCACCAACGTCGAGCAGGCGCACCAGCTGCTCAGCGACTCGGGCCTCAAGATTTTCTCCATTGACGACCTGCAGAGCGCCGCCGAGAAGGCGGTGCAGCTGTCCAAGGTGGTGAAGATGGGTACGTTTTTCAGCCTTTCGTGCGCTGAAAATTTCTTTTCATATTAGGATTTACAAGATGCTAACAAACAACCACAGCTCGCGAGATTGACGTCGGCGTCGAGTTCACGCTGGGCATCTAGACGATGAAGCAGCGTATCTGACGGAAGAAGAGAGAGACGCGCACACTCGCACACACCAACATTCACAAAAACAGAAATTGGACACATCTGGGCATCTCTGGGCGGGAGACACACACATTCACAAAACATTATACTCATAACAATAGAACTGTGATGGTGCTGGTGCCGGTCTGGCTTTTTTGGGTTTCTCGCTTTTCATTATTTGCCTCCACCGTTCTCGTTTTCATCTTTGCAAAGACCTATCTATCTATCTACATTGGCCCATTTTTGGCTTCTTTTCTGTCATGTTTTTGTTTTGTTCTGTGCCTCATTTTCTGTTCCTCACGCAACGTATTTTTATAATCAAGAGCATGACTCCAACGTCTAATCTTTAAAACGAGGTGAGACTTGAAGTATATGCAGCTACAAGCCAACACGTTGCTTCGTGCCAATGATCACCTCCCTAGTCTTCTCCTAACGTTGCCTTTGCTCCCGTCAAACGTTCTCCAGAAAGAGGGAACTGGTTGCACTGATAGACACCTGTCTGGTTTCATACTCCGTTATCTTTCTCTCCGGACTTTTGTCTCGGGCCTTTCCCGGACTTGTCTGAGCTCCGCGGACGAACCGTTGGGACCTGGCCCGCTCGTGGCCAGCTCCATCTAACGCACAATTAGCGTAGATGATCCCCATGGGCCAGCCCCCCGTTGATTTGGTATCCCTCTTTTTTTGCATGCCTAGTCTTGTCGTCGGTATGCGTTTCGTTTTTCAACTTCTCTTTCGCTGGTCACACGTTCGCTTTTTGATCATGTGTTTTTCTATTTTGTACCTCCAATATTACATCTCGACTTTCTCTTCCTTTGACAGAAGCACAATGAGCCAAAACAGAAGAGCACGTCTATAGCTGCAGCTTGATTCTTATTCTGTGCCCCCGCCTCATTACGGCCTTCTGCAGTGACGTGATACGAGCAATGTCCACCGACTACGGAGCCGTTTCTTTTCACTCTGCGGTTCGTAGAGCATTGCTTGGAAAACGGAGTAGATGAGGTCTTGTCTCGTCTGCCGAGCAGTGCTTGCACCTCATCTGCGCCTTGTGGACCCTGGACTTGGTCTAGCATCCTCCGGTGCTTTTAAATGGAATTCAAGAAGAAGAAAAGCGGCTCCAGACGCGTTTGTTCGTGTCCCGTCGTTTGCGTGTAAGTGCGAGGGGCCAGTCCTCGCCACCCCCCTGACTTCGCCCCCTTTTTTCTTCCTACACAAAAAGAATCGCGAACGAAATACACCAGAAATCCACGAAAAAAATCCAATCCCTTTAAATTTTGAAAGTTGAGATCTTCTCGTCGAAATGCGCGAGTACGGAGTGTATCGAAAACCAGAACTTCGCATAACGCTCAAGGCGGTTAAGAGCGGCCAGTTGTTAAAAAAAAAATTGACGGCCCGAACCGGGGGAAAGCCTTGTCACGGTCACATGATCACGTAACCACTGCCGATGGCCATTGGTGTGGCGATTCCCATCAACCAGCCACTGCAGCACCGACCCCATAAAGTTTCCCCTTCTGGAGATGATTGACTCACCGAATTGAGTCCTTCCCTCCGAAGCTCACCACTATCGCTTCCACGTTCCGTTTTCTCTCACTCCTTTTATCACACAATCATGGTACAGCTTTGCCGAGTTGCGACTTGTGCGCTCAACCAGGTGAGTACTCTCCCATGCCCCCTCCCCTCCCCCCGACAATCACAGGATACCTGACTGACCGATGCGCACCAACAAAACCCAGTGGACTCTGGACTATGGGGGAAATCTCCAGAGGATCAAGCAGAGCATCCACGAGGCCAAGAAGGCGGGCGCGGCTCTGCGCGTTGGACCCGAGCTCGAGATTACAGGATACGGGTATGCAGAGATTTTGAAGCCTTGGAAGTAAGACATAGCTGATAATTCTGGTCAGGCTCTTGGACCACTTCCTCGAAAATGAGGTGTACGAAAACTCGTGGGACTCACTCTACTCTATCCTGACTGATGACTCCCTGCACGGCATTCTTCTTGATGTTGGCCTTCCTCTCCTTCACCGCAACTGTAGGTATAACGCCCGCGCTATTATCCTCGACGGCAAGATTATCTGCTTTCGGCCAAAGCTCTACCTTGCCAACGATGGAAATTTCCGCGAGATGCGCTTCTTTACGCCATGGAAGCGACCGCGATACGTCGAGCAGTACTTTCTCCCGCCTCGAATCCAGGAGCTTCAAGGTTGTCGCACGGTCCCTATTGGCGATGTCGTCCTTTCTACCATTGATACCTGCGTAGCTGCCGAGACTTGCGAGGAGCTCTTTACGCCAAACAGCCCCCACATCGAAATGTACGTAGAAGTGCCGGCCTATGCTTGCAATTATGGGGCTGACCAAGCTCCAGGGGGCTCAACGGCGTCGAGATCTTCACAAACAGCAGCGGCAGTCACCACTCTCTTCGCAAGTTAGACCAGCGCATTGCGCTTATTTCGGAGGCTACTCGCAAGAACGGAGGAGTCTACCTTTACTCCAATCAGATAGGCGTACGTCCTCACCTCCAAAGACACTTGCTATCCAGGCTGCTCGCTCTCCTGCTTCGGGAGTGCAACTTTCCTAATTTGGTGGCAAGAGCTGACTTCAGGCTCCAGTGCGATGGTGACAGACTATACTACGATGGCTGCGCTATGATCTTTGTCAACGGAGAACTTGTTGGGCAGTCGTCTCAATTTTCGTAAGATCCTATGCAGCTTTGCCATCTGTGTTTTGAAGGCTGGAGAAAAGCGTAGCTAATTATTTGCAGGCTAAATGAAGTCGAAGTCATTGTTGCGACAGTGGACCTTGATGAAGTCAGAGCTGCCCGATGCGCTCCTTCACGAGGCCAACAAGCGGTTCAAGCTCAGGAATATCAGCGCATCGAGGTCAATTTCAACTTGAGCAGCGATGACAATCTGCTACTCTCGCCGACTCCTTCGCGGCCGCCACGTTATCATCTTCCCGAAGAGGAAATCGCCCTTGGTCCCGCTTGTTGGTTATGGGACTTCCTCCGCAGGTCTAGGGCAGCAGGCTTCCAACTTGCACTGAGCGGTGGTATTGACAGTTGCGCTACTGCAACGATTGTGTACTCTATGTGCAGATTAGCCGTTGCTGCTGCGAAGCAAGGTAACCAGCAGGTTGTTGCCGATATGAAGCGCATCGCTGCATACTCGACCGAGTTGCCTGAGACCCCGGAGGCGCTTTGCAACCAGATCTTGCACACAGTATACATGGGAATGGAAGCCCAGAGCAGCAAGGAAACCCGCCAAAGGGCTCATGATCTAGCCGCAAGAATCGGGGCGTACCACGAGGATGTGAACATTGACGCCATGTTCCACTCAACCAAGGACATTTTTACCCAGGCCACCGGGTTCACTCCCCAGTTTAAAGGTCAGTGTAGACGTTTGTGTTATTCGGCGACAGCGGGGTTTGGCGGCCGAGTTTGTGCTAACTGCTACGGTCTAAAAGTTCATGGCGGTTCAAACACACAGAATCTGGCTCTGCAAAACATCCAAGCCAGATCACGAATGGTGCGCCTTTTCCTGCATGCGGCCGTCTATAGGCAGCCCCCTTACGCACCTTGCTTACAATAAGGAACGCCAGGTCCTCACCTACTTCTTCGCCCAACAACTGTGCGAGGTTAGACAGCGGCCAGGCGGCGGCTCACTACTAGTCCTTGGAAGCTCAAACGTGGACGAATGCCTGCGCGGATGTGGGTGAGAGACCCTCCAAGTTTGTGGAGTATTGCGCTGACGTCCTACCTAGATCTTACGAAGTATGACTGTAAGTCCCTACATACTTACATTCTCCTATAAATGGCAGTCGTGGACCAAGCTAATCGCTTCAGGCTCCTCGGCCGACATCAACCCTATCGGCTCAATTAGCAAGGTCGATCTCGTGAGATTCATTACCTGGTCCGTCAAGAACCTTGACATGCCCGTTCTCGAGGACTTTATCCATGCTGTCCCTACAGCTGAGCTCGAGCCGATTACGTCAGACTATGTCAGTTCTCCGCCACAGGCACCTATCAGGATTAGAAACTCACGCTTATGTACAGGTCCAATCGGACGAGGCGGATATGGGCTTTACCTATGAAGAGTTGTCCAGACTTGGTGTCCTTCGAAAGGTCAATAAGCTTGGCCCTTACGGATGTTACCTACGCCTACAGAGTGAATGGCATGACAAGGGCATCACGCCGCGCGAGATTGCAGACAAGGTGAGCCATCAGCCTTCTTGACAAGTCGTCAACCTGCTAACGCTGTGAAACAGGTCAAGAGATTCTTCCACTTTCACCAGATCAACCGACACAAGCAAACAGTCGCAACTCCGGCGTACCACAGTAAGACAGACACTTACCTAATAACTAACTACTCTCGACTAACATCACGCAGGCGAGTCCTATAGCCCTGACGACCACCGGTTCGACCTCCGTCCATTCGTTTACCCGCCTGCTTTCGAGAGCTGGTCGTTCAAGAAGATCGATGAACGGGTTGAGGCCATAGAAAAGATGGCCAGCAAGAAGACCTAACTGGACTTTATGTTTGGCCATTATGTGATCCTCGGCTATGTGCACTGGGCACGCTGGCCGACTTCGCCGGCGCTAGGTTCCTGGTAGGGCATGCCCAGTAGAAGCCCGGCTAGGAAGCGACAGGGCTATTAGTTGCGGGCCTACGCTGTCTTCGTAGGCCTACTAATAACACAGGCCTTATCTGTATTCTGTCTCTCTTTTTCTCTATATTAGAATTCTCTTAAATAGACGAATAATTATAGTTGTGAGGACAGTGTTCGATTATCGAAAAGATTTTGGTACTCGGTATGCGGAATTTTTTTGGGAAAGAGATCAAGGCGACTTTGTATGTGAATTACACCTATCTGGGCATCTTTCCACTTCCTTAACGGCGGGGCGCGCCACACGCGCCAGGTATTTCATCTACGGTACTTGCAAGGGAACGTAGTACAGACTAGCCTCTACCCTTCCCCATGTTGTTTCCCTTCTCTAGGACTAGCGAGGAGACATCTCATCGGTACTCCGTAATACTATGTACAGCCAACCTTGCAGTGCAGCTATGCTCAAAAGAATGCGTAGCAAAGCGAGCTGGCGAATAGGAGGCGAGTTTGCCGGCAAAGTCGGCCAACGGCGCAACCTTTCCGAGCGATGTCCGCGTTTGCCACCCAAAAGGGTAAAGGCGCGGCCGGCGACATTGACATCGCAGATCACGAAGACTGTGTGCATTCGTGGCAGAAAGAAGAAAGCCATCTTTTGGAGCACAGATTAATAGAGCAGATACGAGTAGTACAAGAAACCGGCAGAGACGGGAGTACAGGTAGAACCCGAGGTTATACGCAGCCTCTCGGCGCGAGACTAGGACTGAAGCATGCTAGGTCCGCAGGAAAACCTTAGGCTGGGCTGCAGGCTAGCTGAATGGCGCCTCGCTGTGTGAAAACAAAAGACCAAAGAGACGCTTCCCCTCAGAACAGGTCCCTAGTTTTTTAGCCAAGGCTATGTCATGTCTGGGGTGTAAGTCGAGATCTTGCCCCGGACTCGGGAGAATCGGGAGCCGGGCAGGATTTGGCCTGACGTGGAAGGTACCGTAAGATGCTTGGGAATCTGAGGTCAGCATTCGGAAGGAAGGAACGAAGATAAGTCTTGATTTGGAATTGACAAGGGAAAGAAGGAAAGGAAAAACAAGCAAACAAGCAAACAAGCAAACAAGCAAACAAGCAAACAAAAACGGCCCGTGTCAAAGGCGAGCGAGGCAGGTGCGGCGCAACCGGCTGGCCGCTTGTTCGGGTCTTTGAGGGACCAAGCTAGCCGCCTTCCTGACTTACACAACGCGCCTGCCCGTCTGAGTAGGAATAGCAGCACACAAACGGAGGCACTCGCAAAACCACTCCCGTTATTATATAGAGACCAGGTCCCCCTTTCATGCCGCTTTCCTTTTCTTATCTTATTCTTGTCTTTTGCTTCTGCCTTCTCTTCTTGCTCCTGTCACTCCCGAATCAACACCAGTTCACAACAGACCTCTTCTTCTCCTCTCTCTTGTTGTCTCACCTTCTCCCCTTCCAGCACAACTAGCACCATGTCGACCGCCTCGTTACCACCGGTCACACCGGCCGCCGCCACATCCTCCTCCTCCTCCTCCTCCTCCAAGAGCTTCTGGCCTCGCGGGCTCATCGTCGCCAGCCCCAACCCTACGATGCTTGCCGGCGGACGCCAGCTCGACGCCGCACCCATGTGCCCCTGCCACGATTGCTGGGAGTACGGCTCGCACTCGCTCGCACCGCCACGACCGCCCAAGGCCCCCAAAGCCCCCAAGGCACCTAAGGCTTCGAAAGAGAAGAAATCGTCCCTCCACTTCCTCAAGAAGAACAACGCCAGCAAGGGGAGCCTCTCGTCCGACACGTGCCCGCTGCGGCAGTCCATCACGCTGGGCTCGTCGGCCAACTCTGTGTACGGCGCCGAGCACTAGGTGGCAGGCGTGGCCTGGTGGACTACACCGTTACCAGCATTATGAACATTATGAACATTATGAACATTATGAACATTACGAGCAAACACAAAATCCGGCATTCGCATTGACACAACTTCTTCATCTTCACCTCCCTTTACTCCTGCAAGCCACTGCCCCCACGCTACGCTATTGGCAATTACGACATTGAGCGTGCCAGACGAAACGAGTCGACGAGGCTCCTGCAGCTACCCCGAAAGGGTGGTGTGCACAGCTCTTGGCGTTGAGGGGCTGGTAAGGCGGTCGGTCTGGAGGCTGCAGGGCTGTTGGCTGGAGACCGTTGGCGTTCTAATCACAAAGAACAAAGACGGCGAAACAAAAGCATAGAGCCAACAGACAGCTGCCCTTCTCAGCGATGAATATCGTCTTTCTGGGGGGGCCGTCGACCTCGAAGCAGCGTTCATTTTCCGTCATGCCTTGTCTCATATTATCCTCGGCTATTTTTCATGTTTTTTTCTTGCCTTTCACTTTTTTTATCAATCTCGAGGTGTGTTTTGATTGGCGAGGCGTTTCCGGGAAGCTTACAATTATGGACCAAGACCAGCAGTACGGAGGAAGAGAAACAATAAAAAACCATGTTAAAAAGAACGGACGAGACCCACCAGGGGCGCCTCCTGGAGATGCCGACGATGCCGCGAGATATGTTGTACATCAGTCACGGTCCATTCCTGGGCTAGAATGGAGGTATCCTGACCGACTACGGGCCTATTGGCTGACGACTAGATGCCGGTCCCCGCCGAACCAAGTCCGAAGCCCAGCTAAACCTGCCGAGCAACTGGCTAAGACAAGGCTGAGGGAACGGGCCAGACCCATGTCCACTATGGAAGCTCACTACTCGGTCGTATGATGCGAAATTGATTCTTGGTTCTTGGTTTTTGAATGTAGGATATCTTTTTCACTTTTCCACTTGCTCTTATACCGCATTTAGACGAAATTTTCCAGCCTACATAGGACATTGAAATAGAGCTCTAATCCACCCTGTACGCTCCCCATTGCATTTCCATCTGTGCGGCTTGCTATGCAGGGGTGCGTCGTATCTGACTTCTGTGCGACGAGCCGTTTGGTGTGCACCCGGCGGTGTTTTAGGTATCGTAATGGATTTAGTCTCTGCCGACGACTAGGCCGACGTATCATTCGCCCACTCTGCTCGCGCCGCTCCTGACGGCCCAAGATTTGACGTCACGTTCATTAGCAATCCCAAACGCCGCCGAATCGCTGTGATTGAAGAAGAAGGTAGACAGCATGCCCAACGTCGACCCGGCCATCGTGGCCGCGCTTGACCTCGACTCCGAGACGGCCGTCCTCCGCGCGCACGGTGGCTCTGGCTTTGCCTCGACGTTTAAGCTCACCGGCCGCCGACGAGGCGAAGACGTGCAGTACTTTGTCAAGACGGGCTCCGGCCCGGACGCCGACGTCATGTTCCGCGGCGAGTTTGCCTCCCTCAACGCCATCGCCGACGCCGTGCCCGAATTCTGTCCCCGCGCCCGGGCTCACGGCGCCATGCAGGACCGGCCGAAGTGCCATTTCCTCGTGACGGACTTCCTCGAGCTGGGAGGAGAGACTGGCTCGGGCAGGTCTTTTGCCGCCAAGCTGGCCGAGCTCCATACGCGTGAAGTACAAGGCGAGGAGAGCGGCGCACCCGACGGCACGCCCTTTGGCTTTCCCGTGACCACATGCTGCGGCGCCACCGAGCAGGACAACTCGTGGAAGGCGTCGTGGGCCGAGTTTTATGCCGACAACCGCCTGCGGCATGTGCTGCGCGCGGGTCTGCGCAACAACGGTGGCGGTTCCGGTTCCAACGCAGCACTCGCCGATGCCGTCGAGCGCACCGCGTCCGCGGTCGTGCCGCGCCTGCTAGGGGACGGCCATCTGCACCGGAGCCGCCAGCGCGGCGGCGGGCCCATCCGGCCGGTGGTGGTCCACGGCGACCTCTGGAGCGGCAACCACGGGCGGGGACGGATTGTGGGCAGCAGCCCCTCGAAGGTGGAAGAGGTGGTGTACGACCCGGCGTGCGTGTACGGCCACGCTGAATACGAGCTGGGCATCATGAGCATGTTTGGCGGGTTCGGCAGCGCCGTCTGGCGCGAGTACGAGGCGCTGGTGCCCCGGGACGAGCCCGCCGCCGAGTGGGAGGACCGGCTGGCGCTGTACGAGCTGTGAGTGCACCTCCGCCCCTCGTGCAAGCATCTCAAACATCTGACTCCACAGATACCATCATCTCAACCACTTCGCGCTGTTCGGGGGCGGCTACCGGGACGGCGCCATGGCCATCATGCGGAAGTTGCTCACGAAGTACGGATGAGACGACGAGACAGACACATCTGTCCATAGGCACGACGGAATGAGCTGCTGCCAGTGCACCAGCGGAAATATTAAAGCGAACCAAAATACACCAGACGGAAAGCCAGCAAAGCCCAACAAAACCCGGAACGGGATCTCGCTTGGGCCCAGATCGCCATGCAGGATGTGCGGACGTGCATGCGCCGCTACCGGGACATGTGCAGGCTCAAATATGCAAACCGAGGACTGAAAGTGAGCACAGTATAACAAGAAAACATGTTTGAACAGAATAAAAGCTTCGACTTGAGAGAGATTGATGCTTCTCCTCGCCGCCAGAGGCCTCGTAGCAACGCGCGTGCTGTGGGCACAGTATAATGACTAAGCATGGTTTTATCGCCCCCCTGGCTGGGCGGCGCGCAGTTAATCCGCCACACGTATTAGCAGGGTCCTGCTATGAGGTCAGCGCCTGGTGGCTCCAGCGCACCTGCTGTGGCCACGGGGCACCTTACCTAGGGGGTCGTGTGCGCGCAGGACGGAGATTGGACAGCTTTTCCTCAACTATCACCACCTCGAAGCACAACCCACCCGCTCTCCTTTTCCCGCATCGCACCGGGGAGAATCTCTGCTGCTCCTGCATACGACGACCTGCGCCATCTCCAGCTGCGGCGACCCTATCATGGAAGCAGTGGCTTCGTGACTGCATTGTTTGAATTTCCGCGTTCTCGCCATTTCCGCAAAATAGCTACATCGACGGACTCGACCGCGACCTCCCCGACCTCTCCGACCACTCCGACCTAGCCGTCTTTGATTCCCCTTTCTCTCTCTTACCGCTGCACGCGTTCTGCCTTACCGCCACCCGCCAACAATGGCCATGAACGGCCACTTTGCCGCCGTCGGCGACCAGTCGACGGCCAAGGACTTTGAGCACGGCATCCAGGTCATCGACGAGGACAAGACCTTTACGTGTGTCCATCTCTGTCCCTCGCCCTCTAGACTACCTCTTTACTGACCATTCTCTTCCCCCAGAACAAACCTCAACGCCTACCTCCAACAGACCCACGTCGCCGAGGCCGGTTTCAACTACCACCTAATCTCCGTCTTCGGCTCCCAGTCCACCGGCAAGTCCACCCTGCTCAACCACCTCTTCGGCACCGAGTTCAGCGTCATGGCCGAGTCTGAGCGCCGCCAGACCACCAAGGGCATATGGATGTCCAAGAACAAAAAGGGCGGCGCCGGCACCATGGCCGACAACATCCTCGTCATGGACGTCGAGGGCACCGACGGCCGCGAGCGCGGCGAGGACCAGGACTTTGAGCGCAAGAGCGCGCTCTTCGCCCTCGCCACCAGCGAGGTCCTCATCGTCAACATCTGGGAGCACCAGGTCGGCCTGTACCAGGGCGCCAACATGGGCCTGCTCAAGACCGTCTTCGAGGTCAACCTGCAGCTCTTCCTCAAGGACCGCCAGTCCACCCCGCGCTCTCTGCTCTTCTTTGTCATCCGCGACTTCATCGGCAACACTCCGCTGTCGAACCTGCGCAACACCCTCATCCAGGACCTGACCAAGATCTGGACCTCCATCGCCAAGCCGCCCGGCCTCGAGTCCGCCGCCATAGAGGACTACTTCGACTTTGCCTTTGCCGCCCTCCCTCACAAGATCCTGCAGCCTGACAAGTTCGTCACCGAGGTCGACACCCTCGGCCGCCGCTTCATCGCCGGCCACCGCTCCACCGCCGACCAGGAGTACGTCGGTGGCGTCTTCCTGCCCGAGTACCACCGCCGGATACCCGCGGACGGCTTCTCCGTCTATGCCGAGGGCGTCTGGGACCAGATCGTCCACAACAAGGACCTCGACCTGCCCACCCAGCAGGAGCTGCTGGCGCAGTTCCGGTGCGACGAGATCTCGCGCGAGGCTCTCGTCGCGTTCGACGAGACGATCGTGCCCCTTGAGGAGCAGCAGGCCGACGGCGCGCGGCTCGGCCGCTCCATCGTCCTGGCCAGCCTCGGCGCGACGGGCGCCGCGTCGCGCGCCGCCTGCCTGCAGCTGTTCGAGACCCAGGCCGGGCGCTACCACAAGGGCGTCTACGCGCGCAAGCGCACCGAGCTCGAGGGCAAGGTCGACGGGCGCCTCAAGACCCTCTACCAAGGCCAGCTGGCGGCCGCCCACAAGGCCGGCGTGGCGTCCTTTACCGAGGCCGTCACGAGCTCCGTTAAGGCCGGGCAGAAGGCCGGCGGCGCCTACGAGTTTGCCGACATCGTCGAAGCGGAAAAGGCCAAGACCCTCGACGCCTTCAAGACGGAGGCGCAGGGCCTCGCCATTGTCGGCGTCGCCTGGACCAACTTCAAGCCTCAGTATCTGCTGTTTGAGAAAGATCTCGATGAGGTCAGCGCCAAGCTGCGCAAGGAGGAGATGCGCCGCCTGGCCACGCGCGTCGAGCGCTGGGTCAAGTCGCGCCTGGGCGATGCCGTGGGGCTCGAGTTCAACAAGCTGGGCTCTGGCCGAGCAGGTGGCGGCGCGGCCGAGGAGAGCCCCAGTCCCGGGGTAGACGGCGGCAGCAGCGGCACGCCGTCTGAGAAGGACCTGTGGGACCGCATCTGGAGCGTGTTTGTGGACGTCGTCAAGGAGGCACAGGGGCGCTTTACGGACCGCGCCAAGAGCTTCGACGCGAGCGAGGCCGAGGTGCAGGTGGGTCTGTGGCGCCTGCGGCGGAAGAGCTGGATCGCGCTGCGCGAGAAGATCGACGAGGAGGTCATGGAGGGCAACATCCTGCTGAAGCTGCGCGAGAACTTCGAAGACAAGTTCCGCTATGACGACGCCGGCGTGCCGCGCATCTGGCGGCCCAGTGACGACATCGAGGGCATCTACACGCGGGCGCGCGAGTCCACGCTGGCCCTGATCCCGCTGCTGGCGCGCTTCCGCCTGGCGGCCACGTATGCGCCGCCCGACCTACCCGAGTGGATCGGAAACCAGCCGGCCGGCGCCGAGCCCGAAGACGAGGACGATCTGCCGCCCATCGGCGGCGTCGACGAGGAGGAGGGAAAGAGCCTCGAGGAGGAGATGACGGTGCTCAGCGAGAGCAAGCGCCAGGACCTGGTAATCCGGTTCAAGAAGACGGCCGACGGCGTCTACGTCGAGGCCAAGCGCGGTGCGCTGGGCGGCATCACGCAAGTGCCCCTGTACTTTTATGGCATCTTGCTGGTGCTCGGCTGGAACGAGATTCTCGCAGGTGCGTTTGGGTGTTGTCCATTGCCCCCTTTTTTCCCCCTTTTATATGTTGCTAACTGGCTGTGTAGTCCTCCGGAACCCTTTCCTCTTCCTCCTGCTAGCCATCTTCGTGGGCGGCACTTACGTTGCCTACAGCCTGGCATTGCTGGGGCCTATGATGCAGATGGCTAATGCCGCGTCGAACCAGGCTGTAGAGATTGGCAAGCAGAAGCTGCGTGAGTTCATCGAGAACTCGGACACAGCCCGCCAGGCCCTGGCCATGCCGGCTCGGACCAGCGAGAGTGCGAGCAGCAGCAGCGACAGCATCGGCCTCGACACGCTGGACTCCCGCGGGAAGAAGCAGCAGCAGACCTCCTCGCCGTTACGAGATTCGACGACACGCCTTGATGACGACATTTGATTTTCCCGTTTCGTTTTCTTTTCTTCAGTTGGAATGACACAATGGAAGCTTCGAGTAGAAGAGAGAGAGAGAGCGAGGGCAGCAAGCGTATGAATAGAAGAGAGATATGACAGAGAAAGAGGAAGGATTCATCTTTCATACCTCGCTACTTTCGAGGCCCTTACTGTATTGTTTAATTGGGAGGCAAGAAACCGAGCTGAAACCACTACGGTATATACATTAGAGCACGCCTTTTCCTACATGCATATTTGGATATGCCCCTTTATCTTGGACCCTGGACAACGACGACGACAATGGCCGAAGGGGAGTGAGCACGGTTAGGAAGGCTGATGAGACGAACGACCGCTACATAGGGTGAACACGAAGATGGGCAGTCGGAGACGAGGAGATGGTTTCTCCTTTTGTATGTTTATTTGGGTTCCTCATTTGTATCTCTCTGGCCACTGGCTGAGAATAAACTCCTATAATGCATTACATTCCAAAAACAAGCCGTTGTACAAAAAAACATTGCCGTATCATGATCCATTGCGAGATTTTTCATCTCTTCAAAACGTCTCTATCCCCACTGGCCGCCCAAACCACGCGCCCAGCTCATCAACCTCGTCGTCACCCGCGCCGCCGTTCGCACCACCGGCTCCGGCGGCCGACGCCGCAAAGAAGTCTGTCATCCGCGTCACCGAAAACCCGTCGTCGGCTCCGTCCCCGTCCTCGTCGGGGACAGGCCACTCCACCAACACGCCGCCGTTTTTCGTGCTCTCCTCCAGCAGGTCCTTGGCCGTGCCCCAGCTGAACCGGCACTCGGGGCCCCACCCGAACACGGGGTGCATGTTGCGCCGCAGCCACGTCGTGCACCGTCCGTCCGAGGGGTAGCCCGAGCCCCAGTCGGGCGTCGTCGCAGCCGCAGCCGCGTACCGCTTGTACAGCACCTCGAGCGCTACGTCACGCGTCACTTTCGCGCACACCGACGCCGCCGACACGGACGGGTACAGGGAGTCGGCTTTTTTTGCGACCGTGATCCGCAGGCCCGGGAAAAACCGCTCCAGCTTCTTCTGGTACGTGGCCGGCGGGCCCACGGTGTCGACAAACACGTCCGTCACGCGCACGCCGCGGGCCAGCACGCCGCGGATGAGGCTAACGGTGGCGTCGGCGGCTTGGGCGTTGAGGTTGCCCGCGGCCGATGCGGGTGACAGCATGCCCGCGCCAATGTCCCGCGCTGATAGCAGCGCCACGGCCCAGCCGCAGGATCCGTGTAGGGCTGTCCCTTTCCGACATACTGTAGCCATCAGAGTGGACCGCGTGGTCGCTGACAGGACCTTGGAGTCGTCGAAGCGGTGGGGGGCGCCAGAGTCCGGGTCGCGGTCGGCATTGGGCGCCTCGCCGCGCAGGAGGGCGTCGGCTTCCGAGACAGGCGCATAGAAGACGCCATATACCATGGGGCCGAGAACAGGCCCGCGGCCGGCCTCGTCAACGCCCAGGACGCAGGGGACGCCGCCGGCGATAGCAGACGACTCTTGTGATGGTGGCGCGGCAGCGGCGTCTGTGGCGGTGGACGGAAGTAAACAGGGGGGCACCTGTGAGTAATGCTCGTATGAAGCACCCGACAGCAGGGCCGTCTCGTCAATCGACGGCGGCACAAACTCGCCCGGCGTCGTCTCGAGCACCGTCTCCTCGTCCATGCGAATGTCGTCGTCCATGCTCGAATCGCGGTGTCGAAGCTGGCCAGTGCAAGGGTACTTGTTGGTATTTTGAAGATTGCTATATCCTATCTGTATGTCCAGGAGAAAGGGAACATAGAACCGAAAAGAGAAACAGTGGTTGTCGTCGAAAATGGCGAATTGGGAAGAGGTGCCAGTTTGTCAATGTTCGAAATGCAGCCCATTTGGTGGCCGTTATCGACAAGCGATGCAGGAGACGCGCGCGCTGGAGAAATCCAACGGTGGACGCGTTTTTCGGTGCTCTCTAGCTCAGAGCGCAGCCAATCATAGCGCCGGAGCTTGTGACTCCGCCATAGCTTGCTCGACCCGTTCAAGCGGCGCCCAAGATGGTTTTAGTGGGTGGCCCGCACGCAGCAGGTGCAATGGTGCGCCGCCCCTCCTGCCATAATAAACAACAATCATAATAATGCGAACAGGAAAGACCCATGCTTGTTTCTCCCTTCCCGAACCCTGCATAAAGAATAACAAGGCAGTCGCGACGGATTTGCTCCGCGGAAGGCGCCACCAAGTTCAACGTACACGGGCGAAATAAAAATAGGATAAACCGAAAGGGTTCAAAGAGGAGACATCTACGCTTTTGGCAAGGAAACCAAGGCGACTGCGCGCTGCCTGCCGACACCACTTTCGCGTCTTCGCGACGCGACACCGCCGCATCTCGGGCTTGAACACACTCGTCTCTCGGCGAACACTACACCACCGCTGCAAAGACACCACTCGCTCGACCTTGTCGCGTCACCATGGCACCCCCGCGCGCGGGCGGTCCCCGGCGCTCGAACCAGCCGAGCGAGCACATCTACACGCTGGGCGAACGAGGACGGTAAGGATGCATTGGGTTGGGAGGCGAGAGAGGGGTGGGTGCGGTGCGTGTTGGCTGACGAGCTTGCCGTTGCAGGAAAACCGGCGTCACGCTACGCGACACAGGCGTGCGCGACGAGCACGGCATGGAGCCGATCGACAGCATCTTCTCATCGCCGACGAAATCGCGCGACGGCGACGCCAACGACACCGACGAAGATGAGGTGGAAGAGGATGCGGAGGAGGTGGAGGACGATGACGAGGATGACGACGACAATGGCGAGGCCGACATGGACCTGACTACTGGTAAGGACTGGCCTTGGTGTATTTGCAGATGATGCTGTTCTCCCCTGCTCACGCTTTCCTTCCCCCTCTGCGCAGCCTCCGGCCCAGACCCCGCTGCTCTGCTTAACGGCCAGAGGTCGGCTGCGCGCTTCGCCGCGCGCCAGCAGACGCGGTCGCCCGCCAAGGCCCTCTTTGGGTCGCCCGCCGTGCGCGGCTCGGCCTCCACCGCCGCTGTTGCGATGCGCCAGAATCCGCTGCTGCGACCGCCGTCGTCGCCCGAAAACATCGTGCCGCACAACACGACCAGTCCGAGCAAGCCGGTTAAGCGCCGCCTCGACTTCGGCAAGACCACGTCAGCCAATGCGCAACGCAGACCGTTTTCGCTCCCGCCCCCGAACGGCGCCGTCGCAAAGCACCAACCGCCACAACCACCGCAGCTCCTGCGGGACGAAGAGGACGAGGACGAGGACGAGGATGATGCCGAGGAGAGCAACCTGTATGGGAGCCAGCACCACAACGACGAGGACTCGATGCAGATGATTGGCGGACCAGACACGTATGACGACGACGAGCCAGAACCAGGAACACCCGACAAGGAGGAACAAGAAGAAGATGAAGAGGAGGAGGAAGACGAGCCGACACGTCCCGCGCCAAGTAGACGACCCGGCAGGCCACCAGCAAAAGGCAAGGCGAAAGCTGTTTCGTCATTACCACCAGGACCAGTACAGACCGCCAGCGCAGCATCTAAGGGAGCAAAGCGCGGACGACCTGGCCGGAACTCGGGAGGCAGCGACAACGTACCAGAAGAGGAAGAGGAGGACGAAGGGCTCCAGCAACAAAGCGCGAAGCGGCAGCGGGTGGCCGAGGAACCCAAGCCTAAAGGACGGCCAAGAGGCCGACCACCAGCAAACCGACCAGCAGCAGGAACCGCAGCGAGGGCGGAGGAGAGCAAGCGGCAAAACGATGCACCGGGCGAGGACGCGGCACCAAAAAAGAGGGGGAGGAAACGCAAGTCGTCTGGCGTGGGTGCAGCCACGGCTGCAGCCGCGGCGGTCCCCCGCGGGCCACCATTACCAAAGAGCCGTGATTTGGTGATCCGGCGGCGGGGGGTGAACGACAGCGACGCCATTGTCCAGACGCGGTCTGGCCGCAACTCGTTCCGGCCACTCGCATTCTGGCGCAACGAACATGTCGAGTTTGATCCGAACGACGTGCAGCACGACGGCCTAGGACGGACACAGCCTGGAAGCCGCCACTTTTTGCTGCCCTCCGTCAAGGACATTGTGAGGGTGGACGACGAGGTCCTACCTCCATTGGCTACCAGGATGGGCGCACACGCAAACGGCGGTGGCGGCCGGCGCGGTGGTGCCAGACGCAACCAGAGGAGGCGGCAAGGCAGTGACGGCGACGAGGGCGACGAGGGCGACGACGACCACGTACCTGACCGCGACCCGTGGGAGACCGACCCGGGCAAGGTGGCGGGCGACGTGGTAGTGTGGTATCCGGAGCACGAGTTCGAACCACCCGGCCCCGGACAGGACGTGGAGATGACGACGGCGGAGATTGCGCTCTCGAGCGCGGCTATCCAGACGCACGAGGTGCGCGGCGGCACTTTCCGCTTTGTCAAGACACTGAGCATGCCATTCTTTGGCACGGGAATGGTGGACATGCCGCCTGGGTCCGAGAAGAAGCTCAAGAACTCGCGCAAGATGCACATGACGTTTTTTGTGCACTACGGCCAGGTGGTTGTCAAGGTCCACGACTCGGTCTTCCGGATCAGCAAGGGCGGCATGTGGTCTGTCCCAAGAGGTACGCTTTGTTCTCTACGTCACGTTGTCTGTTGATTTTGTGATCCCAACGTCTGAACCCAAAGTGGCTAACCCGCACAACAGGAAACTACTACAGCATCACCAACTACACCGACCATCCGGCGCGTGTTTTCTTTGCGCAGGGCTGCGAAGTTCTGACGACATTAGACGAGGACGAAGAAGACAGCAGAGGAGGAGGAGATTAGTGGTACTAGGAATATTACATGCCTTATAGGGGGTTTGGTACTATCTTTTTTATGCCATTCAAAGTGTATTTTTCTTTCCTTTTTTCTATTCCCTGGAATTTTTTGGGCGGCAAGGCAAACCAGCTTTTCGCAATGGAGTTATATTTGAGCTCTTCTATTTGTTTTCACTTTATTGTTCTTTTTCTTCCTTGTCTATATAGTCTTTTGCTGTGAGCTGTGTTTGACGATATGCATTTCTTGAGAGATGAATTTTCTGTCTCCTTTCTAACGTTACAATGTGAAGTATATATGACTGGGGTTGTTCCGGCTTTCATCGCACTTTTGTAATGCCCTTTGTGAAAAACGTCCTTACTGCTATGACTTATTCCGACATGGCCTTCTTCAGCCGCGCCATCTCCGCCTCGTATGAGAGAATCTTGGTCTGCGACGCCTGCAGCTTGTTCAGCAGGTAGGCGATACGTTCACCCGTCTGCACGGGCTGCCGCGGCAGGCTACCTAGCAGAGCAAGCTCCTGCTCGACCTTGGCCACGGTCTTGCCCTCCACGCTCACCTTCTCCGCCAGCACACTCCGGTCCAGCCGCGCCGCCAGTGCTTTGTCGGATCCTAGGAAGCGGAACGCGGCCAGGTAGACAGGACTGCCGGCCTTAATCGACTGGGGCCGGCCACGGACGGACCGCACGGTCACGAGCTCGGCGGCCGCCAGGGCGTCGATGGCCGCAATGCCGTCGCTCGCCGCCGATGATGAGGACGATGCGAAGTTGTCCGACAGCAGCACGTCGTTGTAGCACACGCTTCCGCTGGCGGCGATCTCGCGCACCAGGTACCAGGCCTGCTCAGCAGTCCAAGAGCGGCCGGCCGATGAGGCAGACGAAGACGACGCGCCAGATGACGAGCCGCCGCCGCTATTGCCACTGCCTGACGCAGATTTGGACGGCGTCAATAGGAACATCTTGATGATCTCCGAGGCGCTCTGCTCGATGATCTCAGACACGGCGCGCTGGGGCGCCTGGCCGCTCTTGAGGCGGCGCACCAGCGACTCAAGGTCGGTTAGGCGGCCGCCGAGCACGCCGATGCTACTGTCGAGCTCCCGGATAATGTCCTGATGGGCTTGCGAAAGATACGGGGACAAGGCGGCCCCGGCGGCACCACCTTCAGCGGCCAGGGCGGCCCTTGCCGCGGCCGTGTTGAGACTGCCAGGGCTGATGCTGCTGCTCCTGGGTTGCGAGTCGGGTGATGTAGCGGAATCCGCCGCCGACTTCTCAGTGATTTGAGAATGTTTGCTTACGTCCTTGGTGCTCTTTTTCTGGAAGGGCAAGCTGACTTTGTCGATGATAGATCGCTGTTTTGGCTCGGCCTGTTGCTGTACTTGGGCTCTCTGTGCATCGACGATCGCGGAAGCCGCCGCTGCAGCCATTGAACCATCCGTCTGGGACTGCTTGCTTTGTTCCTGCTTGTCTGCATCATTTACACCGCTATTGGCATCCTCTTCCTTTTCAGCCAGGTGGCTCAGCACGTAATTCATGGCCACCTCGGGTGACAAGTCGCCCAGAGCAATCTGGCGGAACACGCGGTCCGGCATGGCCTTGACCAGGGCCTTGGGGTACGACGTGTCCGACGTCAGGAACACGACGTGGGCTATGTTCGCTTGCACCAAAGTGGCAGCCCACTCGGCGAGCTTATCGTAGACAAGACCTGTGGCGTCCTCGTTACGGTGCCCAAAGTTGTCGAGCACGATGACAGCACGGCGCTCCGGATGGGCCTCAAGGTAGGCGTCTTCGTTGAGGTTGGCGTCGACATCGGTCTTGTGGCGCCCTGCCACGCTGACATCGCGCAGAGCCACCGTGGCGGTCTGCAGGATCTTGGATAGCTGCTCGTCAAGCGTTTCAGAGAAGCCCGTCTTCACACCCGTGGTGCCCTGCACAGCCAAGTCCACCAGGCTACTAAGGTTGTTGGCCCACGAGAAGACGGGCCTGTAGCCAATGGCGGTGGCGATCTTCTTGATGGTGGCGCTCTCGCCGCGCGCCTCAACGATGGGCTTGCAGTCGATGACTAGCACATCGCGGCGGCCGTGCAGGGCCTGGTCGATGACGAGCTCGTTCTTGCCAGAGCCTCGCGGGCCCTGCACTACAATAAAGGTCTCGCTGGACTCAATCAGCCAGGTGCGTAGTGCGTCCAGCAAGTCGCGGCGGTGGGTCATGAGGGCGTCTTGGCCATGGGTGCCGGCACCCGATGCGCCTCTCCCGCTGCCATAGCCCATGTTGTCGGCGGCCGTGTCGTACGAGTTGCGGGCGAACGTCACAAAGGCCGAAGTGCGGCCCTGGAACCACTTCCACAGCTGACTGTCGCGCACAGCAAAGGAGTGCTGGACGTGGGCGCGGATGAAGAAAGACCGGATCGGATCAAACACGGCGACGGTGACGGTGGCCAGGAGGGCAGCCAGAATGGGGATGACGATGCGCGGGTGGGAGGTGAGCCAGTCCCAGATGTGATGGGCGCGGACGCGGGCCTCGTACGACATGCGCAGACGCGTGGCGCCGTTGACAACGTAGCCGTGCAGACAGCTGCGGGCCATCACGGCGTCGCGGATGCGCATGAAGTCGATTGTGGCATAGCGCGGCAAGGTCTTGGAGTCGAAGCTCTGCGAGCTGATCTCCGCAATCTTGCCGTAGCGGCGGAAGAGGCTGTATATGGTCTCCTGCGAGAGCTCGAGGTTGGCGCTGCCCGAGGCATCGCCGACGCCGCTGCCTCCCGTCGCGGCAGAGGGTGGTGCGCAGAACTCGACGCGCACACGGCTCGAGGGCACGCGTGAGGCCAAGTCCTCGAGCCATGGCACGCCGCGCACCAGGCCGGCGCGCATGCAGCCCCACAGCGGGTTGAACCAGGGCCGCACAGGGTTGGCAGCCAGCAGCTTGGCCAGCCGCACTTCGATCTCGTCCAGCCGGGACCCGGCCGGATGGCGGAACTTGACAAAGACGCCGCCGTCCTTGAGGCGTGGCACGATTTCGGTGATGGTCAGGTTCAAGTCGTCGGGAATGGCACGCTGGACAAGGCCGACGGGGTCAACGACAGACATCATGGAGACGGTAATTGAGGAGGTCGAAGAGGGGGGGGACGAGGAGGACGGTGAGGAGGAAGAAGGCGTCGTGGCCGTGGCGGCACTGGCATCTGAGGAAGCATCGGTCGACGTCTTGGCGAAGCGCTTCAGCAGCTGCGAGAGGTCGGCGTCGTCATAGTCGGCGGACGTGCGCCAGGGTCGCCAGGCCAGCAGGTTGCCGATGCGCAGCGGGAAGACATTGTCGAGGAAAAGAATGCCCTCGCCCGGCGCGGCGGCAATGTGGCCGCTCTTGTCGTCGCCGGTGGTGGAGGTCTCCCAGCGGCGGCCCGCGAGCACAAGCGAGGGCACGGGAGGCACTTGCGGTCGACGGGCAAGCTGTGTTGTAGCTGTAGCTGATGGAAGAACGACGGATGCACGGCCGTGATGTTGGGTCAGAAGACGGCCGCCCTGCTGCTGCCGTTGCTGCTGCCACACCCGAAGGGCAACCGGGCGGAAGGAGCGTCCGAGGAGCATGGTCGCTCTCGCCTTGCCCGCCTCAGGCCGCTACAGCGAAGGCAATGGGAGGGTGGGAGGAAAACAGCGAGGAAGAAGCAGAGGAGGGGATTGGCTAGAAAGCATGTGTGTTGAGTCCATTTACGAAGTCATGACTACGAAGAAGGAGCTACTGCGTTTATCTATTAGAGACAGAGACGATTGTGCGAAGGAGGGGAGCTTGTGAAAAAAAGGAAAGAGCAACCCAGTCAATCAATGACCTCACAGCCGAGACATTTCTCCCCACTAGCTAGGCTTAAGCTTGCAGTCCATAGGAGAAATACTGACCAGACCGGAGGCCATTTAGCCCTGTAATACGCGGAGACCCATTTCCACCTAACCTCACTAAGATAGAGTGCTAAATTACGGGCGTCATATGGGTCACATGACTACTCACAAGGGGCGTCATGTGATATCATAGCTTATGTAATGGCATTCATCATGTCCAGCATGTAAGCCAATCAGAGCACTGCACTCAGAAAAGTCACGAGACTGAAAGTTTTCCTGCTTCACACAGCCGGTCTCCAAGGACGAGAGGAGATGATCCGAAAATAGAGGGGAAGTCCCCAGGCGAGGATCGATCTATTTCACAATCGTTGTCTACATTTTCCGCAGTTTTCCAAGCCCGTTCTAACAATGGGCTGGTTCTGGTCGAGCACACCGCCCGCCGGGCCGGCAGCGACAGCATCAACGCCAAGCGACGTTTCTCAGTCTATTCAGTCTTCGCAGCCGCCGCCACCACCAGCATCGCAGCCCAACGATGGCAGCCTTGAGAATGACCCGGAGTTGCGCAAGTTCCTCGCCATGTTTCAGGGCTCAGACAGCAGCCTAGCGGAGCCAAGGAGAGCAGTTGCCGCTCCAAGCAGTGCCGGAACGGACGACGCCGACGCCAGCTCTGCACCATCCAAGCTCGCATCTTGGAAGGCTGCTTGGTCGTCATCCTCGTCGTCGGCATCCAGCGCTACGTCCGCCGAAGAGGAAGCATTCGTCCCCCGCGAGCGCTCCCTCGCCGAGGCCACCCTGCCCGTGTCCATGTCGTGCCGCCAAGCGTTTGACCTGGCCTGGGCCTGCCAGTCGCCCGCGGGCCAGTGGCGCGCCGTGTACCGGCACGGCGGCGTGCGGCCGTGCAGCCAGCTGTGGGACGACTTCTGGTTCTGTATGCGCGTCAAGGGGTACGCCGAGGGCCCGACCAAGGACGAGGCCATCCGCAGCCACTACCGGGACAAAGAGCTGGACCGGTACTACCGGCCGGGCCAGCCGTCGAGCGAGGACGTGTGGCGCAGCCGCACCGTGGACGAGGTGCTGCCGCCGGGGGCCGTGTTCCAGCAGAATTTCCAAGTCGTTGTCGGCGGGGGCGCCGCCGAGAGTGGCGGCCAACGAGAGTCCGACCAAGACGACGGCCGCGACGACGCCAACCAGATCTTGGCTGACGCGGAACGGCGCCGGCGCATCCGGCAGCAGATGGGGTACAACAGCTAGGAGACGAGAAACGAGTTTTACTTCACTGTGGCTGGCGTTTATGGCATCTCAAATTGTTACGACAGTTATTTGTATGATATTTTTCGGCACTTCCAATGCATTGCCTGCACATAATTCCACAGTCAAGGTCTACGATCATTGATATTGGAACGAGTGTTTTTAATATTTTTTATTCATTACAGTACCATTCCACTGTATGCCGGACTTTTTTCCCCAGATCATATGAATCATCGCGAAACGCGAAGAAAAAAAATATAAAGAACAGCATCAGAAAAATCTAGCCCCGAATGCCCTTCAAAGTCCCTAACACTTTCTGTGCCTGAAAAGTGGCTGCATTCTGTTGGCAGCGCAGTCAGGCGTATCTAACAATTAAACGAGTTGGAAATCATAAAAAATCGACGCGAAAAAGAAGAACTAAGAAACATCAACTCATCAAAGAGGCGTAGATATTTAGTCGACCTCCTCGACGGTCGGGCCGTCATCGTGCGTAGCACCGCCGGGAGCACCGGGGAAGCCACCCGGAGCACCGTCAGGGGCGCCACCAGGAGGACCGCCGGCAGAGCCGTAGAACTTCATCATGATGGGGTTGGCAACGGCCTCGAGCTCCTTCTGGTGCTCCTCGTACTCCTCGCGAGTGGCCTGCTGGCTCTCGTCGAGCCACCCGACGACTCTGTCGATCTCGGCCTGGAGCTTCTCCTTGTCGCCGGCGTCGAGCTTCTCGTCGACCTTGGAGTCGCTCAGTGTGTTGCGCAGAGAGTAGGCATACGACTCAAGGCCGTTCTTGGCAGCGACACGGCGGCCCTCGGCCTCGTCCTCGTCCTTGAACTTCTCGGCCTCCGCTAGCATGCGCTCAATGTCCTCCTTGGACAAACGGCCCTTGTCGTTGGTGATGACAATCTGGTTGGACTTGCCGGTGCCCTTCTCGACAGCCGACACGTTCATGATGCCGTTGGCGTCGAGGTCGAAGGTGACCTCGATCTGGGGGACACCGCGCGGTGCCGGGGGGATGCCGGTAAGCTCGAACTTGCCCATCAGGTTGTTGTCCTTGGTGCGCTGGCGCTCACCCTCGTAGACCTGGATCAGCACACCAGGCTGGTTGTCAGAGAAGGTGGAGAACACCTCGGACTTCTTGGTGGGAATGGTGGTGTTGCGGGGGATGAGCTTGGTCATCATGCCGCCAGCAGTCTCGATACCGAGAGACAGCGGCGCGACATCGAGCAGCAGGATCTCGTTGGTCGACTTGGACGAGGTGTCGCCGCTGAGGATAGCAGCCTGGACGGCAGCGCCGTAAGCAACAGCCTCATCGGGGTTGATGGACTTGTTGGGCTCCTTGCCGTTGAAGTAGTCGGTGATCAGCTTCTGGATACGCGGGATGCGCGTGGATCCGCCGACCAGGACGATCTCGTGAACCTGGGACTTGTCGATCTTAGCATCGGTCAGGACGCGGTCAACGGGCTGCAGGGTCGAGCGGAACAGGTCCTGGCACAGCTCCTCGAAGCGAGCACGGGTGATCGAGGTGTAGAAATCGATGCCCTCGAACAGCGAGTCGATCTCGATGGACGTCTGGGCCGACGAAGATAGGGTGCGCTTGGCGCGCTCGCAGGCGGTGCGGAGACGGCGCAGGGCACGTGCGTTGGTGCTGACATCCTATGAGTTTGTTAGTTTTCTGAAACAGGAAAGATCGAACGACAGTCGGACAAGAGAGATAGGGAAAGATTGCATGGTGTGAATGGAAACATCACAGCAAAGCAAAATGAATCAAAATAGAATCAAACAACGCAAAATGAAACAAATGAAGTGAAAAGAGAGATGTTAATTGCCTTCTTGTTTTTTCTTTTGAATTCTTGGACGAAGTGGTTCACGAGGCGGTTGTCGAAGTCCTCACCACCCAGATGAGTGTCGCCGGCGGTGGACTTGACCTCGAAGATGCCCTCCTCAATCGTCAGCAGCGAAACATCGAAAGTACCGCCGCCCAGGTCGAAGATCAGGACGTTGCGCTCGCCCTCGACCTTCTTGTCAAGGCCGTAGGCAATGGCAGCGGCGGTAGGCTCGTTGATGATGCGCAGGACGTTGAGGCCGGCAATCAGACCAGCATCCTTGGTGGCCTGGCGCTGGGAGTCGTTGAAGTAAGCCGGGACGGTGACGACAGCGTTGTTAACGGTGCCGCCCAGGTAGGACTCGGCGGTCTCGCGCATCTTGATCAGGACCATGGAGGAAATCTCCTCGGGGGTGAACTGCTTGGTCTCGCCCTTGAACTCGACCTCGATAACGGGCTTGCCGGCGCGGTCCACGACGGTGAAGGGGAAGTGCTTCATGTCGGCCTGGACCTCGGCGTCGGCGAACTTGCGGCCAATGAGACGCTTGGCATCGAAGACGGTGTTCTGGGGGTTCATGGCGACTTGGTTCTTGGCGGCATCGCCGATCAACCGCTCCGTGTCAGTGAAGGCCACGAAAGACGGCGTGGTGCGGTTGCCCTGGTCATTGGCGATAATCTGAGCGAAATGTTAGCAGCTGGACGCCGAGCAGATCTCAGGGCGGAATCACAAAGTACTAACCTCAATCCGATCGTCACGGTAGATACCCACGCAGGAGTACGTGGTACCCAGATCGATACCGACGGCGGGAGCCATGGCGTCTTATTTGTGAGGGGGAGGAATTGGTGAAAATGAGGATTTGCGGGATGGGGATGTTGGAAAGGACTCTCGCGTTGAAAGAGTCGATGTGAGAAGAGCGTGGAAGAGGGTAAGAGATGGATGGAGAGGAATAAATAGAATGAAAAAAAAGAGGAAGAAAGAAAAAAGCAACCGAGTGTGAAAGGGACGAAGAAGTTTGCTTATATGGAGAAAAAATTGGGCAGAGGCAGCAACGGCTCGGAGGGCGGATGTGGTGCAGACGGTGCAGCAACGGCGGGCAGTGGTTGGCGGGACAGTACAAAAAAAGTTGCGAGAGAGAAGGTTCGAGAAAGCCACAGAAACCAGTTGACCCCACCAGCAGCTTCCTGCAGCTTCCTGGTGGGGAGCAAAAGACGTCGTTTTTGCTAGGCCGACACCCCGCAGCTGCAGGGGATTTGGGGCACGGGCCAATCATACGGCGGCTGGGAGGGGTGCTCCAGAGGGCTTGGTGCTGAAAAGCGAGGAAGGCGCAGAGGAGGGGCAGCTACGACCAGAGATGTGGGTTTGTGGAAGGTATTGGGCTGGGCTGGACACTGCTAAGGTCTGGTAGGCCGTGCTGGAAACTGCTGGGCGCCACTGGGCTCTACTGGTGCTGTGGGCGCAAGAGCACTTTCATGTCTTTTGCTCCCAATCTACGGAGCATACGACAATTAGTCCATAGAACGTGCTAGACACACGCCCCACTAGGATTGCCACCCCCCCCGCAACTGGCGAAAGGGAGGCATCGAAAAAAACCCTTCAGTGGCAACCGCCAGGCGAGAAACAGGATGTCTGCGCAGACGGTGCCGACTGCGCAGAGGCACTTCTGCCTGCAAGACGATGACCAATGATGAGAGTGGTGTATTTCGCGGTTGTTCTCAGCGATACGTCTTGCTTCGAAAGCCCTGGGAAACAGGCCGCGGAGAGAGAGAGAAAACGAAGTGCTCCAAAACGGACAGAGCATTCCTGATTATTGTGGGTCCAGCGAGGCAAAAGCGCAGAAGCGAAACCTCCTCGCTCCGCAAACAGCCCAACAGCAGATAAACTGCCCCGCTATCGAGAAGAGAAAGGAAGGTGGAAGAACGACTGGGCCCGAACGAGAGCAGCAGCTCCTTATCCGCAAACAACGGCCATCAAAAAAGGGGCTGTTGAAAGACTCCTGGAGATCAAGGAGATGCTTGAATACAACTCCGGATCAGAAGGGAGAGGGACCTTTCGAAGAGCACCAGAGACGGGTCGCGTCCGGCTCTGATGGTCGGCAATCTGGCCGGAACGACTATTCTACGAGTAGGGAGAGCTCGGTACGTCAGTCGTTTGTCGTAGTAAGAAATGCGCCGGCGCTGTCGATGGGGGCGTGTTGTGAGTAAGACGATCGCGGCGAGACTTTCGGACCAGGCAATGTGTCTTCTAGAGCCCTCGGCTCTACACGGCAGCTTGCCAAGAGAGATGTTCATGAAACAAAGGTAGCCGTACTCGTAGTGGGCGCTGCTGGGCCATGTGTCGAGATCATGAAATCGGAGCAAATAGTGACATTCCCGTCACCTCGGGTATCACCCTACTCTCTCTCTCTCTCATTTATCTGCTGATCTTCTTTTTCTTGATGGGGCCAGAATGACTCTTCGTACATACGTGTTGAAGATTGAAAGTCACGTGGCGGCAAGGGAGTCTTTCGACTTAGATTAGGACTGTCTGTTACGAGATGTAGGTTTGCAGACAGGCATATAAAGAACGATTGTACTCCGTAACTGTCTTTTGAGTCGTTGTACAAGTCTATAAGTAGCGGTCCCTAATCTGATGCAGGTGCAAAAAGATTGTGCAAGATGCCAAGGAGCTATGAAGAAAAGAAAGAAAATGCTATATGCCAGCCGTACAAATAACGGACAATTTCTGTGAAATGAAACACGAATGAAGAAAACATTAACCCAAAATTTCCCAGCCCATTCTATGGCCATATGACAAAAGACACCCGAAGGCAGTAGAGCCCTTTATGAAAGCCTTTGCTCGGAGTCCAAAAGAATACAGCCTATAGCTCACTACTGCTGCTGCTGCTGCTGATACGGCGACGCAGTGGCATTACGACCGCGGCGGCTGCCGCTGGAAGATGCCGTGGGTGCGCCCTGGAGCGGCTGTGGAACCGCATCCGATGATGTCGGTGCAAATGTTGGGTCACCCGGCCCCGGCGGGAACATGGAGTTGCCCATGGCTGACGATGTGTATGCCGCCGCCGCAGCCGCAGCTCCTGGAGGGGGGGGAGCCATGTACGGGTTGTTGCTACTGTAGCCTGTGTAGCCGGTGTTTGCATTCAAGACACCTCCCAAGGGATCCGTGCCAGCGGCACCGGCGGCACCGGTGCCACGTTCGAGGTCGAAAGAGGGTCCGCCCCGTCGCGATGATGCCATTGAAGCATACCGTGCAAGATCTACCGGAGGCAGGCTGTCGCCACCAAGCGGCATGGGCGGCAAGCCCTGACCAGCCTGCCGACGGCCCTTCTGGCTCTGCGTCTTAAGCAGGTCACTGCGAATGTCTTCCAGCTCCTCATTCCGCGACGCCGATGACGCGCCTCGGCTGCGCGTGCGCAAGCCGGGCTGTGACAAGGATGACGACGGGTGGAGGTGAGTCGACGAGGTCGTGGTGGCAAAATTGTTCTGGCGACCACGGTTCACAGACGCGTCCCGCGATCCGTCGTTCAACGTGTAGTCGTCGGCTTCAGCTAAGGGTTTGTTCGTGGTGAGCTCGGACACGGCCTGCTTTTCGGCACTCTTGCTGCGGCTCGTGCTGCGGCTCTTGCTGCTGGCCGAATCGTTGTCCGGCTGCGGAACCATGCGCTTGAGGTTCTTTTCGCGCTTCGATTTCTCACGCGCTTCTGTGGCTAACGCGTCCGTCACAGCAACAGCGTAGCTCGGATTCAAGGGGCCGCCGAGAGGGTCAGTGCCGCCGCCAGGACCCGCAATGGGCACCTTCTTGAGGGCCAGGGCCAGCGCGCACATGAACTTGGACCGCCGCGTGGCGCGAACGATGTCGTTATGCCAGTTGGATTTGTGCTTGATGGCCACCTTGAGCTGCAGTTTGTCGCAGTCGCCGACGCCTGCAACGCTGAATGCAAGGTCGGGCTGGAAGTCGCGGGAGTTGTCCGGGTGGCGCACAAATTTCTCCATCTCGAGACGTAGCAGCTCAATGTCTTCGAAGCTGGTATCGTAGGACACGTTGATATCGATGGTTTCGCGCATGGCCTTGCTACGTGACACGTTCTCAATCCAGAGATTGTTTAGCACAATGTTCGGTACCTGCACGACTTGCATCTTGTCGATGCGCATAAACACGGTGTACAGCAGCGAGATCTTCTCGACCTGGAGCGTCTCCTTCTCGGGGCCCGTAATGTCGACGCGATCGCCCACATCGTACGGGTGCTTGACGAACAAAAAGATGCAGGAGCCCAGAATCTCCTGTGTGGTGACGGAGAACACGAAGGACAACGACAGCAGAGCAGTGCCAGCCGTGGACAGGGTCGTGATGAAGCTGCTCTGGAAGAAGGCCAGGAAGATGAAGATCACTAGCAGCAGCACCAGGAACAGCAGCACGCTGTCGAACGCGGCCAGCGCCTCGCTGATGTCCTTCATGCTGTTGGCCATGGCCTTGCGCTCCTTGCCAATTTCCACAACCTTGCGAACCATTTCTTCGAGACTGATATCACCGTTGGCGTCGGCGTCGATGGCTGCAAAACACTCTTCGGCCTCCTCCTTGTGTGTCGGGCCCAGAACCTCTTCGATGTCTTCAGGGTAAAGTGCGTCGTTGTCTTCGATCACAAATGACATCCAGATGCGACGCGCCAGCGCTTCGGACGACCGCGACTTCTCGAGAGCCTCGACCACGACGGAGTGTGCCGAGTTGGGGTTGAACACCTGCTTGCCTGTGATTTCCGAAGCCAGGTTGCCGAAAACCGATGTGACCTTGTCACCGAAGCGGCCGACGTTGCCGATCAAGCGCATGGGCGCGGCACCCGGCTTCGTCTTGCCTCGACCGCCGACACGACCGATCATCGCTTCGATGCTATCGCTGATGACGTAGTCCTCGTCGGCAAATTCGCTGCAGTACATAGGGAACAGGGTGCGCGACGCGTCGTACATGAGACCCAAAAGATGAATGTCGCGCTTGGACTCCTTGATCCGGTTGGCAAAGGACCGCTGGTGGTAGCTGATGCTCATGAGGTGGATAATGGCGCGCTCGCCTAGGAAAACTGCAGACGACACAAATAGGGAGCCGAGAATGTTCGTCATTGCGTAGATCCAGGTGATACTACTGTTGGTGAAGAGGAAGCGGAAGACAAGCCACGTCACCAGGGCCCAGACGAAGAGCGACAGCGGGACCTCCAGGCCGCGCAGAACAGTGGCGTACTTGCGCGTGCCGGAGCTGATGACGCCGCAGAAGAAGACGAAAACGACAGGGATCAGACGGGCGACGACCTTGCCAGCCCAGAGCCCAGCCCAAGACGCCTCGAACCAGATGAAGAGGTGGAACAGCGGCGGACCATACGCCTTTGTCGGCGGGTCGGTGGTGCTGTTAGTCGTGACGGAGCCGAGCGGGATCGTGTTGGTGTTGCCGGTCACCGGCAGCAGAACAAGCGGGATGGCGAGCAGGAACGCCACGGGGATGACGTAGATGAGGTACCGGGTCAGGACGGAGGCGGCAACGAGGCGCGAGTACAGCCGGCCCATGAAGTTGAGCGCAACCTCGGAATCGAACGAGCCGTGACGCGTGATGGGCTCAGGCTCACGCCGCTTTGCGCGCCGGCGGCCGATAGGCGCACTGCTGCGCTTGAAGAGGCCACGCTTTTCGTCGGTACCGCTGCTGCCGCCGGCCGTGCCGGGCTCTTCGCCGCCAGCGGACCGCATGCGTTCAATTTCGGGGCCTACACCGCCCTGATTGGCCTTGCGGGCGCCAAAGGAGGCATTGGAGCGGATCTGAGCAAGCGGGATGTCTCCCTCGGAATCCATCTGGCTGTTACTATCGTCGGCCCACTGGTTGGACAGCGGCTTAAAACCCTGATGCGAGGGGAAGCGCTGCGAGGTTAGAGGCGAAGTTGGCATTCGTACGGTGCGACTGAACCGTGTATGAGGCTGTCAAAGTCCCAAGGCTTGCCGATGAACAGGCACCGGAGAGAGGCGGAGCGGAGACAGAGGGGAGCAAGATATTTAATAGATATACAAGAAAAAACAATGTGGAAAGTGCAGGACCTGTCGGCACTGATGAGCGGATCAAAGGCTCGCTTTGACGCACTCGGGTATCAAAATTTTCAGACGGCGGGAGACAAAAAGAAAACGAATGTCGAAAAGAAAGAGGCGTAGAAACAAAACGAAGCCGTGCAGTTCAGGACTGAGCGATCTGGGTCTTGGTCGAAACGAGAGTTGGAAGGAGGAGAGGAGGCCGTGTAAGGTGTGAGGGTGTGAGGGACGCAAAGGGCACAAGAAGAGTACGACGTAAAGATAAAGAAAAGAAAAGCGTCCTCTCCACAAAGAGAAGTCTATTCCGGGCTGAGCGAGCGAAATGGCACGGATGCAACCAAGGAGAAGGGGTGATATAAAACAAAGGGGACGGGCAGGGGGGAGGCGGGATAAAGGAATAAAAAATGAAGATAAAAGAGAAGACAGAGAAGAAGAGCACGCAGGATGATAAAAGAAAGGCGAGTACGAGTAGAAAAAAAGAATGGATCACTGGTCAGAGATCGACGCCATCGAGAGAAGAAAACGAGAAAAGAGAAAAGAGAAAAGAGTGGGTAGTTCAGGATGCAAAATGCAAGAAACTGCCAGGAGGAAAGAGCGAGAGGAGGTTGAAGGTCAACTGGGAGGCAAGAAGGCAGGCGCAAGGTGCGAATGTGGAGATTCCGCATTGAATTTTTCGAGTTTGCGTGCCTGTCCTGCAGCCTCCTTTGCGCCTTCCCTGCTAAAAAGGGGGACTTTCCCAAAAGAACATAAAAAAACCGGTTGTGCTGTAAGTGCCTGTGGAGCGCTACAGTGGAGCTCGATACAGGGGTTTGTGGGTGTTGGGGATGGGGCAGAGACAGTGCCTGCACGGTAAATACACGGAGTGCAGGGACAGGGAGCGGCCAAGGGGCAGCATTGTTTCTCTGCGGCGGCGAATGAGAGGAGACGAACAGCTTTGTTGCCCAGTCGTGCGATGGCACAAGAGTACGGAGTAGTTGAAACACAGGCGGGCTCAGGGGCAGCAAGCCACCAACAGACAAAGAACTCTGTCTCAATCCAAAATAGCAAACAGCCGTTGACGCGGCCAATTCACGCCCCCTGGCCGACGCGTTTCAGAACGAAGAGCCACAGGCAGAAAAACGAGACAGAAGCGAGCGGACGGAAGGGCGGAGGCGGACCGGCTCCACTGGCTCGAGCAAATGGCAAACTCCGTACTTCGTATCGTACAGTATACCCTGTTGTGCGCTGCGAGTCCTGCAGCAGCGGATGACGGACGGGCTGCGCTACCCGCCCAGTCTCCACCGCCGCCCAAGAAACCGATCTGCACTGCAAGCCGGATCATTGGCGGGCGGCTCATCCGGTCTTGTAATTAGGGAGTGCGGTGCCTGCTTCGTGGCGGCGCCGTTCTCTGGGCGTTGCAGAGCAGTGTGGTTCTTCTTCCATGGCTGCGCTAGCTGCTCCCGTCTTCCCTGGCTGAGGGTTTGTTGGGTTGTGAACATTCTCGTCATCCGTAGTTTGAATTTGAATCACATCGGCAAGGTTGTGCGTCCTCCTTTATATTGCCCATGTTCGCGTTCTCCCTTTTGTGTCTCTCATCTGCACAAGGACTACTCCGTGCTCGTAGTTTGATTTGCATATGCAAGACAACCTTGGCACCATCCCAGGGAATGCCATCCATCGGCACGGTGGGATTCCGCAGCAAACTGCTCATGGAGGGCTGCCGCTGCCATGCGAGCACACCATCCCGTCATGGAAATCCGTCGATCACTGAGCTAGGATAAAATGGCTACGAAAGAGAGGGAGACGTGCTCCGTACGACTGGCTAACGCGCCGATGTGTGCTCCCACTCGTGGCATCCCCTATCGACGATTCTATGATCATCCCCTCCATCAACGCGAGCCCGACGCGGGATGGAGGGGCATGTCTAGCTTCGCTCGCACGCAACCTGCGCTACTTGTACTCGTGTACTGCAACACAGTTCGCGGTAAGAAAGGAAGCTCATCGGGCATCAGGCAGACCGACAACCCTACTCGCACTCGTAGTGGCTTTATCAGAGAGGGGCATCCAAGAATGCATCCGCTTGCTTGACGTGGCATCGGCCGACAGGCGATCGGCGCCGCAAAGACATTTTAACGTCTTTGTCCTGCTCCTGCTCGTTTCTCCCTTTCCACTGATCACCTGTCAGGCAAGGCGATCGTGCGCTTCCCTGAGCACACGACTCCGAACGTACGGAGTATGTGACGGACTCTCGATGCGTCCCGAAGAGCGGAAGAGCGTCCGCGGAGGAGGGCGAAAGCACCTAGCGTGCTCTGTAGTACAGAAACGAGCGAGGCGGCCTGTGGAGACAACCGCATATACCTGAGCGTTCGGGAATGAGAGTCATTGACAAAAGAAGAGAAAGAGCAAAAACCGGGTTGAACAAGACGCTTGCTAAGGGCGGTCCCAGTTTTGTTAGTCCAGCAGGACGTGCTCGACGTGGGCGGGCGAGCACAATAAGGAAAAGCGCAAACAATAGAAAATTGGAAAGGCAAAAACGACGTGCGTAGATGGCGAGGAATCGAATAAAGGCGTGCGACGGGTAGAGTTGCTGCATCGAGATGTCTTGAGATGATATTAAATGGTGATACATGACTACTAGTATTACCTTCTGCCACAACACGTGAAATTCCTCATTGGCCTGTTAGCCGACACAGCACAGGAGGGATCGAAAGCAGCCGTTTGGAGAAGGAAGGACGAAAAACATAGAATCCCAAAACAGGTGCAACCGCAGGTTTGTCACGGGGAGAGTGAATGTGGAAAGGACGGGGTTGTAGACCACATGGAAGGAGCGGTCGTCGTACTGTAGTCGCCGCAACGAGAGGATTCCCGAGCAGCCAACAGACAGCTGTGGCAGGTGGCCCAAGCTCCTGTCGGCCTGTTAAGAGGAGACATACGAACCCTCCCAAGTTAGCCTAGCGCTGTACCATGCTAAGAAGTACCCCCCATAACACCCCAAAAATGCCCTTTGAAGCTTCCATTTGTAGCGTGACATCACGAAAACTGTTCACCAAAACGGACGACATTTGCGGCTCAGGCAGGGGGACACAACAACCGCAAATTAATTGGGATTGGCATTCCCCGAAGTGACTCGCTTTGCTGTCTTCGTACTTCTATGGTCTTCGCCATGCGCGCTCCCTCCAGGCCGTGTCTGCGCGGCTTGCAGTGGTTGGCAGCAACGGCCTCGCCGACCTTCAGGACGACGACGGCGGCGACGACGGCGAGGCTGGCCGCCGCCCGGCTCTGCCTCTGCCGCTACTCTTCCTCCACTACAGACACACCGCCGCCCAAAGTTCGGCCTACACCGCCGCCCCCAGGCCCCCGCGCAACGATTGACTTGCGCCACATTCGCGAAAATGCCGAGCTGCATGCTGAGAACTGTGCCCGCCGCAACCACGGCGCCATGGCTGGCCACCCGGCGCGCATCGTCGAGCTGTTTAGCCAGTGGCAGGCGAGCCGACAGGGGGGGCGGGCGCTGCGCGAGGACGCCAACAGCGTGCGGAAGCAGCTGGCCAACGTGCCGGGGTGGCGCGAAGAGGCGGATGCCGAACACGAAGAGGGCGCGGGAGCCGACAAGGGGGGGGACCGATCTCGCCTCCTCGAGCAGGCGCGCGCCCTCAAGCAGCAGCTGGCCGCCATGGAGACCCACGAGGCCCACCTGGCCGCCGAGATGCAGCGCCTGGCTGTGGCCCTGCCCAACCTCACCAGCGACGAGACCCCTGACCGCGAGCAAACCGTGCTGAGCTACATCAACTGCAACGGCGAGGAGGCCGAGGGGCGCCCCAGCAGCACGAGCAGCACCGGCAGCACCACCTTGGCCACGCCCGACCGCTGGCGCTCCCACGTGCACATCGGCAGCGAGCTGGGCCTGATGGACTTTGCCGCGGCCGCGTCCGCGTCCGGCTGGGGCTGGTACTACCTGCTGGGCGACGGCGCCCGCCTCGAGCAGGCCCTCGTGCAGTACGCCCTCAACGTGGCCCACCGCCACGGCTGGCAGCTCGTGTCGCCTCCCAGCATCGTGCGCAGCGGCGTCGCCGCCGCCTGCGGGTTCCAGCCCCGCGACCAGGGCGGTGAGCAGCAGACGTACGCGATCGAGGGCCTGCCCCTGAGCCTGACGGCCACGGCCGAGATCCCCCTCGCGGCCCTCTACGCCGACGCGAACCTCGAGGCGACGCCAATCCGCCGCGCAGCCGTGTCCCGGTGCTACCGCGCCGAGGCCGGCGCGCGCGGCGCCAACACCAAGGGCCTGTACCGCGTGCACGAGTTCACCAAAGTCGAGCTGTTTGCGTGGACCGCGCCCGACCTGGATGCCACCACCGAGACCTTTGACGAGCTCCTTGACGTGCAGACTGAGATTCTGTCGAGCCTCGGCCTGCCGTGCCGCGTGCTAGAGATGCCGGCCACGGACCTCGGCGCGTCGGCCTACCGCAAGATCGACATCGAGGCGTTTTTCCCGAGCCGGTGCCGGCCCAAGAGCGGTAGCAGCGAGGGCGCCGGCAACAGTCCCGCGGACTACGACTACGCGACCGGCTGGGGCGAGGTCACGTCCGCGAGCATCTGCACGGACTACCAGACTCGGCGGCTGGCGACGCGGGCACGCATCGACGGCGGACCGCTGACGTTTCCTTGGACGCTCAACGGTACGGCGCTGGCGGTGCCACGCGTGCTTGCCGCCATCCTCGAGAACGGCTGGGATGAGGAGTCCATGACTGTGGCCATCCCCGAGTGCCTCCAGCCCTGGATGGACGGCCAGGAGAAGCTTGGGCTGCCACATCGGCTGCGGTAGCATGAAGCATCCGTGTATTTTTTTTCTTCTGTACATTTAAAATCACCACTTTCACGAGATATTTGAGGATATTTATTTTTGACGATGAAGAGGGTGCACAAACATATTCTATCACAATTTGAGCCCAGGAGCATGCCATAGCAGAACACAAAAGGAAAAGGATAGCAAAATAGAAAAGGGGCAATAGGATGGCTTGAGAGTCAATAACAAAAACTTCAAAAAAGCAACCCAAGAAATAACAATATCATAAAAATCCGTCATCGTCCAGCCGCTGTCCCAAAACAGCCCAAAGAGTCGTGGCAGCCTTCGTCCCTTTGCCACAAGCCATCTCCTCCCCTAAATATATATAGACAAGAAATAAAAATCCCCTACTCAAACACTATTCCCCCGAAGCAACCGTCCTTTACAGTTCACTTCCGTACAGGACCATCTCGCCAGCGCCTCCAACGGAACTTGACGCCGCTGAGCCCAGTTGGCTATTCGTCCACTCGCTCATCACATCCTCATCGTCCTCGTCGCTCGAATAGAACTCGCCAGCCTCGCTATGCGTCTCGCCTGTCACCACCGAGGTTCCCAGACTCGACCTCCTTAGCGTGCCAGCCTCGCTGTGTTTGTCGTCCTCGCAGTCTTGAAAGTCTTCGTCGCCCTCCTTGTCTCTGCCCGCCCTCTGATAGGTGACCACCGCGCTGAGGTCGTCTTGCCGCGGCGTGTGGTAGTCCTCGGGCTCGTCGTTGACGCTAACGTCCCGGTCTTCTTCATCGCTCTCCTTCAGTGGAGCATTCTCCTTATCCACCTCCAGTCCGCCATATCCTTTTGTTGGGAGCCGACCACCCCAGCTGCTCTTTCGGAGCCCGGCGCCGCCGACATTGGTCCGCACACTCTGGCTGCGCTTGATGCTGCCGCTTGACATGCTGCTATGGATCTGGCTCAGCGACAGAATTCTCCGCGAGCCATTGGCGCTGCCGTTTGCTGCGACACCGACGGGAGAGTTGGTCGGCAGAGGGTTTCGCTTGGCCGACATGGCTAGGTTGAAAGCAGCCCGCGGTTTGCTCTCGGCGGGAGCGGTTTTAGCAGCGTCTGCTGAGGGCTTTGCATCTTTCTTCGAAGGCACCACGCGCTTGCGGTTCATAGCTTCGCGGCCCTTGTTTGCCTTCGCCATGAGCAGCACCCGGGAGTGATCCATGACGCCTTCTAAAATGCGGCGCTCCAGACCCTCTGCACGAGCCTCCATCTCGTGCAGTTCTTCGCGTCGGAGGTGCAGTGCCGTTTCCAGAGAGGAGACGTCGGCCGTAAGCCGGATCTTGTTGCGCTGCAAGGTGTCTTGGTCCGTCCGCAGATTCGCGACGCTCTCCTTCAGTCTTCTCTCCTCGGCCCTTAGAGCGGCAAGGCCGGCTTCTGCCTGCTCTGCTTCGACTTGGCGGCGCTCCAATGCAATGGTTGTCTCCTGCAGCGTCTTTTCGCGGTCCTCGTGATCGTCAGCAATTCTTTGCGTCTGTGCAGTCATGTACTGCGCGAGGTCCGCCGCGGTTCGAACTACTTGCTGATGCACTTTTTCCAAGGTCTCTAGCTGTGAGAGGGCCTTGTCAGCGGCGCGCGAGTGATCCATAATCTCGTCAAGTTGGTCGAGCTTCTCAAGCTTCTCGAGTTTGTCAAGCTGTCCGAGCTTGTCCAGACTCTCAAGCTTGGAGAACGCGTCCTTGGCAACATGGGTGTGGTCGACTAGCTTGTCGATCTTGGAATGCTGCGAGTCGAATGCGCGGCCTGCCAGTTGAGACAGATCAATAATCTGGTCGAGCTTGGTGAGCTTTTCGAGGCTGACCAGGGCCTGGCTGGTCGTGTCAGACTGAGCAACAAGGTAATCCAGCTTGTCGAGCTTCTCCAGCTGCTCCAGCTTGCCGAGCTGGCCGAGAGCCTTGTCGGTGTCCTCGGAGTGCTCTACTAATCTGTCGAGCTTTGTCAGAGCCTCGCCAACTGCCAGTGTGTGGTCGACAAGAGCGTCCATTTTGTCAAGTTTGATAAAGGCGTTAGCTGCCCTGTCTGTTTGGCCGACAAGCTTGTCGAGCTTTTCTTGCATCGTTGTGTCGTCGTATTTCTCAATTGGCGGCAGGAGCGGCAGCTCTGGTGGCTTAGCCTCGACAATCTTCTCTTGGATGGTAGCCGTAGACGACTTGGAATGCTCAAAGTGCTCGCTGACAACCATCAGCACGTCCTTGATAGTTTCCAGAATCTTTGGCTGGTACTCCACCACATGGCCCTGGACTCCCTGGACCGCATCGATGGCTTGCTTCACTTGGTCGCGCGTCTGCTGGTGCTCGGCCTTGCCGTCCGAATTGTTCTCTTCTGCTTTGCTGACCATGTCATCGACGCGAGTAAAGACAGTCTTGGAAGCCTCTTCCATCTTCTCCAGAGATTCGGTGACAGCGGACCCGAGTGTGTCAATCAGAAGTTTCAGCTCGTCAGCAATGGTCTTTGTGCCGATGACAGCTGCCTCCACCTCAACATCGCGTGCTTCGCCCGCTCTTGCCCGGTCGTCTGTGGCCACTTGGAAGTCGTCGAATTTGGCCACCAGCTCGCCAATGCGGTCATCGATCTTGGCTTCGAGAGTCTCGGTGGTCTGCTGGAATCTGTCGTCGGACTCAAGCTTAGCGCCCACGACGCCGGCTCTTGACTCTTCAAACTCGTTTCGCATGGTCTCATACAGGTCGTGCAAGTCGGAGCTGTTGCGGCTGATTGTGTCGCTAAGAGAATCTAGTATCTTGCCGACAGATTCGATGCCGAGAACGCCATCTTCGAGTCTGTTCTTGACGGTCTCATTCAACACCTCAAGGAAGGCCTTGACATCACTGACGCGCTCACCAACACCAACAATTTCGGCCTGACGCTCTTCAAATGCCTTGGCAGAAACCGCAGAGTCCATCTCGAGCTGGCTCCTGACATCCCGCACAATTACGGCCAGACTCAGCAAGTCATCCTTGGACGGGAGCCCGGTACTGTCATCGGCCTGTGCCATTCTCTCAACGGCAGACTTGACTTGCAGGCAGGCCAGAGCGATGGCGTCCACGTCCGTCTTGGTGACCTTTTCCGGGTCCTCAAACTGCTTCTCGTGACGCTCCTTCATCTCGTCGAAGCCATTTGCCACCTGGGCAACAAGAGACTCTACCATATGGATATCCTCACGCGAAGATAAACCATCCATTTGGCCCTGGAGGCCGCCGAGACTAAGCTTGGTCTCCAGCACGAGCGCTTCAACGGCATCAATGTGGTCTTTCCGCACGAACTGTTCCCCATCAATGAGGTCGTCCAGGCGGGCTTTAGTGTTGCGGAGAATAGTTTCGATAGCTTCGACATCCTCCCGAGAAGCTGCATCTGTTGCTGCACGCGACTGCGGCGGCGCATCAGCAGCGGGTTCGCGACTTGCGAGCACCGTGACCGATTCGTGGATTGCGTGCAGTTTGTTCTCCATCTCGACGAGCTTTTCCTTCCATGCGGAGTCCTGTTCTCCACCTGGCACGGTGGACTCCTCATCCAATGTGGTCGAAAGATCACGGTCTGACGGCGGCTTTGTCTGAGTAGCGTCTATGACGTCGACCTTGGTCCGCAGCTGCGTAATCATCATTTCGAGATTCTTTATGTCGTCGTGTCTCAGCACATCGGCCGGGACAATAGCCGTGTTGCTTTCAAAAGTAGCCACGGCGCTGCTGTTCTGGTCGCGCAAGCCGTCAATGTCGGTGCGAACATCACTGAGGCCAGACTTGAGCGCGTCCAAGATTTCGTCATTTGCACTAAGGTCGGCAGGCTTGTTCCCGAGTTTGTCGATGCTGAAGCGTAGGTCTGTCAGGCCTTCCTGGATAGCGTCCAAGACCTCGGAGGTGCTTGTGACGTGACGGCTGCTGATTTCACCGCGAAGAAGACTCACACCTTCCTGCAGGGCCTCAAGCACCTCTCTGTTACTAGAACCTGCGGGGGCAGGTGCTGGAATCGGAATGGCGGGAACAAGAGACGAGTTGACCGTGTCGCGGAGTGATTCTATTTCATCCCTGAGCATCTCCTTGGAGCCGTCGGAAGACTTGGAGACCAGGTCGGAGATCTCGTCGCGGAACACATCAAGGGTCCGAATAAGGCCTTCGGAGAAATCTTGGTGCGTGACCGCGGCAGCGACTTTGTCGACATAAGTCTCGAGGTCCGCGCGGAGCTTTTCGAGGCCGTCTCTTGTCGCATCCAAGACCTGCTCGGTGTCGCGGCCGTTGGCGGCAACGTTCTGCTTAGCTTCATCCGAAACAGCCCTGAACTCTTCCCGCATAAACTGCATGATTTCGTGAAGCCGTGACACAATCTCGTCGCTGCTGTCGGAAGGGTTCATTGTGATCAAATCCCGATCCGACCGCGGAAAGTCAAACCCATTGAGGCCTTGCTTAACGGCATCAACCATGTCCTCTTTGGTAATCTCTGCGCCGATGGCAGACGGAGCAACGGGGAATTCGAATTCCTCGAGACATTCACGGACGGCACCCAAGACCTCGTCGCGAGACATGCCGCTAGCGGGCATCTGGGGTGGAACAAAGTGCCTCAGGCCTTCGACAACAGCCTTGAATACCTCATCCCGGGTAGCGCCTGCAGGCCGCTCATCACGTGGGACGTAATCGCGAAGACCCTCCTCCAGGCAGGCCAGAACCTCGTCTCGTTCCAGGCCAATTTGCTGCACTTCAATCTCAGGCTTGTACGTCTCCCAGGCGTCTTTGACGGCTTCGATCACATCTTCACGGCTCACCTCGGGTGAGCGAGGCTGGTTGGCCTGCGAGTCTTTGAGGGCGGCGCGCATTGAATTATAGACTTCTTCGTAGTCAATCGCCGGAACAGCTTGAGCTGCAGCTGCAGCAACGGTAGCGGCCGAGGCGGCTGACTGGCGACGATGTTCGCGCATGAGATTGTTCATGTGCTGCTTCATTTCGGCGAGGCCCTCTTCAATGACCTTTGCCATCTCGACCTGGGTAGCGGCAGCCGGCTTGCCTTCATCCTTGGCGCGCACCTCGACTTCGTCCAGACGGCGGCCAATCTCGCGACCCATGCCCAAGACCTCGCCGCGAAGCTCCCGAACCAGGGCCTTAACTTCTGCCGTGAGCCCGCCTCCCTGAGCAACGCTGTCCTTGACGGTTTTTATAATCTTAAGAATATCGTCGTTGATCACGTCCGCTGCACCAGATAGGGGCGCCGAAGACCGGCGCTGGTCGGCTGCGGCAGTATTCTGCAAAAGGCGTTCGACACGCTGCGACATGGGCCCTTTGCGGTTGTACTCAATCTCCCGCTGGGAAGGAGCCTGCTCGTCAAAGCTGTAGGTACGTGGACGGCCAGGGCCACCGCCCATCTGACCATTTCCTCCGTAGGAAGCCGATGCAGGGACAACAGACTGGCCCTGGCGCTCTTTGACAAACTGCAACAGCTCTTCGAGCTTTGCTGCGGAAGCCATGCCGTCGAGTTTGTCGATGACCTCGGAGAGGCGTCTCAAAAGCTGGTCCTGGCCTTCTTTTGTGCTCATCTCACGCACAATTCGCTCAAGCATGGCAATAGTATTGGGGCCATCTGCGGCGTACAAGGACGGCGTGCTCATAGACTCCCGGTCCAGAGACGCTGCAAAGCTAGTCGGCGATGGGATCCGAGGGAGAGAGAAGGGACGCATGGATTTTGAGAGGGGGGAGGTCGCCGTAGCGTGTCCATGCGGTTTGTTGTCAATCAAGTAGGGACCGCCCGGATATGAGTCTCGTGACTTAATAGACGGTGTCTCGCTCGCATTGGTGATGAGCTCTCGCAAGCTCTTGCGAATGTCCTCATCTCTGGCATTGGTGGCCTCTTTGAGACTGAGCAGATCGGTAGCGTTGTCTCTGCTTCGCCGGCTAAGTGCCGACATCTCCTTCTGTAGAGCTGTAGCAATGCTTGTCAAGCTCAGGATTTGGTTCGACAGGTGGTCAACGGACAAAGATGGCTGTCTAACCATGGCCATAGCCATGTTGTTGTTGTTGCTATTGTTGTTGTTGCTACTGCCAGCGCTGGCAGGGCCAATACTCCGAGCGCCGACTGCGGAGCTGTTCGTGGCATTGGCAAGAGGAGGCGCCGGCTGTGGCTGCGCTGCCGGCTGTGGAGGAGGTGCAGGCAGAGGGTTTGCTTCTTTCTGACTGGGGCTGGATGCGGCCATGCTGTGAAGGGCAAGCATCGTAGCAGACTGGGGCGGGGTGTTCTCGCCGAGAATGCTCTGGTGCGGCCGCCGAACAATGGGCCGCACGATGGGCGTCAGGCTCGGCCCGGGGCCCGGATTGGCAAGAATGGGCTTCTCGTCAGAGACAAACGGATCGTTTCTGTTTCTCAGCGGCGTCGACGGCCGGCCGGTCTTCTCAGGCGATCGCGGTGTAGAATTGTTTGAGTCGCGCCCGCTGCCGCCGCCGGTCTCCAGGATCAGGCTTAGGTCGCGAACCGAGTTGGGCTGCAGCGACTGCATGCGGCGATGGGACTGTGAGCGGGAGGTGGAGGTGGTGTGGGAGAGCGAGCCGGCGCGCGGCGTGCGTTCAGGCGAGGTCTCGCCCATGCGCTTAGCGATAACGGTGGAAACGAGAGCGTTCTCGCGCGCCTTCTCGGTCAGCGCCGCATGAGCCGACTGGATGGCAGTGGATGTTCCTGGCCGCGATGTGCCGACGCTGGGCGACTGCGGATTGAGGGGCAGCGGTGGTGGTGCCCGCTCGGGATCAGAGCTGTCCCACCTGTTTTTGCGTTTCTGTGTCAGTCGACGCCAAACGACCGCCATTGTTGGAAAGGAAAAGGGGGATTTCCACGATCATAGAGGGCGGGGAGGGGGGGCTGGAGGGAGAGATAAAAACGATGTGTGTGGAACGACAAAAAGCCAAAAGGAAGCACACGAGGCAACAAAGGAGAACGCCTAAAGAAAACGGCAGAAGCAACGAGATGTCGCACGCACATGGGAATGAGAGAGCGCCCATAGTCCGAAGACGACGAATGCTGGTGTCTTAGCACTCTGTCGGTATCGTACAGCGCGACGTCGCGCTCGATAGGAGGCATGTTTGGGACGAGGCAGGCAGCTCAGACGCGAAGCTGTCTGGAATGGCGTAGTGCGGAAGGAGGAATGCGTGGAACGGGGATGTCGACAACGTCTTCTTTCTCGAGACGAGCTCTGCTTAGTTCGCGATCAGCGCTTGGCCCGCGGCCAGCTTCCAGAATGTTTTGGAAACTAGCTTCGACGGTTTGGAGCTTCGGAAAAACAGCGTTAAAGAAATGGGAAAGAAAGCGCGTGGACGCACGAAAGCGTGGGAGTAAAGAGCGTGATTGAAAAGTGAAGCCAAGGCCTTCGTCCGTTTTGGAAGAAGGGAGGTTATATCGCGAGAATTATTCTATTTCCTTTACATGCATACAACAACACTGGGCTGTTTCGTCACTCGGGCAAGGTGGCGGAGGGAAACGACGTGCGTGCACTGCAGCTTCCCGCCAAGCCTGTTTGCGTTGATCAAAACAGGCAAGAGCTGTGCGCAGGGTAAACAAAAGAACCCACCGCGCAACCGGGGCAACCAGGAGCTGCACACGTCAAATAAAGTGGGGCACTGATCCTGATAAGGAGGCACAACAACAGCAGCGCAGCGTGGTTTGTTTCAATTGCCTTTTTAATTGCCTTTTTCATAATATCCTTTGCCGTTTTGGAACCGTGCCATTTGCACCCAACCCGAACCGCAGGCAATGTCAGGCGAAGAGAACGGTCGCACGCATGTGGCGGTCAGCACGACGAAAGAGAGAATAACATGCTAGTTGCCTTCTACGCATTGGGTTCAGGGAGATGGTCTAAACTGGAAAAGAAAAAAGAAAAAAGACAGGCAGAAACAAGTGCCCGGATTATTTTAATACACAGAACGCCATCCAAACTGTCCAAGGGTTTCCCTCCCCGATATGTTCCCTCCCCGCTCCGTCCCATCGTCATCATTGTCTCTTTTCTCTTTTCTCTTTTCTCTCCTCTCTCTTCTTCCGTTTCTCCTCATGCCCCGGCTTAGCGCTTCAGGGCCGTGTCGAAGGCGGGGATGAGTGTTTGGGCCAGCCAGAACGAGAAGACCAGCTTGGGGCCTGTCATGAGCAGCTGCGCATTGTTAGCTTGTGCCTCAAAAGCAGGCAGACACGGGGGTGGGGCGTGGAGGCGTACCTTGGGCACCAAGCCCTTGAAGAAGCTGGAGAAGCCCTCCTTGCGGGCCATGTTGGACAGGATGCGGAAGCCGCTCTCGGGGTTGTCAAAGTTGCGGTTCTGGATGCGGGTCTTGATGACGTCGAGGGGTGCGGACACGATCAGGGAGGCGGAGGCACCAGCAATCGAGGCCACAAAGTTCTGGAACCAGCTGGCCTTGTTGTAGTCCTCGAGCTTGAACAAGAACTCCTTGGCAAATGCCGAGCCACCGAAGAGCTGCAAAAAAAAGTTAAAAGATTATCCACGCAAGTCGGACACAGCAGGGGAGACGCACGGCAAAAGAGCCCGGCGCATTGCGGGCGGCAGTCCAGCCCCAGCCGCGGTACAGGCCAAAGCCCTCGTCGCGGACGATGCGCAGGACGCCACGGCCCCGGAAGGCTTCGGGGTTCGTCTGGCGCTTGATCTTGAGGACGTCGAGGGGCAGCAGGACGATCTCGCCAATGCCGATCAGACTGCCGGCGGTGGAGTGCAGGATGGCCTTGCCGGTCTTGGCACCGAAGGCATTCTCAAAGTTCTTGCCGTAGTGGGTGGTGAGATAGTCGCGGGCGACGGGCTGGCCGCCGTACTTGTATATTCTCTGCAAGACCTTGTAGCCGGCAGCGTAGCCGAGGCCGGGAAAGAGAGAGACGAACTTGCGCGCGAACGGCGCCGAGGCCTTGTCCTTGAAGACGACCTTGTTCAGCTGTGCGACGTCGGCGACCTAGAGGAGAGCGGCAGGAACCGCGGTCAGCTCGGGGCATCGAGACGCGGGGAAGGCCGGGTTGAGAGTGTGCGCTGTCGCAGAGCTGTCGGCATACCTTTGATTCGTTGCTCATCAACCGCTTAGCGATCGTGTCGACCTGTTGGGCAGCGGTTAGCACAACCATTCCTTTCTCCGAGGCCTTGCGACCTGTGCCGGGCTTGTGCTGCCGCGTTCATACCGGGTGGAAGACAGCCAGTTCCGCGATACCAGCCGATCCTGTTCGCACACCGCCTGTCAGCGCCAATTGCGTCCCCGTCTTCGTGCGGACAACCATCCCGTTCGCCGCCCGCCAAGCTCGATCCCGGGGCGCATACCAGATCCCAGCAGACGAGCCAGGTTAGACTCCCTTTCGCGGACGCCCGTGGCCGGAGGAGACATTGTGGAGGACGTGTGGGGGTGGTTGCCTTGCCAAGTTCGAACTGAAGCTGCGCAAAAGGAACTTGTCGGAACGGGAGAGGCGCGATCACGGTGCTCGAGTATATACGTAGAAATTGCGTCGTTTCTCGGCGTTCGCGAAAAATGCCGTCTTCACGAGCCTCGAAAAAAAATTTCCCCGGAGAAAAAGACGTGAAAATCACTAGCGTTATCGGCCCATATTGGCAATCGGCTGTGCCTGGATAGCAGATAATAGTGTGATGGGCGGGCCTGGTCCCTTGTGCTCCCGTAGAAGGGGGGGAAGCAGGCATGAATTCCGCAGCTGCGATTCGCCTTCCAGCTGCACACTAAACCGCGTCATCCCATAGGCCCAGCATTTTGCTACAGTAGCACTGCCGGCAGACGGCTACTCTTCTTGTCTGCCACTGCAAATTTGGCCGGGCATCGAAACAAGGGCATTCTGTGCATGCACTGGGCAACGGCCGGCCAGGAGCCAGCTCGCTGCTCACGTCCCTGTGGTGGTTGGCCCGGTTTCTCGCCGTCTGGATCTTCTTGTCCGTGGTCGAGGGTATCCCGCTGAGGAACGTTGTCCCACAGATTTGCTGGCGTTTCCGTTCCATTCGGTGCGTGTTGTTGAGACAACTGTTCCTTCGGTAGGCCAAGTGTGGGCGTAGCTAAAATCGCGGTAATGATAGACGTATAGGATGCAAATACTGCCGTTCCAAAGCCATACAGAGTCCGCAAGTTGCATTTTATTTCTTTTCAAAGACCGGCTTTTCCTTGAATCCCATTCTCCGTAGCTTAATACATATTACAACGCATCAAAAACAAACCCCCCAAAATGAGAGCCCGACCCCCAGGAAATAAACGCCCCCCGTCCTTACCAGATAAGATCTATGCTTCCCCTCTTTACCGCCATAACGGCGCTGTCACCTCCACGGCACGTTCGACCACTGCCCTCACTCGGTCCGCAAACACCCGCTGCGCGCACTCGATCTCCAGGTCGTCCAGCCAGACCTTGGCCTCCATCTTGTCGACCTTGACCAGTACGCCGGGTACGGGGATGCCGGCCGCATGCAGCCGCTCCAGCTCGCGGTGGATCCGCTCCTGCTTCCTCTCGTCACTGCTTTCTCCGTTCTCCTCCGCCTTGGCGCCGCCCCCTGCTTGGTCGTTGACCTCGCCCTTCACGTCCCCGGCCTCCTCCTTGGCGACGGCTTCTTCGGGCAGCCTCGGCTCGGCGATGGGCGACACGTTGTCGGCACCAAACTGTGCCTCGAGGAACATACACAGGCGGCTGAACTGCTCTTCGGGGCTGATGTGTGCGTGTAAGTTGCGCACGGGGAGGACGTGGTGGTCGTGATGGTGGTGGGAGTGGCCGTTCTTGCCAGACTCTGCAGAAACATGTTAGTAGACACGCTACACGCTGGTGATAGATCCTTAGAGGGGATGAAAACGCACGCTTCACAGCAGCCGGGCTGCTCTCGACAGAAAAGAGCACAGCCATGACGGCATCGGCAATGCCGTCGTTCAGCAGGTTGCCCTCCCACTCAAGCTCGACCTCGCCGCTGGCGTAGTACCGGACGGACACACAGCCCATGACGAGATACGCGGCCACCAGCTTGTTAATCTCCTCTTCGGCCTCCTCCTCCTCCTCCTCCTCTTCCTCGTCATCGTAGTATTCTTCGTTGTCTTCCATATCCTCGTCTTCAGCGCTGCTGTTCCTCCGAGTCTGCCCGCCCGCGCTCGCATCCTCTTCCACCTTGTCGCCGTTGGCCGTCCCATTCTCCTTGCCGTTCGTGCCGTTCGTGCCGTTCGCACCGTTCGCGCCGATCTTCTTGTTGCCCTTCCCGTTCTGCTGTTGTCGTTGGTTCTTCTGCCTGTGCATTTCCGGTAGCTCCTCGATGGCGCCAAACGTGCCCTCGAGCGCCCAGCGGATCAGATCAATGCCAGCCGCGCTCAGCGTGAGGCGCTGTCGGCACATGATGGTCGTGGTCGTCAGACCTGCGTATTCGTGCAGATCTTCCGGCGCCATGAATGAGAGTTTAAAGTCATTTTGCACTAGCACCCCCGTGATTATGGGACCAGACGAATGGTCATGTTCTTGCTGCTGCTGCTGCTGGAAAATCTGTGTGGGTGGCGTCACAGAAGCCAGCTTGCCAACGACCTTGGCGATCTTGTCTGTCTTGAAGGGGATGCGGAGCTCCTCGCAGTTTCGCGGGCTAAACACCTTCATCTTGTCCTTCTCAGCCTTTCCGGAATTGAGAGACAGCAGTTTGGACTTAAGCCGCATCATGTTATGCTGCTCGCCATGGACCAGAATCTAAGGAGGGTTAGTATGCAAGGCTCTGCAGTCGGACAGGCAAAAAAATAGGCAAGTGAGAAACACGTACCACCACCGGAGCGTTCACCTCTTCAATGAACTCCCGGTTTTCGGTGCCGTCCACGTGTGCGGCGAAAGAAAACTCTTGTACGCTACAACGACGTGGAACCAACACCTTCTCAGAGTCGGCGCCGGGCGCACGTCGGCCGCCGCCTGTCATGCTCCGCGACATGACAGCCTGAATGTGCTCGGGCTCCTGCATGATCTGCTTCGCCATGGTGCCCTCGACGCTGTAGCCCGTGATGATGACACCATTCTTGTCGCTGGGAGCCCATCGCTCGAGCAATTCGCGGCTGACGCCGTTCTGCAACATGCCGGGACTAGCAAGCATGACGCAACCGCCGATGTCCTCAAAGCGGTCGAGGCTCTTCAGCGACCGGATGAAGCGGAAATCCCACGGACCACCGCCGCCCGCGCTGTTCCCCGAGGCCTCGGCCGCCCTGGCGCGCTCGGCATACAACCTCTTGATGTTGTCGTTCATAGCCCCCGTATACGTTTGGTACACCACCATGCACTTCTTGGCTAGGTTGCTCGCATAGTAGATGGGGAAGTTCTGGAAGTCTGAGTGCTTGCTCCAGTACTCGTCGAGAATGAGCAGCAGCTCCTGTGCCCGGCCAAGCGCAAACACAGGCATCAGAACACGGCCGCCGCGGTTCAGGATGCCCGTAATGGACTTCATCAGCGCCTGTTCTCGCTCAAGGCGAGGCACGTGGGATGCGATTCCGTAGGTGGACTCGGTGATGAGGACATCAATCTTGACACCCTTGGGCACTTCGGCGGAGACGAGATGGCGATCCAGCTCGCGCGAGTAGTCGCCCGTGAAGAAGATCTTGAGGCCGGCGATCTCAACGAGGAACATGGCTGCACCGAGAACATGGCCCGCGGGATAGGGGGTGATCCGTATGCCCGAGACGGTGTGGGTTGTGTGATAGTCGATAGCCTCGATCTGGCGGAACGTGCTGAGATGGTCCTGCTCGGTGTAGACCAGCTGCGTCGTCGGGTTGGACGACGTGTTGCCGACCCGGACGCTGTCTTGGATAAGCCACTTGTAGATGGCCTTGGTCGGATGTGTCATGAAGACCCGACCGCGGAAGTTTGTCTTAGCTAACACATATGGCAAGGAGGCGGCGTGGTCGATGTGGAAACTTGATATCGCGCTGTTAGCACGGATTCCTGAATCTCTTATAGTGTTCGCGCAAGACACAATTTACAAACACCAAACAATAATCTCCACCCTCCCTCCCTCCCTCTCTCTCTCTCTCTCTCTCTCTCGCATGGAAGGTAGGCAGAAGCAATGGAGACGGACGCTGAACCGTTGGCAAAAAACTGATTGTATTGATATCTGCATACAAGGTCGCTTCCAAAAGACATACAGAACCGGAGAGCCTGGCCCAGAAACGGCGACATCGCCACAGTACTACTGCAGATCAACGAATAGATATTCTTTTCGCCGCCTCGGGGCCTGCCGCCTCCTTGCGTTCTGTCCATCTCGTCGACCGCCGATGTTCTCGTCTGGAGGCGCGAGCTCAAGCCATGCTTCCAAACGACTGTACGAAAGAGGAGACAAAACCAAAGATACCACAAACAAAAGGAGAAAAAAAATATACACGCGCAAGGTAGGCTTACTGGCTGATTAGGAGGACGTCAACGGTGCTAAGGTCGAAGTCGTCGAAGAAAGGCAGCGATGCCAAGCCGTCGTATGCTGGGTGCTGGCCAGCGTCGAGCTGTGTAGAGAAGAGATGTCGTCAGCAGGGGACCAAAGAACAGCCGCAGCACTCTCCACGCGGTAGTCTACTTACCATGACCGTTTTCCCCTTGTACTGGATGATGTGACACGACCGGCCGACCTCGTTGCCGCCGCCGAGGCAGAGAAACATGAGCTCGTCCGACGGGTCGACGGGTTCCTCGGGGGCGGCAGCCATTGCGGCGGCCTTCCGCTTGGAGGCCATTATGGCAGTGCGCTAGGTCAATACAGCGCAAAAGGTGCAGAATAAGAAGGCGCCAGAGCAGATCTCAACGCTGTCGCAGTTGCGAGAAGAGCCGGCCGCGTCGACAAGATCGCTGTCTGTCAACGGCAGGCGAGCGCAACCGCTCGCTTGGTCGACACACAGAACTCCCGAATCCAGGAGGCAAGTGGCAACAGGCGGAGGCGGGATGCGGCGGTGATCTTGGAGCGGGCAGCGAGAAGCCAGGGCACATGTCGAGCTGCAACGGCAACGGAGAGCTTTTGATGATTTGGGACGCTTTCTCTCTCTCCTTCTCCCTAGCATGCGCTAGAGCCGATGTAGCTGTCGATGGCCAGGGCTCCGCGACGGGCTGCAGCGGCGTTTCATTCTTCCGCACCCGGGCCAATGAGCAGAGTCACGTGCTGTATCCGTGCGGCGGGCCAAGGCAGTCCCTACCGCGCCGCTGCTGGAAATGCGTCTGTTTGCTTTCGCAAACCAAATTGGAAACTCTCGCCTTCCTGTCCCTTTCCCCATCCTCGCCCATCATTCTTCACGACGCCCGCGCACGACTCCCACATCGCCACGACACCGCACCGAAAGCCCACTACTCGCATCTCGTGTCACCGTGTCTCTTTGCTCTCTCGGTCTCGACCACCGGGACTGCGCACGCGTCTAGCTGCCTGCGTCCCGCCACTTTCGCTTCCAGGCCTCCTCGGAAGATCTGGATGGGATTTGCCGACGACCTCGCAACTCTGGGAGGGTCGACAGGCCTGCCTGTCTGCGGGGCAGCGGCGGCCCCTTTGTTGCTTTGACGCACGGTTTGTCTTATTTGGGACCGCATTTCCAAGACGCCGCGCCTGTTGGCGACCCATCTGCGCTACAGGAGCGAGACGCCTCCTCGTTTTCTCTCTCGCCTGTCTCTCGCCCGCTTTCAGCCGCTATCCATTAAATAACGAGGAGATACAGCTACGCATACAACTAACTGCTCCGATTCACTGACCGCCATGGCACAACCGCAGCCGCAGGTCCCGCAGAGGACCTTCACCCCGACCACGCAGCTGAGCCCGTCTCCCGCTCCCCATGCCGCTGCTTTCGCTGGCCAGCCACCATCGAAGAAGCCGCGGCTTTCTCCCGCACCATCGCCGCAGGGCCTCGCCCAGTCTCCCTCGGCTCTGTTCTCCCCTCTTGGTCCCAACAGCGGTCTGAACAGCGCCAACAGCCCAGCCACACCCTCTACCCCGAACTCCTTAGCTTCGCCATTGGCGACACCGTCCAGCGCACTCCCGACCGCCGCGCCTCCCCTTCCTCTCCCATCGTCAGCACTGCCATCCACTACGGCATCACCGATCCCAGCACCTTCCTCACTACCTGCCGCTGCTACGCCCGGTCAGGCAAATATCACCACGAATGGCAACTCAACGCTGAAGCTCCAGTTGCCTGCCTCATCACCCGCTCCTCAAGCTTACTCCCCGAAGCCCGCACAGACACCAACACCGCCGACTCCCTCGGGACCGCTTACACCGTCCGGACCCCCCCTTCCCCAGCTCGCGCCTGCGCCGACGCCCGGCTCCGCGGCGACAAACGCAAACGTCTTCGTGCCCATGGCTGTGTCGCCCGCAGTGCAGACGCCCACTGGCGTTATGGGACCACCGTTGAAACCGGCGGACCGGCCGACAAAAGAATACCAGTACGACGTGGACGACTCGCTGGCAGGCACGGGCATTGACCTACGACAGGAAGAGCAGTTCCAGGCCGACTATTTTGCTGGCACGTTCCGACCAGAGGCTCGGACGGGCTTTCCTGCGAACGCGCCGGGCGGACGGAGTTCCTTCTACGGCTCCCTTTTCGCAAACCAGCCTGCCGAGACCATTGACGAAGCAAACCAGAGGAAGGTCGAGCTGGAAACGGCGAAGCGGGCGTGGACAGACGACGCAAGAGAACTGGCGAGGTTACGGAGCAATGCGCTGCAATACGGCTTTTTAGACTATGGCGCCCTGCAACTACGGGCCGAAAAGATCGCCAAGGACTACGGCGTCGGTGTTATACTGGACCCAAAGACGGTGCCGTCGACCTCTGCGCGAATGCGGCAAGAACCAGAAATTCCAAAACCCGAACTGAACGTCGTGACCAAAACGGGGCCGGATGGTGTGGCATTTATATCAGTGTCAGGCTCAATCCCCGAAGACACGTATATCGCCGACCAGCTGGCGCTTCTGTCTCTCGCCACGAAGCACCGTCTCAGAGAGCTGCTGGAGGATGCCAACAAGGTGGCGATAACGCGCCAGACCACATCGCATGGCATTGTTCCGGACGAGTGGCTAGAGGCGGCGGCGCCACTGCCGTCTGCGAGTGCGACGGGCGTCAGCAAAGAGGGCGACGAGAGTGCGGGTGACTCGGGCAAGAACCCTCTGAAGCGTAAGTTTGTACATTGCATAGGATGTATTTTTGATTGGCAAGACGGATCTCTTATCTAACAAGAAGAAAAGGCCCTTTGGAGACGGACGAAGCTGCGGATTTGACGGAGGTCGCCAAGAAGATTGCTGGCGCCAACACCCTAATCCAGAGCCTCCGGGTTGTTAGCAAAGACGAGCGGAACATAGAAGAACAGCGGCTGCTCAAGCGGCAAAAGCGCGAAGGGAAGAAGACCGACCAGGCACCCGCAACACCCACGACGGCCCGCACAGGCACGCCTGGTACACCCGGGTCCGTTGCGCCGGAGCCCGACAAAGCGCCGACGAAGAAGGAACTTAAGAAGAGCGCCGCGGCCAAGGTAGCCGAGCAGAACGACACGTTGAGCGCCAACCGCACGAGTATGGCGTTCTTGGGCGGCCGCAAGAAGCAGTACTCGTGGCTGTCGGGCGGAAGCGGCGCGTCGACACCGAAGCGCGGCATGTCCGGCGGTGTGCTTGGCGGCGGCGGTGGTGGGGGCGCGGGGGGAGCCGGGGGAGCAGGAGGCGCGGGTGGTGCTGGCGGCACCCCTGGTCGTCGGCCCGGCGAGCCAGCGATGCTGACGGCAGAGGGACGGACCAAATGGGGGTCGTGGCGCGAGGATGGCATCAAGGGGAAAGACATTCAGCTGCGCGATCTGGTGGTGGTTCTGGAAGCCGACGGCCGGGAGACCGTGGCGCTGCAAACGGCGTACAACAAGCTGGACGGAATGCCGCCAGCACCGCCGAAGCCGGCGCCATGATCTTGTCGAGTGTTCACTTTTTGCGAGTGCTGATGACGCTGGTTTGCCTCGTCAGCAAGGCAGTTTTTGCTGGTACTCTCTTCGTATGCGTTATTAAAGGAACGGAAAGAAAAATACAGGTGCTGCTTGCCTTTATTATTATAGGATACAACGTGGGAGCATGGCGGCGTCAACTTGTGAGATATCTTCCTTTTTTGTTCTGGTCTGCATTGGCCCTCATTTTTTTTTTTGGCCTCCTATAGGTTCCTTTGAGGGCATTTTTATTGTAATTCTACACTTTCAAAGAAGCGCCCGTGATAATCTGTCTTGGTGAACACAATGTTGTCCCCTACGTTGAAGAGAACGCCGTATCAACTGCACGAATGATGGAATGCCGTCCCCGGCCGTTTCCCACGTCTAATTTGACTAATACTTTATCACCGATCCATCAACCGCCCACTGTCTATCACCTCACTGCGATAGCGTATTACCAAACAAATTTACCGTGACTCGAACACAAACACGCCCAACCGGCCTATCTTGCAATGGCGATCGCTGTGCGTCTTCTAGCCACCTGCCTCCTAACTGAGTCCGTTTCTAACCCGCTTCTAGGCTATCGGCCAGATCTGCTCAACGGCTTCGGTGGCCCACAATCTGGAGCAGTGCGTCAGCCTCGTCCGCCGGGCAGCTGCCGCCGGTGCCAATGTATGAGATCCGTTCCTCTTTAGGCGGGATTCATCTAACGGGCCAACAGGTCCTCTTCCTCCCCGAGGCCTCGGACTACATCGCCTCGTCCCCCGAACAGGCCCTGGCCCTGGCACAGCCCGTGGACGAGTCTCCCTTTGTGCTCGGCCTGCAGTCGGCCGCCGCCCAGCACGGTGTGGCAGTGCATGTAGGCATCCACGTGCCAGTAGCTGTGACGGCCGCCGCGGCCGGGTCGAATCCGGTGCTTCCTACCGTTGTGAGAGCCGGCGATGCGCCCGGCAGCAGCACCCCCGCGACCACCACCAAGCTGCTCAACCGCACCATCTACATCGACCCGTCCGGCCACCTCGCCCCCCACGCCAACTACGACAAGCTCCACCTTTTTGACTACGCCGCCGCCGGCCTCCGCGAGAGCGCGCAGACCCAGGCGGGGACGGCCCTCCTGGCGCCCTACGCGACCCCCGTCGGCCGCCTGGGTAGCCTGACGTGCTTTGACCTGCGCTTCCCGGAGCCGTCCATTGCGCTCGCGCACTACGCCAAGCCGGCGCCGGCTCAGATCCTGACCTACCCGTCGGCGTTCACGGTGCCGACGGGCCGCGCGCATTGGGAGGTGCTGCTGCGGGCGCGGGCGATCGAGAGCCAGTGCTACGTGGTGGCGGCGGCGCAGGTGGGGCGGCACAACGCGAAGCGGGTGAGCTACGGACGCAGCCTGGCAGTGGACCCGTGGGGCAAGGTGCTGTGCCGTCTGGACGGGGTGGTTGGCGGCGATGACGAGAACGCGACGGGGCCGGACGTGGGCAGCGCGGTGAACGGCGCCGAAGGCCAGCTGGGGCTGGTGGACATTGACCTGTCGGTGTGGGAGGGCGTGCGAGAGAGGCTGCCGCTGGTGCGGCGGACGTGAGTCTGCCCCCTTTTCCGATTCTGTTTGTTCTCTTGTTCAACTATCGACGTTGTGATCTTACTAACCACTGCGAACAGAGATGTCTATCCGGCGCTGGACGTGGTCAAGGGCGACGGAGAAGCATGATGAGACAAGTTATATTGAAAAGACAACGCTGAGGCAGTACGTTCTCTCTGACTCTTACATGCATATAGAAGGACATGCATTTTTGTTATACACTCTTGTTCGTCCCCTCGCCCGTTGTTGCAAGAAAAGAGGACTTTGTACACAATCTTTCTTTTGCATGCATGTCTTAGTCTGACAGCAGCATCACTTTGTGTCCTTCAGTCTGTCTGCACGGTCTTCTTCTTTCCATCCCATGCCCGGAACGCCTAACAGTATGCAGTGTAAAAATGCACGAAAAGGAAATAAGAAAGACAAAAAGTCGACGAAGCAGTTCAAAATGGGTCAACACCACCACCATCAACATCGCCCAGCTCACCGCTTGCAGCGCGCCTAGCGCTGCGACGGTATGGGCTTGGGCGGCATGTTGCGGATCTGCTTGATGAGGAACTCGCGCTCGTCGATGAACTGCTCGTCCTCGGTGCGCTCCTCGAGGAAGTGCGACAGGAAGGACAGGAGCTTGTCGCGGTTCATGATGAGGATCTTCTGCACGGCGACAGACTTGTGCGGGTTAGCCACGAAGACCTTGAAGACGTGGAACCCTTCGTACTGGACCATCTTGCGGTCGTCGCGCAGCAGGTTCATGCAGATCTTGAGGTGCTCGCCGGAGTCGACGTAGCGTGTCATAACGGTGTAGTTGGAGCGGTCGAGCAGGATCTCGCCCAGCAGCTTGATGGACTGGCGCTTGGTGACGTAGCTGTTGGACTGCACGAGCGTCGAGTTGTAGCGGCCGAAGAAGAGGTCGAAGTTGATGCTGAGGTAGCGCGGGACGAGGTCCTTGTGCCTAGTAAGGAGTTCCTGGCAGTTGTTAGAAGACGGTGGCTGTGGTTATGCGAATGCAGGAAAAGAGCGGCACCCACTCGGAACGTGTTGAAGGCATCCGCCGCCACCTCAAACGAGCTCGTGTCGATCCACTTGAAGAACTGCCAGAAGATGCCGCGGCCGCTCTGCACACGGTTGAAGGCGATCTTGGCCACGCCCCCGGCGCTCGAGCCGCTGCCCGGGTCGTCGTCCGCGTCGTCGTACAGCACCACGGCGGCGGCGGCCTCGTGCTTCAGCACCTCGCGCAGGATCGACCCGGCCGTCGTGGCGCTCTCCTTGTGGTCATAGCCGCGGCACAGGGCGACCAGCACGGACGGCGCGTGGCTGGTGACGAAGTCGACGGCGAGCGGCGGCGGCGGCGGGTGCTGCGGGTCGGACACCACGGGGTAGTTGCTCGGCGGGCGGTAGCGGAACACAAACGAGAAGATGACCTGGGCGTCCTTGCGCGACTCGAAGGGTAGCAGATGCAGGATCTGGGGCAGCAGGCACAGCACCTGCTCGTCGACAATGCCGTTGACGAGCTGGTAGACCTGCTCGGGGCTGGACTCGGCGTCGGGCGTCCCCTGGAGAATGGCCTTCATCTGGCCCAGGCATTTCGGCAGGGCCTCGTCGATCTAGACCGTCAGCAGCGTCCTCAACTTGACCGAGAGGTACAGAGCGCCCGCACAGCCTACACACCTTCGGGTTCGGGTTGTTCTGCACGTCGAGGCGCACGAGCAGATCGTACGTCTGTCTCGCCAGCTCGGCCGCATTGGTGCGGTTGCGCCCGCGGTTGAAGAAGAACGACATGGCGGGGGGCGCGCGAGAACAAGTCAACAATGGCGGTCGCGCGCGGGCATCGGCAGGTCCGGGTCTCGTTTTCGGCTGTCTGGCGTCGTCTCGTCGTGGTGTGGCCGCCGCGCTGCGTGGTGGTGCAGATGCCACTATTTACATCAGGCCGTTGTTTTTGTTGTTGCCCTCGCCTGTTCCGCCCGTTTCCTCCCCCCCCCCCTTTTGGGCAGTCGCAGCAACCGCCGTGGAGTGTTTGGACTGGACCCCTGCTGGAACGCTGGAACGCTGGGCCGCGCTGCTACGGCGGGCTAATTGGAGGGCAGCTGCGGGGGTGTAGCAGCAGTAGCACGAGGCTTACAGGGGCGGCTAGCGTGTTTGACATGTGCGGAACATGCAGTCGGATATTAGGATATGATTTCTGGATATTGGAATAGTCGCTTACAAGGATACGACCGCGCATGGAACGAACATCACCGTGAGAATAGTCTTCAGGATTTCAGGGTTTTTTGACATGAATTGTGGCTCCATTCTATCTTAGCATGTGCTCGATATCACCGGCAGCAAAGATGTCCTGAAACAGACATATGTTGTCTAGACATTGGCCCGGATTGAGCTGCGAGCGTATTCCCTCCAAAGGGTCCTTGTAGACTAGCATCAGGACAACACCTGCTTAGAACACATCCTTAAAACACCTGCTTAGAATGCCGACTTAGAACGCCAATGCTTTCTGAGCGCCCCGCAACGGCAGCTCTCCCTGGAAAGCACCTCTGCGTGTTCCTTGCTCCGGGGACATCCAGCACTTCCGGCCGGACGGACCATCTGGGCCCGTCTCCGCCGTGGCGCCAGTGTCTTCCGGACCGGCCGGCAAACACATCCATACGCCTAGCCGCCTGGCGGATCTCGACATGCGTGGCCGCGTCTTCATCGTTAGAGCAAGGGTACTCGAATCGCGCGCGCCGTCATTTGGCTTTCTTTGCCGCAGCCTGGACATGGTCAGCAACCCCATCGACGACAGCCGAACAACACAAATGCAACCCGGACAACATACGAGATAGCAGTCCTTTAGCCGAATAAACTCGGCCGCGCACTTGTCCTTGTGGACCGCGTTGTAGTCGGCGACGATGCATTTGCCGTAGACAGCAGCCTGCGTTGTCAGCGCAAATCGCCCTCGTGCCCTCTCTCTCTTACCTCGTCCCTTTCCCATACCTCGGCAGAGCACTGTGAGACGGCGGTGGCAAACCGCTGGATGGGCCGTGTGCGTGGCTGCATGGCGGGCGAGTTGCTATTGCGCGATGCTTCGGTTTGCTGTCGCCCAAACGGCCTCCTTCCACATAAATCCAGCTTTCCAACGACGAGCAGCTCCTTCCTTCCCGCCGGGCACGGGCCATGCCCAATCCGGCAATCGCTCCACTTTTCCGGCCAGTCGCCCACCAACGCGCTGAACCTCTTAACGCGTTCCTGGTCTCTGCAGGACGGCACGGCAGCTTTTTGGGCACGTCGCGCAAATCGCCCAGCCGTGCATTCGAGCGGCAGCGCTCTCCCATCCGGCCCTTCGTTCCCTTTCTGCGTCCCCCCGTCCCTCCGGTTCGTGGCTCTCGACCGTCCGGCTCTCATTTCCCTGTCTGCTGCGTTTCGCCGCCCGTGTTGTGCAGAGGCAGCCCGTCCACGGCCCGCCGCGAATAGCCTCACTTTCTTTGTTTCGTTTTCTTCTTCTTTTTTTCCCCTTCCCAAGAAAACGCCAACAGACACCTCCCGCCCGCTCCTCCCCCTTTGTCCTCGACGCCTCGCCACCAACCCCCCTCTATCATGCCTTCGCCGGCGTGCTCGACCCCATGCCGTCTCACGCTCCGCTGTCCTCTCGAGATGGCAGAATCCGGTCGTCGTCCATCCACCACGGGAGGGAGCCCTTCTACTATACCAATGAGGGTGCGTTCCTGTGCTGCTGCTTTGACGCCCTGCCCTGTCCGACTGTCGTTCTAACCCCCCAGATATCGAACTCCTCCACCAAGTCGTCTCGCTCGGCCAGGACATCCTGCCCACCCTCCCCAAGCGCGACAAGCTCCCCACCACCGCGCTCTTCCGCGCCGCCGACATCGTCTTCCCCCGCCATGGCCTCGACCCGGACGGCGAGGACAAGCTCAGCCGCATCATCTTTCTGGTCGGTGGCATGCGCTCCACGGACAACCTGCTGGACCGCTTTCGAACCGTGCTAGGCCGCATGGGCATTGAGCTTGAATACGTCCCGCAGCCCGGCAGCGACGACGGCGACAACGACGAAGACGCAGACGAGAAAGACCTCCCATCTCCTGCTCCTGCTGGCCGCCGCCCCTCCCACCACTACCACATGCACGCCTCACCTCCGTCTCCGCATCCGCCCTCCGCCCCTTCTGTCCACTCGGCAGCTCCCTCATCAGCAGTCGGGTTGGCAGCTCCCTCCGGCGTTTTTCCTGTTGCGCGCCATGTTAATGGCCGGCGACGGCGCAACTCCGACAGCATTGCTCAGTTTGTGGTCGCTACCGACGCAGACCAGTACGACCGTGGCCGGGAGCACCACCACAACCAGCAGGGCCAGCAGCAGCATCGGCCCCATAGACGAAGGTCCGACTCGCTTGCGCCACCACTGCTCAACTACAAGGACCACTTCGGCCAAGTAGAAGAGCCGAGGGAGCCACCACCACGACCTTCTCATACTTCACGACCTATAGATCCGTGGCTGTCCCAGATTCCGCAGTACTCTACCGCGCTAGACGCCGCCGGACACACGCAGACGCAAGACGTGCCGGCTGACGACCTCCACAGCGTAGACGATCACGAGGCGGCGGAAGACGAGGAGGGCCACAATGCCGATTACGGCTACGACAGAGACAACATGCTCGGCGGTGACGAGTACACGCGCTCGTTAGAAATGCTTCGACCTGGTATGCAACAGCGGCACGAATACAATCACCACCAACTTAATATCATTCCCGGCGACGTAATAGGCGCTCATAACGCCAGCCATCTCGCTCATTCTCACAACTACCAACACCACGAAGACTTACCTTACCGGACCCGTCCATTTCCTCGACCTCTCGCTCCTTCCACCGTTCCTGGTAGTTTCAATGTCCCGCTCCACTCGTACAACTCCTCGATGCAGCCGGCCGGGTCATGGACCGAGCCGCAATCGCCGCAGTCGCGCCTCTCCTCTTTAGCCACAGACTACGAAGCGTTCCCCGGCGCCAGCGACACAACCATGCAGGAGGAGCTCGAAGCCGGCCCGCCGCCCAAGGTGGATCCCCACATTATGGCCAAGGTGGCCGACACGTACTTCTTACGCTTTGCCTTCCTCGGCGGCTTGGCCATCGACGCGTGGCGAACCATCTGCGCGGCGCACCGGGAGCAGGAGCGCTACGCGGCGCAGATGGACCGGGAGCTCTCTGCTTCCGAGGCGCTTCTTGTGTGGAGCGACGTTGCCAGCACACACATTTCCCACGAGACGACGGGTGAGACGAGAGAAATACACACTGCTCGAAACGAAAAGGACGATGACAACGAGGCGAGCGCGAAGCGACAAAGTGCGGAGCATGGCGACAACGGAAACGAAGACGAAGAGGAGGTTGACGACGACGACGACAAGGCTACGGCACAATACAGACAAAAACAAGAGGAGCGCGAGAGGCTTATGAAACGGGCGGCGCGCGTCTACACAATAACGACCCTGTTCAATGCCGTCACGCACTGGCAGGCCCTGGCCCAAGAGGAAGCCAGCCGCACAAAAGTGGCCCGCCGTCACCTTCTGCGCAGAAAAGTCTTCGGCGCCTGGCGCGCGCAGACCGTTCGCGACAACGGCAAAATCAATAGCTTCACGCTCGACTGGGCCGTCCAGAGGTGGGCCAACTTGCTGCACCAGATGCAGAAAGAGAACGGGCAGCGGGCGGTCCAGTTCTACCAACACGACTTAGTGACCGTCAAGTTCTGGACCTGGTTCAGGGCACACCAGGAACGGACGGCAGCATTGTGGGCAACTGACCGCCTGAAAAAGCAGGCCATCGAGTCGTGGTGCAATTCCACGATCGCCGCAGCAGGCGCCCAAGAGGAGGCTGCAGCCAAGGCACGGCAAGCGCTTCTGAGCGCCGCGGCCGGCCAGTGGATCGAGCAGACGCAGACCCAGGCGCTGATCCTGCTCCGCGAAGAAGAAAAGGAGAACAAGACCTTCACGCGGGCTGCGTTCCAGGACTGGGCCAAAGAGGCGCTTTGCCAGACGCAGCTGCGGGCCGTGCAGTCAGCCAACGAGACGAAAACAAAGGCAACCATTATGGGATTCTGGTGCCAGGGCGCGGCCGAGGCTCAGCACCATACTATCCAGCTGAACCTCAAGAGCGCGGAAAAGTACATGACACGCTGGCTCCGCGAAACGCGTCTAGCGCTCTTTCGCGCCGACTATGAGTACGGTCTCAAGGCGGATGCTGTCCACAGCTGGGTGCTGGCCGAGAAGCTCGCGTTTCTCATGCGGTACCGTGACGAGCAGCTCGTCCGGAAGACGTGTTTGGCACTGAAGGCGGCCTATGGAAGCGGGCAAGGAGAACAGGAGAGGGAGGATGAATTCGCCCAGGCTGCCGACGGGTTTTACAAAGCCAATGTATTTTCTACGCTCGTCTTCACCTTCCGCAGCCAGAAGGAAGAGTACGACATCCAGCAAGAGACGGCCGACTACATGGATCAGGTGACCTTAGCTACCCGGAGTCTGGGACATTGGACGGGAGCTGTTGACGACCATACGGAGATGAATGCTTTTGCGCGACGTGGCGCCTTCTACGTCGGTGTCGCCAATACGCTCGATGGTTGGCCTGCGTACGCCCGTGCCGTGCGCGAGGAGCGACTACGTTCGACCTACCGCAGCTTCCGACGGGCGGTCAAGCGCCAGACGGCTGCGGACTGCGTTGCGGCCTGGCGCGACGCTGCGCTGCGCCAGGGGGCCGAGACGCACGGCGACGGCGGCTACGCCACGGCCGACCGGCTGCGCCACGAGCACGAAGCCTACGCCGTCTTTACGACGCTCAACCACTGGATCCTCGAAACCAACGACCGCCTGTTCCAGCAGAGCTTGGCCGCCGAGGCCGACGCCGAGATGTACCTTAGCCGCTGGCGGCTGCAGCTGGCCGACTGCGAAGAGCTTGGCGCGGCAGCCGCTGAGCACGATACCGTCACGCAGCTGGCTGGCCGGTGGGACGACTGGGAGCTGCAGGCCGTGCAGGCCCGCGCCAAGAAACACACATCTGCGGCCCTACACGAAAAGAATAATCGGCGGCTCGGAAGGCAGGTGCTAGCGGCATGGCAGCAGCAGCTGGCGGACCAACTATATCTAGACTCAGCCGGACCGGAAGACCTGCTGGTTAGCTATGCGGCACCTTCAACCCCGCGGTGGCCTGGCGAAGGTGGCGGCCATAAATACAGCTCCAGTGCCGGTTTATGGCGGCTCGGCTCGTCACTTTCATCGCCGGTCGCTACTCGTTCCGACGTACCTGTACCAATTCCTTACCCTGCGTCTGGTTATAACGATCGTTATGACCCTCGCGAGCCGGAGAGAGGCCACAGCAATGTGCCTTCGGCGGGTACCAGACCTGCAAGCTTTCTACTGCATCCAATCACCGAGACGCCGGTTGCAACAACAGCACAACGGCCTTTCTACGGTAGGGGTGGTCGCGGCGATGTTGGCGGTGCCAGTGGCAGCTATAGTGTTCCCGCCCCTGGCACGGCGGCAACAATACCACCACAATCTTCGGGCATGGTGCAGCTGCGTCGGCTGCACCGATCGACCGCAGCAGCGACAACAGCACCTTACCGCCACCAGCAGCAGCAAATTCAACAGCCTCAACAGCGGCTGCAGCTGCTGCAGCAACAGACTCCATTCCCCTCCTCCACTGTACCCGCCACCACCACCCCGGCCCGCGAGTCCCACCGCCATCTCCTCTTGCGGCAGCGTCTGCAATCAGCCTCGCGGCTGGCGGACTCGGTCCAGCTGGGGCCAATGTCCGAGTTTGACGAAGCCGAGGCTGTGGGTACCCGAGCAGGTACTGACGGTGGTGATGACGACCTGGGCCTGGGAGGCTATGCCGACGTGTCATCCGAGGGGGACGAAGAAGATCACGATGAAGATAATGTCCTTATCCCGGCTCACCGCCAGCGGCTGTCCTCTGCCGGCGATGCGAACACGCCTAGACGGCACAACCGTCCTAGCGAGCAAGAAGCCTTTGCGTCGTCGTCCCCGCGAATACCGCCACTGCGGCACGAGGCCTTTCGTTCCGTAGGTGGCATCATGCGCCACAGCGTCAGCAACCCCCCGGTCAGAGAGCCAAGGGAACCGAACGTGCGCTACCGTCCCATCTACGCGCTACGCAAGAGCACGACGGATGCAGGTTCCGCCGCAGCCCCTCCCTTCAATGCCGTCACGACCACGCCGATAGGCCCGCTGCCGTCGTCCTTTGAGCGGCGGCTGCGGGCGGTTTACGGAGGAGAGGAAGAAGACGAGGACGTGGACGTGCAAGGCATGAGTCGACCATCGAATGCCATCGCCGCTGCCACACCTCTCCGGCGGCTGCCGCTCAGGATGTCAACGATGTCCACGGCGGCGCGGACCGGGGCACGTGTGACGTTTGCGGATGTCGGCCGTGGGCGCATCGAAGAGTAGTGTGAGGAAGGGAGGACTATAGGGATCGCCGTAGGAAAGAAAGGGGCTTTTTTGGGATTGTGGGATTTACTTTGGCGTTTTTGTTGCTTTTTTTTCTCATGCTTTTGATCCCTTTTCTTGTTTGGAAAAAAAAAAGCCTTGGGATTTTCAAAAAGCAAAGGACCTCATTCAGGGGAGGCGTTCGGTTTGTTTTTTTCTTCTTTTTTTTTTCTTGAGCTTTTTGACGTTTTCATGGCGCATGGGCCATTTACCATTTTCCCACTTGCGCCGTTTTTTTTTTTGTATAGGACCCGATAGCATCAAAGGAAGAAGCTGGCAGCCCTTGGAGAAAGAAGGCAGAGGAAGAAAGGAGACGGGAGGAGTGATGATATATACCCGCATAGGAAGTTTCCAAGTTTTATTCCAAAAAAAAAAGGCGCCAGACACGGATCGGCTCAAACGTGCTGTCGTCTTCCCCTAATTCGGTTTCCTCTGTTGCACCATTTGAAACTTTTGGCGGCCATCCATGAGAGCAAAGAAAGATTGCGTCCTGTCCTGCTAACAACTTTTGCAAACGAGAAAGGGTATTCTATATACTAAAAGCCAAGAAGAACGAATGTGTACCGTAAATAAGAAACCGCCCCAGAAGATGAAAACAAAGATCAGACAACGCCTACCGGAAAGTCTAAAGCAGATGAAAACCCCTGGCTTTTTTGCTCATTCTATATACGCGACAGAATACCCAGTCATACCTAGTCGGAGATAATCCTCAGATGATCTTCCAATAACAATACTAAAATCCCCAACAATATGACACTGGATGTGCGACAAGGTGGTCACAAGATAGTCACACATCTAGGCTGTCGTCAATTCGATATGTGCTTTGCAGGCCCTTCATCACGGCCGCCCGTGTGCGATCCAGCTGCTGGTCTCTCTTGTGCAGCAGCTGCAAGAGATTGCGGTATTTCTTCTCCCAGTGGGCTGCGAGCGCGGCGTTCTCGTCGTTTAGATTGCTTGTGCTGCTACCCGGTGTCGTGCCATCACCGTTGGTGGAAGAAGGCGCGCCGGGGGGTAAGCCAAAGCTTATGCTGGGTGCAAAGGCTGCACTGATGCTGGTATGAAGGCCGGGACTCGTATTGGGCACAGTCCCTGGCGGTGGGCCTTCATAGCGACTAGACGAGTTGGTTGCCCCGTTGTACATATGAAATGCTGTCACTCCGTCTGTCGTCCCAAAGGCCCCGGAGGCACTTCCGGCCGTGGAGCGAACCTGTCGACTTCCGTCTCCGATTTCGCTGTCAAGACCAACAGCGCGGGCTATGGCCGCCTTGACCTCGGTAGTCATCTTCTTCCAGCTCGAATGTGGCACCGCCTCCTGAACAGAGAACTGGCCCCGCACATCTCCAAAGCGCAGCTCCCAGTTGCAGTCATATTTTGTGTGCTCGGCAGTTCGTTCGACGCGTTTGACTCGCCTGTCCGTGTCAGCCATCAGGAATTTGCCGCCCGCGAGGGCAGCCAAGTTGATCAGGAGGGCCTCCTTGGACGCGGCCGCTTTTATGAGGGCATTGATTACAACCTCTACCAGTGCGGTAGCCTCCTCCACGCTGCACGGTGAGATCTTCTGGTCATTCTCATCGTACCACGTGGCAGAAAAAAGCTCGTTCATAAAATAGGACTCAAGCTCGTCGATGTTTGTGCGGTCGTCTAGCGATCCGGAACCGAACCGTAGCATGTATCCCCTTGCGGAGCCGACGTCTTCTCGTATTGTGTCACTGCCGTCGCCGGATTTCGTAGCGCCGTTGCTGATGTTAACATTGTTGACGCTGCTCGCGGCAGCCTCCGGCGTGATCGAAGTTGCAGAGGTAGTGCCCGTGGTGCCATTCGTAGCTGTTGCCGACGAGTGGGAATCACTCAGACTTGGTGCATGGCTATAGTGGCTTTGTCCTTCCGGAGCAAAGCCAATCGGAAGGGGAATTCCGAGGGAACTCGCGCTGTAGCCATTCACATACAGAGGTGTTGCGTTGGAGCCACTCGTATTCGACATGCCCTGAGCACGGATGTCTAGGGTCAACCCCCCGTTTAACACAACACCAGGAACGGAGCGCAGTGGTGGCGAAGCCAGGCGCACCTCGGCGCCTTTACGCTCAGGGACTTGTAATGAGAGGCGGCCAGGGCGACTGCCGCGTGATGGTCCGGCGGATGATGGACTTGTGCTGCCAGACACAGTGAGCTGAGGAATGGGCGGGGGCAAAATCGATGATGTGCCAATGGTGCTCAGTGCGTGTATCGTAGACAATTCGGGGAGTGTCATCGTTGAGAGCGGTGCAATTGATGTAGGTTCCATGTGGGAGGGATACGACGTAGTCGGAGGAAATGCTGACGCGTTGCGGTCAATGGAGGATGGCGGGGCAAAGGAACCTTCTTGAGCGGATGATAGGTGGTGATGGTTTCCATTGCGGTTGATGGGAGGCCGTCCTCGAGTCTTCCCCGAGCCGCCACCGCCACTGCTGCGCCAAGCCGAGGAGACGACTTTGGCACCGTGACGACGGCCTGGCCGACGCGATGGATGTCCCGATGTGGGCGTGATCGCCGACTTGGGTTCATCAGCCCAAAAGTTCTGTCTTGTCGACGGCGTAATGGCGGATCGTGGATATGCAGAGAGCGGCGTGTTCATGAAATCGGGTCCACCGGCCCAGGGCGTGCTTGGTGGCGGTGTTCGCAAGCTGCCCTGGCCATTGACGCCTGCATCTGGAGGCGGCAGGTGCTGCTGGCTCGGCTGCTGCGAATGGGGCGGGGGAAAGACAAATGCGCTGCTAGTGTCGGGGTGGGCGGACCACCGGCCAGCGGCGGACGATGGATGGGCCGAGATGTCCTCAACCAGATCATCGAGGCGCGCACGCTGTGAAGGAGACCCGCTGTTGAAAAGGTCCTGGTCGGCCTCGTCGTCGGGTCGGCGGCGGCCGCGCCGCGGCTTGATTTCAGGGATCAGGGCGCGGAGTGCCATGTCGTCCTTAGCAGCAACTCCGTCGCGGAGGTGGTCGATTAAGGGATACGGACCCGAGGGAATCTGCGTCCAGTACGGGTGGGGCCGGTCCATGAGGTAGTCGAAGAAGGCGTCGACGTGCATAGAATGCATCCAACGCTGCCAGTTGAATTCGTGTGAGCAAAACAGAGCATGGGAAATGGAAGAAGCAAAACGCAAACGCAACGCTCGCAGGAACGAGCGAGGATTGGCTTGTACGGTACCTTTAGGCGCACAGCATACTGCTGGATCTTCTGGGAGCTTTGCCCCTTGTCCTGGTCGGGCGGCTCGACGCCCAGCTTGAGCGCCAGTTCGGCCCAGGTCTTGATCTCGCGGTCCTCGAGCTGGCAGATTAGCTGGAAGAGCGTGTAGATGCTGAAGCTCTTGCCGCCACTGCGCGGCGGCGTGCGGAAGGCCTCGCGCAGGGCAGCCGTGTCAGTGCTGGAGGACACGGCCGGGTTGCAGCAGAGAATGAACGAGACATATGTGTCTTCGATGGTCGAGCTCGTGACGGTGCGGTCGGGCAGTACGGGGCGGATGACCGGCTGTGTGACGCCGCCGCCGGAAACTGTGCCATTCGTAGAGACCAGTCCAGCTCCTGCTGCCGGGTTGGCGGACGAGGACGTTTCTGGGGCCGTGAAGAGGCCATTGCCAGGATGCTGCATTGCGGCTGGCTCATGGGAGGAGGCTCGGCTCGACTTTGGAACGAAACGGGAAACAGGCACTCGGGGGACAACTGGAGGGACAGAGAGAACGAGGGATAGGAGCCAGATCAAGTAGAAAAGAGGAGCCAAGAACTAGAGACGAGGGAGGCGGGGACCACGACAGAGCGGCACCGCGAAGGCAATGGTGTCGATCGTTCCAGCTACAAGGCCGTCTCCACGTGGCTGGCCATGCTTTAGTTTCGTCCCCAAGTGTGCTCTAAAGGACAGTCCGTCGAATGAGAGGGGGAGCAGAACGTAAAGCGCAGAATGCAAAGTGCCGGCCTCAGAAGGGAATCCGACCGACTCGTAGTTGCGGTAGGTGGCGATTGTGGCGGCAGGCCGTGTGCAGAACCGTGTCGGAGGAAAACGACGGCCTCCCAAGACAGAACTAGAGGTGAAGAGGTGTGCGAGATGCAGAGTGCTAGCCGCAGTTCTGGAGGTGGGCGGCGGTGACGACACTGTCCACGCGGCGCCGTCTGTTGTCTTTGAAGTTTTTGCGCTCTTGCAACGGGCGCTGATTCTGGGGTGGTGATCCAACCTGGTGGATGGCGATGGCGATGGCGATGGATGCAGTGGTGGGCATGGGCGGCAGGAGATCGGGGCAGCTGCAGTCAGCGGCAGCGAACGCGCTTGCTGGGGCGGTCGTGTGGCACTTTCCTAACTGGGTTCTTTTGGCTGCCCTTGGCGCCTTCGTCCTTGTTGTCTCGTCGCCGTGCCCTTGTTCGAAAACAAGAAAAGGAGCAGGCGCGGCCGATGCTTACTGCGCCCAGGAGACAAAGGCGAGGCAGGCACGTCTGTTGCCCCGTCTGCTCTTTCCCTGGTATGCTCGCTGGGTGGTTGCTCGCTCACCGTGCTCTACTCCGTAGCCGTTACCTAATATGTTTGTTGGGGTATCTCGGGGTATTCTCCTTCCCGTTTTTTTCATCTCATGGGAGGAAAGCGCGCTCGATGCCGATCCCAGCCAGCCCAGGCCAATCCAAACTGGCCGCATGCCTTCCCCCCTCATTTTGGCTTCCCTGCCGCTCCACACTATTAATACCCAGACGATCCAAAAATAGAACAGATTTACTGTTGTATTTCGCGCCCTGACGCTCGCAGCAGCCCACCTAGCCATGGCAGAATCCGAAGATGGTCTGCGAACGACTCCAAATGAATTGCTTTCAATATGGAACGCTTCTTTTTTGGGAGGCGCATTGAAGAGAAATATTATCCCCGCGGAAAAAGGGTCCGTTCCACCAGCCTTGGCACGGCGTCGACGACTCATGCCCACTTCAGAGGCTTGCATAGCCCACTCTGAAGCGCGCTACGAGTATGCTTCCATCCCGCCATTCTTTAGTTTCGTGGTAGCTGGAGATCGCGCGTACCCTCCGGCTGGGACTGGTCTCCCTTGGGCCTCCTGGGCCAGGTTGTGCAGAACCTGCGTCGGGTTATTCCGTTTGGGAAGACGTGTTTGGCGATTGTGCGTATTCTCTATACGTTGGATGTGCGGATGCGTACTGAAAAGTACTGCGCATCTCACGCAGCAGTAGCTCACGCAGCAGCAAGTAACAGCGGCAGCAGAAGCGGCGCCCAACGGCTAGCAGCGTAGCACTCGGATGGGCACGACGAAGCACTACCGTGGGGGCCGCCCTGGTGGATGAGAGCCCATTGGAGAGAAGCCAGAGCGAGAGACGGTTTGCCCGAGAAGTTGGTTGGCCGCCTTGTCGATTGGGTCGATGGCCGGCATCCGCGTCCATCGCCAAGCATCGGGAGGCAAATGTGTATGTCTAGCCGGACTGATGGGACAGGAAACAAAAAGGTTTCTCCTCGGGATAGCAGCTTGGGTCCTTGCTAGTGCGGGGATGCTCAGCTAGACCAAGAAGCGGCCTCAGGGGCAAATACAGTCCGTGTGGGAACCCAGCGTGATGGCGTTGATTCTTGCTGCTACGAGGAGGAGCTTTCTGTGCGCCCGAGGAGAAGAGGTTCTTGGCCCGGATTCCCATGTCTGAGAGGCACCGCAATTCTGAAGAATTCGACACAAAGAAGAAACAGCGCCAAGGCCAACAAAGCCAAGTTCGCCGCTGGTCCCGGTCGCCACCACATCTAGTCAGCTGGATCGATGCCGGCTGCAGTTGGTGGCGGAAAGAAGAATGCAGCAAGATATCCAGGTTGCAGGGTCGACCGTACACAGCAAGTCGGCCTTTGACGGGACAGCTGTCTCTCCGAGTCAGAAAGCATCTTCAGAAACAGGCCTGCGTGGCGGATTGGATGCATGCGCAAGTGTCCATCTACAAGGCATAGTCTCTTACATGCGAAGTGGGCGGTCGTACGGAGGACTCCGTACGCATTCTTCAGAAGAGCTTGCCTGGTTGGCTCTTGAAACGAAGCGTGGAGGCGAATGGGTGTAAAACTGGCGGGCAGTCCACAAAATAAGATGTACTCAGCTCGCCAGGGGTCCATTCGCCCCGCCCTGGTAGGCGGGCCGCCCTCAGAGACCGGCGCACAAGCAGAGTTTAGAAGCGCTGGGCAAGTAGAAAAAAGCAGAAACACACGCTGTTCGTTCTCTTGCAACTCCTGTAGAGAAGCAATGGCCCTGACCAAACCCGACCTAGGACAGCCTGCAGCTCGACCTTCAACGGGAGTTTCGAAGGCATTTTACCTCAATCAAGGTACCGCACGGGCGGCTACAGTGTCTGATAAAATAGAAGACCAGGAACTAGAGCAAAGAAACCATTCGCCAGAGCGAGAAGACAGGCCTGTCTCAGCCCTGCAGCTTATAGTGGAATGCCTGTCTCACCCACATATGCAATGAGGTCGCCGCCTATATCGTTGTATCGGGGCTAGCAACACCATAGCATCGGCTTTCCTCTTAGACTCATAAGGCAAGTCTCGGCTCCCCCAAGCAGCCAAACTAAGCAGTCACGAATTTCGAGGCCGTATTCTTTCGGTATCGCGTGTTTAGCAAAAGGAGTGCCGAAATGCGCTGTTCTGCATCCGTATCTTACTTCTCCTGTCATCAGCCTCTCCTCAGAACCGAGTCTCTTGCCGGGCTCGTCTCTGTATTCAGACAAAAGTCCTGCGTTCCTCCAGCCGGGAATGCCTGCAAATCAGGTAGGCCAGTGTGAATGCGGCGTGCTGCGTGCTGGTACGAGTACGAGTACTTTCTGCGCCCGGTAATAAAGACGACGACAAATGCAGGTTGAACACATAAAAATGGAAAGAGAACGGTTGCGTCGTCACAAGCCGACAAACGCCTTCTTAGTCATCCAAATGCACGTCAGAGGCCAGACAGGCCGCGAAACGCATTTTCACGCCTGCATTCCTTCCCAAAAATGCGCTGGGGAATTGGCACGTGAAACAGAGCACTGTGGTTTCTCTTGCCCCAGAATAGCGAAATTCGGGAAAGCACGTAAGCCTACTTGTACGAGCATGGCGGCAGTTGAAAGCCGAGCTTGTGCCCGTGGCTCCCAGGTGTGGGGAGAGCGACCCAACCCCGGGGTACCTCGGCATCGGAAGGGGCAGCGGCGAACCTCGTCACTGCGCTGAGCTTCGCTCTTTCCCCGTTTTGCGCGTGCTTGCATGGCGCTTTTTAATAGCAATATCCCCAAGGGGGAACTATTGCCTAGTCAGGAATAAGGCGCTCCAAAATATCCTCCGTTTAATCTTCCCTCTTCTTGTCTGATCAAAAGCAAGGGTTTTTTGAGCCAATGCCAAGCGAAGGGAGAGAAAAGGCGATCCAAGGAACGAAAAGGCAAAACAAGACACATTGTGTAATCCCGCTGCGCTAGGAAAGGGAGACAACAAGGGGAAGATTGTGCCATCCATCATCCAACGGCTTTCTTCTTTTCTCCCTCTCGCCATCGCCATTTCGACGTCTCTCCCGTTTCCCTCTTCCATTTCCCCTCTTCGCGCTTCTTCCCTGTTCTCCAACTTCTGTCCGTTGCCTCTTCCCGTCCCAGCCCGCCATGGCTCCCGCTGCCTCCAAGCCCGTCGCCGACGACGTCCCCGCGGCTGCGGCCGTCCCCTCCGTCCCCACCAACGACAATGTCGCCCACGCTATCGCAGGTGCCGGTGGCGGCATCCTGTCCACGGTCCTGACCTACCCGCTCATCACCCTGTCGACGCGCGCCCAGGTCGAGTCGCGCCGCGCCGACTCGTCGTTCCTCAAGGCCGTCGAGGGCATCGTCGCACGCGAGGGCGTCGCCGGCCTGTACGCGGGGCTCGACTCGGCCGTCTTCGGCATCGGCATCACCAACTTTGTCTACTACTACTGGTACGAGTGGACCCGCGCCGCCTTTGAGCGCCGGGCCGCGGGTGCGGCCGGCCGCATCGCCGGCCAGCTGACCACGCTCGAGTCCATGATCGCCGGCGCCCTGGCCGGCTCGGCCACCGTCATCCTGACGAACCCGATCTGGGTCGTCAACACGCGCATGACCACGCGCCAGCGCGGCGCCGTCGAGAAGCCGAAGAGCACCGACGAGGAGACGGGCGTTCAGGCGTCTACTGAGAAGGAGTCCACTGCCGCTACCGCCGCCAAGCAGCCCGCGCCCACCACCACGCTCGGAACGCTGCTCGCGCTCCTCCGCGAGGAAGGGCCCCGCGCCCTCTTCGCCGGCGTCGTGCCCGCCCTCGTGCTCGTCATCAACCCGATTCTGCAGTACACGCTGTTCGAGCAGCTCAAGAACGCCGTGCAGAAGCGCCGGCCCGTCACGCCGGGCATCGCCTTTATACTAGGTGCCCTTGGAAAGCTGTTCGCCACGGGCATCACCTACCCGTACATCACGGTCAAGAGCCGCATGCACGTGTCCAAGGATCGCCAGGGCGGCGTGACGGCTGCGCTGCGTCGCGTCATCAAGGACGAGGGCTACGCAGGCCTGTACAAGGGTACGTGTCTCTCTTTATTCGTTCATCATACAACCAATGTCAATTCAAAACTCGGCTTGCTGACACGCGACAGGCATCGGCCCCAAGATCACGCAGAGCGTCCTGACCGCGGCGTTCCTCTTCGCCCTCAAGGACGTCCTCTACCACCAGACCGTGCTCCTGCGGTCCAAGACCAAGGCGCTCCGCGCATAGACGCAACGGCCTAGACCATAGGCGGTCCCGTTTTGCAGGAATCGAATTTGTTCTATATCCCACGGCGTTTTGTTTTGCGCCTATTGCAGGCGGCCGCACTATGCATTTTCTATTGTCGCTCGTCTATACTGTTATGTAAAGTACATTCCTCCTCGTCGATTTAAATCATAAGACTGTAAATATGGGAAAGGAAATTCAAGGCAGGGGTTATACACGGGTTTTTATCTATCTCTTCCTACAATCCCAGCATCTTATTTACCCCAGCTACAATATATGTTCTCTATAAAGTAATACACCAAACGCATACCAGCTCCAACTAAAACAACCAATGTCATAGACGCTACTCTCCTCGTCTCCATGTCAAAAAAAAATTACGACGCAGCCGGTGTGATCTTCGGGACAATCCACCATTCGTGGTAGCACTTGTCTGGTGCGGGCACTTGGACGACAAGCTTTAGTGGTGTGCTGCTGCTGTCCTGGTTTCCGCTGCCGCTGCCGCCGCTACTTTCCACCCGCTCCACCTCTTTCTTCAACGCCGCAACGGCAATACCTGCCAGGATGGCCGACTTGTGCATGCTCTTCGTGCTGGCAAGCCAGCGCTCGTGACAGTTGGCCGAAAAAGCCTCCCGCTCGCCGAAGCGCGTCAGCGCCTCGAAACCCTTCTTGGCGCCGCCGAGGGCTTGCTCGGCGTACTTCAGGATAGCTGCCACGCTGTTGTTGGCCTGCTCAGCTTCGCTTTTGAACGTCGCAAACGCCGGGAGCTCTGGTAGGCCGATCGGTGCGAAAGGTTTCATGCGCAGTTCATACCGCAGCTCGTCAGTGCCATACGGCCGTGCCGGAACTTTGAGGAGCCCCGTCCGCTGCAGCGCCGCGTAGAGACAAGACAGTGCATCGGCAAGCTCCCACGTCACCGACGCGTCGAGCATCGTCGTGCGCAGGTACAGGAGCGACTTTGTAAACGCAGCCTCCTGCTCGGCCGTGAATGCCTTGCCGCCGTCCTGTTGCCGCTGCTCGCCGAGGCTGCGCAGCGTGAACGTACGGATTCGCTCCGCGTGCTGCACCCTCCGCTTAGCCAGATAGCAAAGATACCAATACATGCCAGCCAGCTCGTCTGCCTGGTAGATTTCTAGCTCAAAACCAAGCTGGACCACCCACTCCATGAGCCGGACCTTGTAGAGGAAAGCCCACGATGAGAGAGGCAGAGCAAGGGCCCCAGGGCTGCTGCCGTTGGGCGGGGCAGAGCTCCCGGTCATCTCGTCCAGCGCCGACTGTACCAGAGTGTCGATTTCCTCCACGTCCATCTGGACCCGCTCCCACTCTTGGAGGACATGGCACATCATGCGACGTGCGCGGCTCCGGTTCTGGCAGAGGGTTCGGAAGATTTCCAAGTAAGCAGGGAAGGACCTTATCCGGAACTCTTCCACCTGCTGAGCCAAGGCAAAGCGTGGATCGCGTACCACCTCGATCTCATCGTTTATGGGATCAAGAAGTATGCTTGACGGCAGCACCACAATTGCTAAGTCGTCATCCATAACCTGACGTATGCTACGTGTCCCAAGCATGATGTTGTCGGCAAAGATGAGGCTCTGTACAAGTGTTCGGATGTACACAAGTGGCTGTGGCTTTTTCGCCTGGAAGGCAAGGATGAAATTCTAAAAATTTGGCACGATGATCGAATCAATATTTTGTCCTCATCATGCCAAATGAAGCAGCGGTCTAGCGCAGAATCAAAACCGCAGAAAAACTTACCAATAAGCTCTGAGGATCCTCATACTTGAGAACACTGATTGCCGCAGCGCCGTCCTCGGAGAAACGCGACCACCCCTGGAGGGCTTCGTCAAAGCTAGGTTGTACTATGGGCCGAGGCGGCATAGTGCTCGCCAACTGGCCTTGCATCTTTGTGTTGAAAGAAGCAGGGACCGTAACTCCCAGTTCGTGGGAGTCCTTGATGTTTTTGATAGAGGCCTTCATTTGTGTCCACGGGACTCGCAAGGCATCCGGTTCGGTCCGCAGCTCGGCCAGCTCCATTGCCGTCAGAAACGTCTCGCGGAAGTCTAGTCGCGCCTCCAGGGCCAGAGACACGTCATCCGCCCATCCATGGCTGATATCGAGAATTGCCACACGCGCAGTCTGCAAGACCTGGCGGATTTCTTCTCGGCTCGTTTCTTCGAGCAGAGGCAGATTATATGTGTTGGTCGCAAGATCCTCTTCCTGCACACAGGGTTGCACCTCTAGTCAGCAATCTGGTTTCTAGCCACCACGAATCAAATACAAGGTGCTATTGTCTCGTGAGTTCACCTCATAGTATACTTCAGTTTTGAAGCTTTGTATGATGTCCCCGCACGTCTTTATCAGAGCTATACAGTAAGCTCGGAGCACAGCATGCGCAGGAGATTGTTTGATTCCTTCGGAGCTGCTTTGGCGCACGTAGTGCGCCTCATCCAGGCTTCGTGGTGGCGGAATCAGGATGCCAGTCATATATATGCTAGTCAAGAGCGTTTGGGACAGCGGGTAGCCAAGGTGCCATGCCATCTAGATGCCCTCCCGTTAGATTGAGAGAAACCGTGACGCTCACGACAAGAAGGCGGATATACCTCTAGACAGAGAAGCTGGTCGATGATGCCAATGACTTCGGCAGGAAGCAAAGGGCGTGTGACATCATAGTCGGTGTCCACAAGGTGTTCTCCAGAGACGCAGCCGCTGTCCATTTTTGGGTCCATTATCTAGGGGAAGAGAGGGTGTCAGCATATGAGCAGGTGATAGTGTTACTTCTGATGGATGCAGCATCGCCTACCTCTAGTGCGCCCACAGACTCAAAGAGCGTGAAGTAGCCATCTTTGATGAGCTCGCCCGCCTCGAGAGCTAAGCGTCTGTTGTTAGCGGACCTACTCTACAGTTGTATGGGTGCCATGGCGTCGATAAAACTCACTCGAGGCCGCGGCAGTAAACCTAGCCGTGATGTCTGTCGACACCACGCCGTCGCTGATGATCCGCGACTGTGAAAGTGGCGGCGGCGGTATAGGTGGCCGCTGGGGCTGCTGCTGGCCATGGTTTGCGCCGAGCGAAAGCCCTTCGAAGCCTGCGGCGCATGTCAGAGGCGAGCGCAGCCCCCTCGTTGGACACATCTGGGAGCCCCGTGCCGACTCACCTTTTGAGACCAAGGACTCGTCTCGAGGAACCCGGAGGGCCTCCCGGGCCTCGTCGTCCGGCATCTCGGCGAACAAGAGAGGCTGAGGTCGTAGTGAAGCAAAGGAACAGCACACCTTATGGCATGCAGTCGGCCATCAAGCAAAAGCCCCTTTTGGACGAGCGAAAGGCTGGAGAGCACGAGAGAAACAAGCAAGCGTCACGCAACACAAGCAGACAATGGGTGGCAGCTCGTCAAACCCTGCCGTTCCGCACCCAGACAGCTATCAAAGTGGACAGCCGGGGCGTGAAAAGTCCGCGAGGAAAGCTTGACTGGTGCGGGCGCACTTAGTTCCCTGGGGAAAGAGCCCGCCAACACGCTCTTTCCATGTATCCGTGAGAGGTCGTAATGCAAGCCAAAGTGGGAATGAAAAGAAAAAAGAAAAGACAATATTTTGGTAAGCCAAGTGACTCTTGCACAAATAAGAAAACTCCGAGATCAATCCATCGAGCCTCTGCCGTAGGAGTATGACAAGCTGTGCGCAGGGAGGGGTCGCCAGCCTTGATTACGAACAGCACGCAGTCTGCTGTAGCGCCGTCGCCCGTCAGGAGCAGCCAGCCACTAACTCGTCAGGAACCAGCGTCGGGGTTTGCCGCCATCCTCAGTGACGGACCAACGCGGAAGGCACGAGAGGGCAGAGGCACACCAGAACAGCACCTGCAATGGGGTGTCTTACAAAGGCGTCACATATGGCTATGGCAGCGGAGTGTAGACGGCAAATTTTCAACGATGCGTACTCTCTTTATTTTAAATTTTTGGCCCCTATAGGTACGTAGGCCCTTCTCGTCCTCTCTCTCCAAGAAATACATACATACAAAAAGGCATGGGCGCCCCGTCTCGAGACGTCCAAGACTGTTGTTGTCACACGAGGCCAGGAGAAAAGCCCACGAGAAAACCGGTCGGCCTGTCCCCTCTGCGTTCTCTTCCCAAGTCCTCTTCTCCGTTGGCGCCGCACAGGGCGCACGGTTCGTCTTTGCGCCCGCCCTGTCGGCCCCGTCCTTTCCTCGTCTTCGAGTCGTCGGATCGCGGATTCGGTTATGCGGATGCGGCCTCGACCGCGGCAGCGGCCTGGGCCTCCGCCACGTTCTTAGCGTCACCCTGCTTGCCGTTCTGTTGTTGTCAGGGTCAGTCTCACAGTAGAAGGCGTCTCACGCGATCGTAGCAGCACCATCGTCTTACCTGCCACTTGGAAAAGCGGATGTCCAGCTGGCCCCGGCGCTCGGCCGCCAGTCTCTTGTCCTCCTTCAGACTGCGGCGCACGGCGCGACCGGCAATCGCCAGGTAGCGGTTGTAGCTAGAGAACCGACAAGCTGCGTTAGTATCCACGTTTCGTGTCGGCCTCTGTTGCGTAGGCATCCTCTCCTCCTCGGTCTCCGCCTGGCAATGGAATTGACTCACGTCAGACCAGCGGCTTTCCACGCGAACACCATCTTGAAGAATTGGAATTGGTCGAGGGGGTGGTTGTGTTGGTAGAGAATCGGATTGCGGTGGTTGTGGTCGTGGATTGGAGGTGGAGAAGTGCGGTCGGTAAATTCGTTGTCGCTGCCGTTGTCGAGGAGAAGGGGAAAAATCTTGAGGAAGCAAACTAGCTCGGTTGCGCGACATATTCCGGCCGCGCTCTGCCGGGCGGCTCACGTGACATTTCAGCCACTACCCGAAACGGCCCAGCTCAAGCTATTTAGCAGCCAGCAGAGCAGTTCCCAAAACGAAGCACGTCGAAGTACGCGGGACGTGCAATTGGTACTTGCATTAGATGTACGTGTACTCCGTAGAGATGGGTTAAAAAGATATTTGTGTATGTGAAGTGCCCTGGAGTGCCCATCGCCTTTATCTTGGCCCTCCCCGCCCCGAATTCCATTCTGCTTGTAATTATACCGTTGTTGGTCGTGTGTTGTTCATCCTAATAGGCAACTAGTTGCAGCACGCGACAGTTGTAAGATAAGAAAGGATCTAGGTAAGTAGGGGTTTCTTTTTATATGCATAATATTTGACAAAAGGGCGGGCGGGCAACGCTGGTTGACAACCCTTCCCTTTGTTGTCTAGCAGCGCGGGTTTCGGACTACTGTTGATACAAGAAGCTTTTTTTCTTTTCGTTTCTTTTTCTCATCCTCTTCCCATCCTCTTCCTCTCCCGCGGCCTCGCGCTCTTTCTCGCCGTCTTCCCTTCTGATGAATGACAAACCCAATCTAAACAAAAATTAAAGAAAAGACTCAACCAACCTACGCAGCAGTAAAGGAAACAGCAGCAACAACAGCAAACACCGCCAGTACCCTGTTCTTACACCGTCAGGCCAACATCCTCCGCGAAGGGCAGGACGTACAGGTCGCCCACAGCGGCGAACGACGCCTTGCCGTCCACGAGCTTCTTAGCCAGCTAAAGAAAGGGGTCAGCATTTGCACTTAATTTCCAGGGTTCATAACTAGCAAGGCACAGGGGAAAGAGTATCACGTACAGTCTTCAGCTTGTCGGCTGAAACAGACTCGAAGCTCTTGCTGGCCTCGGCCGGCTGGAAGGGCTTCAGGCCGTGCAGGACAGCCGTACCGGCGGCCGTGATGGCGGCGCTGGCGGGCTCCTGGGCGGTCAGCGCATCAAACTTGGCCTTGGCGATGGCCTTGGCGACATCCTCCTTGGTGGCAGAGCCGGCGGCAACGCTCTTGAGGACCTTGACGGCCTCCTCGGCAGCTTTTCGGACAACGGCGGCAGACGGGCCGGTGATCTGGACGGTCAACAGACCAGCATCGGAGTAGGTCAGGTTGCTGGTGGCAATCTGGGCGCCGGGGATACCAGCGATGGCCTTGGCCAACAGGGTGGAACCAGAGGACCACTTGATGCTGGACTGGCCGCCGAGCAGAGCTGCCAGGACAGCGGCAGTGGCGTCGGGGGTCTTCAGGCCTGCGGTCGGGAAAGCGATCACAACCGCGTTGCCGGCGGCGGACTCGGTTCGGTGCTGGCCACCGTAGTACTTGGAGGCAGGGTTGCTGAGGGTGCTGCTGGGCGTGGCCGAGACGCCCTTGAAGAACGGCTCAACCCACTTGGTCAGAGCGACCTGGGTGGCGCCGTCGGCAACAACGGCGAAGTTGGGGCGGGCGTAGGCGGCGCCGGCAAAGGTAGCGATGCCGCTCTCGGTGACGTAGCTGCCGAGCGGCGTGGTCGTCGAGGGGTGGAGGGCCTCGCCCAGGCCGGTGTGGAAGGCAACGGCATGGGCCGAGTCGAGGGCGGTGGCCAGTGCGTCGGCAGAGTACTTGGCCTGCTTCAGGTGCAGGACGGGCTCGATGTCCTCCACAAGCTCATGCGCTGAAAATCAAGGATTAGCATCACCGGCCCAAGAAGCAGCGCATGGCAGGCAAGTGCCGTCTTTGGCATTCCAACGACACCCGGGGTGCTGCTTACTGCTGAACGTTGTTTGCGAGATAACCTCGCCAAGGAGCTCGGTAAAGTACGGGAGGTGCTCGCGGAGGAAGTTGGCCTCGAGGACAACGGCCTCACGCGTGTGGTAGGAGGTCAATTGGCCGCCAAGGAGTTCGGTTTCGCGGGTGATGCGGAGGGCGGAGCGCTTCAGGGTGTTCTGTCGAATGAAAGCAGAGGGTCAGTACACCAATTGATCCGAAGCAGCATCCACCTGTTCCAGCGAACATCAATCCCTCCTCTTCTCAATCTCCCATATCCTCCCATCTCCCCTCTCTCCTTCTGGCTTCCCCGTTTCCTCGTTCTCACCTTGAAGGCAAATCCCTCAAGACCAGCCGTTAGGCCGGGTGCCGGCTGGTAGCGGGTGCCGGCCTTGGCGACAATAGCAAGCTTAGTGGCCGGGCCCTGGGCGTCCTTGGACACAACGGTGACGCCGGCGATGTCGGTGGGCTCGAACGCGGCCGAGGAGGACGCTGCCGCGGCAAAGCCCCGGCTCTGCGCCTGGGCGCACGACTGCCGCCGGAGGGCAAGCTGGCTTGCCCTTGAGACGGCCGATCTCGAGATCATTGTGGGATGGAATGGGGCGGCAGAAGAGAGGAAAAGGGACAGCGAGAGGCGAGAGGTGGTGGGGACCTCAATTGACGGGTTGTGTTGCGGTGATGCGACGAGGCGAGGTGCAATGAGGTGACAAGGCGAGCGAGCTGGTGCTATTTTTTTTCTCCCGGGTCTGCCTCTTGCCAGCAGCGGAAAGTCGTCCAATTGCTGGCGGGTTATTTCATTTCGCGCATTGGCAGGAGCGGCCTTACCACGGTTCCGAGCAATTTTCGGCCGGGCGAAAAATAGGGAATGAGGGACATGGGTACGGGCGGCTGCCAGCTGGCATCGGCCAAACGGCGGCGGCATGCCACCTCCCGCCAGGTGTCAGCAGCGACGAGTGTATTATCTTACATAACGCGCGTTGCCACTGCGACTCCCCTCTTCTGCCGCCGTCACCAACCCCGCTAAGAAACTCGTCGCCCACCCACCCAGCTGCTCGATTACCTGCAGGATCTGACCGCAGGGAGCAGCTGCCCGCAGCCGCAGCAGCGAACAGCGGGCGAGGAAAAAACAGCACCTCCACTAAAAAAAATCCCAGTGCCCACTTCCCACGCCAATTGGCGAACCCAGAAACAGCTAAGGCTATTTTCACGCCAAAAAAGTTCTACAGTAAAGCCTTCCGTCCTGGGTTTCTTTTTTCTTCACAGTCCACCATCACCTCTCAATGACTTTACGGTAGCATTTGTGGCAGCTCTAGAGATAGTGAGAGGATCTCTAGACGCCGAATCCTCCTGACCGCACCGACTCGACATTATCTGCCCATTCGCTATGTTTTTGGTGGTGAGTCACGTTCTCCGACCTGCAGCCTTTCGCGATGCGATGCCCGCCCTCGTGCCCGTCTGCGATGGCGGGCGATGGCGGGCGATGACGGCTGTTACTTCAGGGAAGGGAGCTGCTTCTAGCTTCGCGACGGCACTGTTTTCTAACTGCATGCATGGCGCAGACGAAAAATCTAGCGGAGCTCTGCACCCTGGTCATCGATGATATCTACGGGGAGCTGCCCTCGGTATGTCTTTCTCTGTTGCCCTGCTTCCCTTTTCGCCTTGCCTCAGTGGCCGGAGCCGCATCGAGTGCCGGAGTGCGCTATACTGACAATATCTGCAGCGGATCTTCGCCGCGCTGCTGAACAGAGGCCGGGCCGGCCTGACGCAGCTTGCGCAGCACACCTCGCTCACCCCGAAGCAGCTCCGCCATGGCCTCGCCGTCCTCCTCCAGTACGACCTCCTCTATTTCCAAGTCAGCGGACCAGACGGTGCGACGGTGTACGATGCCAACCCCCAAGCGGCCTACAACCTGCTGCGGTCGGGCAAGGTGCTGGAGATGGTCGAGACGCTGCACGGCTCCGACGCCCGCGACGTGATGCAGAGCCTGTTTGCGCTGGGCCACACCCGCATCGCCGACCTCAAGGAAGCGTACAAGGCCAAGATCGACAAGGGGGATGCGTCGAAGAACGGGGTGAATGGCGGCGGCAGCAGCCTCGCAAACGGCGACGGTGTAGCCCACCACGATGACGAGGCAGCGGCACGAGGGTCGGCCGTCCGGTCGCTGGAGCATCTGAACTCCGTCCTGTGCCGGCTAATCAACGCCGAAGTGTTGGAGGTGGTCAGCTCGACGTCATTCAAGAGCTTTGCGGACCGGCTGTCTGAGTCCCGTGACAAGGTCATGACGACCTACTTCGCCGACGGCGTGCGGGGCCTTAAGAAGAAGGAGGAGTACGAGACGCGCGTGTCAGAAGAGCTGCATGCGCTCCGCGACGAGCCCAGAAAGCTCAAGCGCGCACTACAGGCGAATGGCGGCGGAGGGCGGCTGAAACTGAGGAAGCTCTTAAACGGCGACGTGAGCAACGGGTTCCACGACGACGAGCGGGACCCCCCACTAGACGTAAGTTTGACCGAGAAGCATTTTCAAAGCCCAAGCATGCTGCCTTCAGATCGTGCTAACAACTCGTCGTAGCCCAGGACCGTCTTGCGTGTGAACCACGACAAGTGCGCCGTAGAGCTGCGCAACCACCGCCTCGTGCAAGCGGCTTCCGCTGCCATTGGCGAGACGACAGCACAGGTCTATGCGACGCTGCTCCGACAGCTGACCGACACGATCTCTCGCTGCCGCAGTGACCCCCTCGTCGACATCGCAGGTGGCGAGTTCTACCGCCAGCGCGTCGTCAACACGGTGGATGTTTTCGACAGCCTCAGCCCATCTCTGGACGTGTTCACCGGTATTGGCAAGGCTTCCGCTGCTGACATTGACACTCCCACTGCCGAGCGGATAGAACGGCACGCTAAGGTCGACGCTGTTGTGCTGGGCGGCGATGACGGCGGCGACGGCGACGAAGAAGACCTAAATATGGATGACGAAGACTATGATTCTGAGGGCGAGATCTATCCGCCCCTTCCCCCCCCCCCTCCTCCTCCTGCTGTTCCCTCCTCTCATCCCTCCCATTCGTCCACTCCAAATGGAACTCACACAACAAACGGCGCTGCAGCCACTGGGGGCACCAAAGAAGCCCGGGTCAAGTTTGACGACAGCGCAGCGCCTCCGGCGCCTCCAACGCAAGAGGTGCGCATGCACCAGATGCGGCAGCACCTCCTACTCCTATGCGACAACAAACTCCGGTTTGTGCGGCACTGCGACCGCGGCACGTGGACGGTCGACTTTGAGCCGCTGCTGCGCCGGCTGCGCGAGACCGAGCTGGACAACGCGATCGAGCGCAAGGTCGGCCGGCAGGGCTTGCGTCTGGCCCGCATCCTGCGCGACAGGGGCAAGCTGGACGAGAAGACGCTGCCGACGCTGGCGCTAATGAAGAAGAGCGATGTGCAGAATAAGATGCTAGAGATGCAGATGCACGGCTTCGTGGACATGCAGGAGGTGCCGCGGGACAACAACCGGTCGGCAAGCCGCACGCTGTTCCTTTGGTTCTGCGACTCGCCGCGGTCACTAGACACGCTCCTGGACAATGCCTACAAGGCTATGGTGCGCTGCTTGCGCATCCGCGACGTGCACCGCCAGGAGAACAAGGAGGTGCTGACATTTGTGCAGCGGCCCGACGTCAAAGGCCGCGAAAAGGAGGCGCTGGAGAAGAAGTACTTTGACAAGTACCAGACGTACTGCGAGGTCGAGAAGAACCTGATGGGCCAGGTAATGCGGCTGGACACCCTCGTGGCGACGCTGCGCGACTTTTAAAACAGACCAACACGAACAACGCAAGACAAGCAGCCAGTCTACTAGGACTGTTGGCCTCTCCTTTTGAGGCAGAAATCCACTAGGACAGACAAAAAAGAGGGGGGGCAGAGAACCATTGTAGCTCTTTTCTTTGGGAGGAAGGGTTTTTGCATTGGGATTGGCGTTCTTCCTTTTGTTTCATCACACTGCTGTCAAGGGCTGTATACTAGAGATACTGCGTTGTAACTGCTACCCATTAGCCTTACAAGGAAAAGAAGAAAAAAGTAAAAAGGTTCACAAGTGCACTTGCTATTAGTTTGGTGTGCGCAGTTGCGAGTTAGATTATAAACTGTTCAGAGTCGAGCGTGCCTCTCGTCAGTCCTGTGTATAGACCGTAGCGGGCATCGATGGGGTATATTTATTTTTTGGTCTATCTCTCACGGTCTCTTTCAAACAACACCCCAGGATCCCAGCGTCCAGTTCGCCGTCCCCGACCCTGCTGCGCCGCCAGACCCTCCGCCCGCAACGTTGCGCAGCAGGCCGCCGTGGCCCATGCTCTGCCGCTGCAGCTGCTTGGCATCGATATCGCTGGGGCGTACCGCACCCAGTACGCCGCCCTGCTGCGCCCACTGCTCCTTGTCGACGGCAGCCAGCGCCGGCACACGCAACTGCGCCAGCAGGCTGGCGCCGCTCCAGGCACCCAGCGTCTCGGCGGCACGCAGCTGCCCACTGACTTGACCCTGCATTGGCTGGCCCAGAAGGGGCAGCGCCGTACTGTCGCTGCGGGCGCGCGCCTTGCCCAGCTCTTCTTCGACGGGGTCGACCTCGGGCTGTGCGTTGGCGGCGTCGTGCCAGACTGCGTCCGACGAGTCGAGCGAAGCAGGCGAGGTCGCAGAAGCAGCGTCGGCGCTGCCCACTTGCTGCGCGTCATTGCCGCTGCTCCTCCCCTTCTCCTTCTTCTTTTTCTGCAGCTTCGGATTGGCTTTGTATTGCGCAAGCCCTTTTCCGCGCACGCCGTCCCACCCGTGCTCTGCCACCAGGCGAGCCACCTCATCAAAGATCCGGCCGCGCAGGCCCAGCACGCTGGCGCAGCCGCCAACGAAGACAATGCGGCTCATGCAGACAGCGCGCACATCCACTGGCAGGTGCAGCAGGTGGCAGAAGATGAGCAGAGGCACCGGCAACTCGTCGTCGTCCCAGCTGGCGGGTATGTCGAGGCCCTCGCCAGTGCCGCCGAAAAAGGTTGTCTCGCAGGGCTCGGCGAGTTTATCAAAAGAGAGGCTGAGCGTCTTGGGCGGCGTACAAGACCGAAGGGGTATCGCTGTCGTGCGAGAACTGTTACTCGGTAATGGACTCGTGGTGGGTTTCGCTGAATGGCTCTCCTCTTCCGTCTCGTCCGTTTCCGTCACCGTGGCAAGGCCGCCTTCTGCTGGCGGTGCCGCTGTTGCTGGCCTCGCATTCTCTCTGCTTGGGCCAGCGTCTGTCTGTCTGCACCACACGAGCCTGGCGGTCACGTCTTCGCACTCTTCAAAGCTCAGGAGATGCGGCGGCCTGCTTGTGCCTGCGCCTGAACCCGCCGTCGCTCCTCCCTGGGCATCTCTCTCTTGGTATTCCGGCGACAGGACTGCCGCAAGCAAGTCATGCACTTGTTGGATCAGCACGCGGCCGGCGCGCACCGACCTCGTGCAAGCTACTTCGCGGTACTCGTAAACGCTCGTCACCACGGTCTCGGCCCAGCCGAGATCGACAACCAGGGCGTTTCGGAGACCAGCTGCCACGGTGGCCGCGACAGGCGCCGACAACAGCGACACGCTTGGGCTCTGGAAGCGGCCGAACAGCGTGTCCAGGGTGGTGGAGAGAAAGGGTAGAGGCAGAGCAGGCGGGAGTACCGCCACCATGCGTCTCGGGCGGGAGTCGATCATAAGATACCTACCGTATGTCAGGAAGATGCTTCACATGCACCACCAGGACCTGAAGACTCACTTTGTAAAGGCTTCGCGCAGCGCCCGCTCGAGCTTGTCCGAGATCAGCCCCGCGTCCATGTGCCGCACATCCAGCTGCCACAGCTCGTACGCCGTGTCCCAAGTGCGCCCGGCCCCATCGTCCCCAGCCCGCCGCCAGTCGCGCTGGTAGCCCTCCTGCCAGACCCGCAGGTCGCCGACACGGCGCTGCTGCTCCGGGCCAAAAGACACGATGCCGCGGCAGACGACATCGCCCGCCAGTCCAATGCGCAGCTGCCGTGCACCCACCTCGATCACAATGGTCTCCTCCTCGGCGCGCACACTCGACGGCGACGAGAAGGCCGACGGCGTAGTGCGCATCGGAGTGTGCGGGCCGCCGCCGCCGCCACCGCCAGGCGTCGATGGAGCCGCCGGACCGCCAGTTCCTAAGCCACCGGCCCTCGAGCTAGCCGAACTTCCCCCGACATTTCCAACATTGCTTCCTGCGCTGGCGCTTGTCCTGATCGTCGAGACAGTGCGGTGCGGGATGGAAGGGCTGGCGTTGGACGCCATGGCCCTGGCTGACGACGGAGACTCGAAACAGTCAAACGGGCGAACAGGCACCCCAGCAATAAACAGAAGGCCGGATATACGTTCGGAAAGGCGCCTGTTCAACGATTCGCACTGCTGTTCTGTGAGGTGTCGTCGACGACGTTCAGAGCTCGGGACACCGCCTTCGGCAGAAAATGGCCTAATGAGGGAAGACCCCCTGGAGGACTGGAGAAGCACCCTGTGGCGCTGGTTCTGTGGCGCCAGCGAATCAGTGCGCGGTCCCCGTAGAAACGCCACACGGCGTCCCAAAGCAGTAATGGTATCAACAAAGAAGCATCTCGCCTTCAGCCGATCTTCAAGCCTCCGTTCCTCAACTCGTCAGCCAGCACTGGACGGCACGAGGCTTCCATCGATGCAACCCGCCTATGACGACCTAAAAATGGACACCCATCATATCTATTGTTACATTTCATTGTTTTGAATTGCCGTTGGGACCAGGGCGCACCAATTTGGCTACTTCTTGGGCCCTCCAAAGTCATCCCTTTCTAGCTTCGAGACCAACACGGCGCGACACAGACGCTGCCCTTAGCCCGCCATGGGCATCAAAGGCATCTACAAGGAGATCGGGGCCGGTACCCGCATTGCCTTTATGCGGCTGGCCGTGGAGAGTCTGGAGCAGCGGGGCCGGCCGCTGCGCCTGGCTATTGACATCTCCATCTGGCAGTTTCAAGTCCAGGCGGCAAAAGGTGAGCAACCAGACACCAGTCTTAACGTCGTGGGTGTATCTTTGCACTTCTGGATCCTGACCCCCTTTTAGGTGGCTCTAACCCGGCTATCCGCACGCTCTTCTACCGCCTCGTGCGCCTGCTCGGCATGCCCGTCCAACCTGTCTTCGTCTTCGACGGCCTTAACAAACCGCTGTTCAAGCGTAACAAGCGCTCAGGTCAGGGCGACGGCATGGCCACCGTTATGGCTAAGCGCATGATCCGTATGTTCGGGTTCTATGTACACGACGCACCAGGCGAGGCCGAGGCCGAGTGCGCCTTGCTGCAGCAGCGGGGCGTCGTCGATGCTGTGCTCAGCGAGGACGTCGACACGCTCATGTTCGGATGCACTCGCACGCTGCGCAACTGGTCGGCCGCGACAACCACGTCATCAGGCAAAGGCAGCACATCGGCGACAGTAACCCATGTCTCCATGTATGAGACAGAGACGGAGGCAGCAGGGTCGACGGCACCGACGGCCGTGATGCGCACGAGCGAGACTGGACTCGACCGCGAAGGGCTGGTGCTCGTGGCGCTTATGAGCGGCGGTGACTACCTACCCGAGGGCGTGCCCGGCTGTGGCGTTAAGTTGGCGTGCGAGGCAGCCAAGGCCGGCTTCGGGCGGTCTCTGTGCCGGATCAAGCGGGCGGACACGGCCGCGCTGGCGCAGTGGCGGGCCAACCTGCAGCACGAGCTGCGCACCAACGAGAGCAAATTCTTTCGCACATGCCACCACAAGCTGGTCATCCCAGAGGGGTTCCCCAATCTAGACATCCTGCGGTACTACACCCACCCCGTTGTTTCGCCAGCCGGAGTAATCGAGCGCGTACGGGAGGAGCTAGCTGTGGACGTCACACCGACCGTGGCTAGAACTTCGGCGGCTATTCAACACAGACCCGTTGATGTGCTTGGCTTGCGCGAATTTGTTGCCGAGACATTTGACTGGGCAAATCGAGGCGGCGCAATCAAGTTTATACGCGTTCTGGCACCGGGGCTGTTGGGACGGATGCTGTTCCTCGGGAGGTCATATGAGAGCGCAAAAGACGTGCGTGATGAGGATCTTGACAACGAGGTTGTCGCGGGGGACTTTGAACTACTACCGTTTATTGTGGAAGGCATCTCAAGGCAACGTACACACGCAAGTACCGACGACATACCAGAGATGCGCGTGTCCTACGTCCCTGTCACCGTGGTTGGCCTCGACCTGGAGGCCGAGCTCGACATCCCGGAAGCTAGTTTCGGCCGTGATGGATTAGCGCTGAATAGCGATGATGAGTTTGACGAATCTCCGTTATCGATGCCTCCTTTAACGGCGACTGGATACACCGCTGGTTCCCTAACGGTAGCCAGCACAAGGAAGGCGACCGCGGGCATCCCGTACGACCCGACAGTTCCAAGCGTGACGTGGGTTCCTCGCGCTCTTGTCCAGATTGGCGCTCCTGGGGCGTTACAAGACTGGGAGCAGCGGCAGCAGCGCGGCAAGAAAGTTGTCGGCGCGAAGGCAAAGGACAGTACGAAGACAGGGCCAGGGCAAAGACGCAAGCTTGCTGCTGGCAGTGAAAACACAGGCATGAAAGCTGGTGCCCTCGACCGGTTTGTACAGGTGACGAAGAATGCTGAAAGCAGCACCGTCGCTAGCAACAAAACCCAAATCGCGGAGATACCGCCCCCAAGCCTGCCAGCAACGTCAAAGCCCAAGTCAAACCGCCTACGCAAAATTCGAGTTGAAGAAGAGTACGTGGACGAGCAGCAGCCGACACAAGGACACCCAGCAGATCATAACTTGCCGACTTTTATACAGAGAGACGCCGATCATGCCCCCTTATCGCTAAAACACAAGAACACGGAAACCCTGTCACGGCGGAGAGGTGGCAATCCTTGGACGTTGTCTGGGTCGCAAAACGCACCACGAGTGACAAAGGACACTGGCACCCACGCCGGGAGCCAGCAGCGGAAGTACACACAGTCCATGGCGGCGGGCACAACACCAGCTAAAGGAGCAGCAAGGGGCCGTACAGCAACACCCACACCTAGTGGCGTTATCGATCTGCTCTCGAGCAGTCCCGCATTAAAAGCTCCGTCAGCAGCAACATCACCCTTCGCCAGATCGCCGTCGTTGCCCAGAGCCAGTCAAAGTACCAGGGCGCTGGCGAACAGTAGCAGAAGCCCGACCAAAGGGCGAAACATGGTGGCGACGGCGACTACAAGACCCACGGCCAAGGGGCCTTCCTCTCTTGATTCCCCACGGAAGCAGACATCGATCCGCAGTTTCCTGTCATCACAACCGACAATCCTGCCGTCGCAGCCGGTCCTGCCGTCAACAACCCCGCACAGAGCACCTGTGACGATCTTCCTTTCTGATGACGAAGAGAGCGAGGTCGAGGCATATGGCCTGCAGCGAAGACAAGAGAAGGAGCCCTTTTCATCCCCGCACATATTTGCATCGCAGCCCAAGATGGCCCCGGGCGTAAAAGGGAAAGACCCGACACCAGCGAGGGCAACAGCAACGAACACGGTGGCGCCAGGAACCAAGACAAAGGCGGAGAAGACGATGACAAAGAGGGCGACGAGGTACGTGCCACGGACGAGCGCCGTCGGGTACTTTCGAGAGGAGGCCGTAGAGGAAGGCGAGGAGGCTGGCGACTACAAGCAGAACGGGCGAGCCGAGTCTGACCAGGAACGCAGTCGACGAGGATGGCGGCACAGCGAAATCGGCGTGGTTGACCTGACCGATGTAGAAAGGTGACGGGATTTTTTTTTTTTTTTTTTTTTTTTGAAAATAACGAAGAATGACGCTAGTTTTTTGAGCGGTTTGTGTTTCTGTTCTTTTGGGGCTGTTTTATGAACGAACTGATCTTCAAGAAAATAATTAATACCAAATTGGGACATTGCATAATAATAAAGAGGTTTTCTTGCATTGCTGACGGGTATCCTGAAAAGAGATCGTTTCGCTTGTATATATAGAAACACGAACAAGATGGCAACAAAAGAGATAGGTCGTTTCGACATAAAATGACAAAAGAAAAAAAAGCAAGTACCAGCACAAACCAAAAATGCTTTACATCGTAAAAAAAAGGAGCCAAAATAACACAAATCATTAGACATTTATGTCCCAGCTCGTGTCACATTACATTCTCCCATGGGGGGATCTTCCTGGAAATGACCGGACTTCTGGATGGATCGCCCAATACTTCACAAGTCTACCAGCCAGGGTAGATCTCGGTCGCACACATATGTGCACGTAAAATATGTGATACCCTCGTTGGGTGATGTGCCGCTGCCGCCGCTGCCATTTTTGCCGCCGGCGACATCCAGCTCCAGGCCGCTGCCCATCAGCGGACGCACGATCTCATGGGCCATGGCCTTCAGGTCATCAATGCGCTTCTCAAACCGCCGGAGGTTGTCTCGCGTATACAGCTCGGGCGACAGTTTGAGGAACCGCTTGCACTCGTCGTGTCCAAGGAATGCGGGACCCGCGGCCGTGCCAAGAATGCGGTATGTGCGGCCGAGTGTAGCTAGCGGTGGAGTGAGAGCTGGCACGATGGCAGTGCGTACATGCAGCGTCAATGCCGTTTCCTGGTGATGACGCCCTGAGCCCGACGAAGACGACGAGGACGACGAAGCGCGACCACCGGCGTGGCGGGAACTGCCTCCTCGGTGTAGCCCGTTCCGATGATGGCCATAACGATCACCGGTCGCTCCCGCCCCCCGTCTCTCCGGAACCATAATCTTAGCGTCATCCGCCGCGCTCCCTGCCGCGGGTGTGGTGTTGTCCGCTAGCCATTGTCGAAACAGGGACACCGCGAGCCAGTCTATATATGCCGTAGATGGCGAAACGCGTTCGCCGCTACGCGTCGTCAGGTGCAGACGGAACAAGCGGGCCTCGACACGAGACACAGCCTCCGCTAGCTCATCAACTTTGTCCTCGATCAGATCTAGGACAGAGTCGGGCATGGCTGCACGCAAACTGCGCTCGCCCGCAGGCCACTGGCCGACAACATGGACAAGAGCCTCCTGGAAGATCACACGCGACCGCGCCAAGTATCCCAAGCGCAAGTAGCTGATGGGATACTTGGCAACCTGGCGCCACAGGCGGCTTTGGAACTGCAGCAAGTGGTGGTCTACACGAGGGCCCACGAAAGCAAGCGCATCGTACTCGTCGGCAACAGCTAGCAAGGACTTGCACTGTACATAGGCATCGGCGATATTGACGCCATCTAGCACGGGAGGGTAGTTGTACATGATGCGGAAAAGATTGTCGTAATCGCGGAGGAGGTCGACTTCATCGGCCGTTGGCGGTGGGAGGAGAGGGGAGGAGGTGTTATAGAGAGGGTTGCCTTGGCCACGGCCGCCGTAGCCATAGCCGCCGTAGCTGGTGCCCTGATTTTGATGATGCCGAGAGGAGGTGTGCGAAAGTGCCAAGTTGGCCACCGATCGAAAAAAGCTGGGGTTGCTGTGTGTTGGCGCCGTCTTTCCACCACCGCTGCCGGCTGTCCCTCGATATGCTAAGGAGCCGCTGTTGCTGTTGCTGTTGCTGGCTGTTCCGCTGCCAAAAATAGACTGCGCTGCGACTGCTGCTGATGCCGCGGTCCGGCTACTGTCCTCCTCTTTCTGCACTAAGATGGGTTTGTCGTTTTCGTCCTGACCCAGATCCAGCTCGTACCGCCACTTCCGACGAGCCTCGCCGTTGGCTCGAATGCTTCCACCACCGGCCTGTGTATCCTTGTCGGTTCCACCTCCCCCCTTTTCTCCAAGCCGAGTCAGCTCGCCTCCACTTGTCAAGGCGCGCGAGTCTCCTTGGCCTGGCTGCTCGTTTCCTCCGGTCATCTGTGCTCGCGACCACTCCTTACTTGTGCTGGCTTCAAAGAAGCCGGAACATCGGGCTAAGGTGTCACGGTGTAGCAAGTAGCGGTTCTCATGCCCGGAGCGGACACGCACAACAATCTCGACATCGCCGGTGTTGGTGAAGACGGGAAACTCGTTTGGCGGGCTGTATGAAGAGAAGGAGGAGGAACCGCCGACGTGGCTGCGGTTGTAGCGGCGGGAGCGGGAGGAGGAGGAAGCGTGCCCGCCGCCGGCCACGGAGGCGGCGGGGAGGGGAGGAGGGGCACTGTTGCTGTGGTTATGACCGCTGCTGCCGCCGACGCCGACTAGAGAAGAGGTGCCCCGGAGGGCGAGTGAGGAGGAGTAATAGCGGTCGTCCGGCGGGGAGACCATGAGGGTCGAGAAGGCGGAGCGCGGCTGGCCGACTGCGGAAGCTAAAAGTTGGTCGAGAGCTGTCAACTAGCTTGTCTGTCGGGCGTAGCGGTGATCTTGTTTTCCGTGACGAGGATTCTCCGCGAGTCTTGCTTGGCCGTCTCTTGCACGTCAAAAGGGAAAGCGGATCGAAGCCGTCGAAGTAAGAGAAGTTGAGATCTTCAACACTGAGAGGGCAGCAGGCTGGCGCAATCACCACGGATGTCGAGAGGGAAGGGGAGGGCGGATAGGACGAGGGCTGGGGACGTCGCGTGGCGGATAATGAAGAACTAGAAGCGATAGAGCGAGGGTCGGTGGTATCAGCTCGCCAGCAGGAAAGCTCGTGTCGCTCCTAGCCTCCTGCAGGACGCGAAGAAAACAAACAAGCAATTAGGCCGGGTTTTGGGAGCCCTGCTGTCGTCTCGCGGGCCTAGTCAAAACGCATGGATTTTGCGCGAGAGGAGCGTGGTGGTGGGCTAGGGAGTCGGAAAAGGAGGGGAGGCCGCCTTTCTGCCGCCGCTTCGTCCCACGTCTTGGGGCGTGCCTTGCTGTCTACTGCAGGGCGGTTCTGCTGTCGTGGGACCGCGCGGGCGAGGGAATGGGCCCAGCAGAAAATTATATTTTAAAAAGGACAAAATGTAGAAAATCGGGAGAACAAAAAAGAAAGGATCAGTTGCGATTTACATCCCCAGGAGGAAGGAAATAAAAAAATAAATAAAAAGGGAGAGAGACAGAGAGAGAGAGAGGGAGAGAGAGAGAGAGAGAGAGAAAGAGTGCGAGTGAGAGAAAGTGAGAGAGCGAAGAGGGGCGGACGAGTGAAAATAGCAGAGCCAGAGCGATTTTCACATGGCCGACCGACAGGGGCTGGTGCGCAGACGGAGAGGCAGACAGGACGGGACAAGATGAAAAGAAACGAGAGACGAAGAGATAGACGACGATGGGCCTGTCGATTGGATGGGGCGACAAGGAAGAATCTAGGTCGAGGGGAGAAGGAGCGAGCAACATCGCCCCTGGGAGCCTACTTTGGAAAGACCCAGACCTATAGAAAACCCAGGGACTGCGCGGGACTGGACTACGGCGACGAGAAGGAGCGACTGGACGGAGTCGTTCTTTTTTTCACACCCTCTTGACCGCCGCGCTGGGAAGGCGCGATGGAGGACGGGAGCGACAAGAAAACGAGAGAGAAGGAGCAAGGCAAGCGAGGCACGAAGCGCATCGCAAACCACTTCCCTCCTCTTCTTGTCTGCAGGCCCTCCTTCCATACGGCTCTCGTCCCTTCTGGCTCTTTCCTGCAGGGAGAAGCTGAGGCTGTGTGCATGCGCGATACGTGGGCCCTCTTTTCGTCTTCCTCGTCTGCTGCTGCTGCGTGTCTGATTTGCCTTGCGGCTGCAGGCAGGTTCAGTGGAGGCTGCGGAACAAAAGATGCAGCAGTTTCGCACGCTCGCCACGCGACGATGGCAACAAGAGCGGGCTCATGCTCAGTGCCTCGCTTCTCGATTTTCTTTCCCCCTTGTCTTCTTAGATGGCGAAATCGCTTCCCTTACAATCGGGCCCTGCCTTTTGAGCCTTCTTCGCATGCCCTACTTCTGTTTCCTCGCTCAACTTACCTCTTGGACCATCTTCGGGCTGTGATTGGTCCGCTGCATGGCTGCTCCCTGCTCTCGACGCGAGAGAGAGGAACGAGCCCATTGGTGCCGTCGGCGTGGTGGTGGTGGCCATGCAGCCATCGCCCTCCATTGGCCAGCGAGAGAGAGAACAAAGCGTCCAAGCGTCTTCTGGAGGAGAGAGCGGGAGAAAAAGAGGAGGAGAAAGGATGCATAGAATTGCTCAGAAACGCGTGTCTCTTCTGACTCCACTGCACTGTCGAAGGTGCAGGGGCTTTCCTGCCTCAGGTCTGTCTGCACACCTTTCCATCGCTCGAGGCACGGCACGCATCGCTGCCACACTCAGATCGCCACATCTGCACCGCAATGAAGCTGTTTCAACTTCTAGGCTTTTGGCCTGATCGTGAATTGTTTTTTCCTTGTGCCTCTGAACGGCCGTACTATTTATACAAGTAGTGATAAAACAATAGATAAAAAGCCAAACAAACTGAGCAAAACGGACCCAACCTGACTCCGTAAAACTTTTTGAAGCCGGCGATACTGTACGATAAAATAAAAGGAAACTCCAAGCTACTGTTTACCTTTGTGTGTTCACTCCCTGTCGCCTTTGCTCGCGAAGGGAGCGTGGCAAGGTGCGTGGTTAACTCCATACCCCCGAAAGCCCGGAATCCGACTCCGCGTCGAGTGGTGCACCGCAACCAATTTCCCCGAGTCGCCGCTTTGTCTGCGCAGCCAATCCCCCGTGAAAAACAGAAACCCATGTAGAACGCCTCCTAAATGAATAATGGCCTTGTGCCAACTGGCACCCGTTTTAAATCATGTCGATGTCGATGTCGGCAGGTGGGTGTGCGACGGCCATAGAGGATGCTGCCGTGGCGGATGGAGGCGCCACTCCGGTCGAAGCGGGGGCTGCGTCGGCGGGTTGGGGCGTACCGGAGGCGGCCATTGTGTTTTCGCCGTCAAAGACGGGTGGGGACGTCCTGAGATTGTCGAGTGCGCGCTGCGGGTTGCTGCTGACCAGCCGGCCCTGGCGAAGGTTTTCCGCAAACAAGAAGTAACCCTCGCGAGCTTCCACCAGGTACGACTCCAGACCCTTGCTTTCGAGCAGGATCTTTGGCTCTGTCACGGGATAATGGTTTTCAATGTAGCGCGCCCAGCCGCGGGCTGCCGCCTGGATATGCTCGTCCTCGCTGAGCCGGCTCCAGCCAATGCCGAGATGGAAGGTAAAGTCGTCAATGACGGGCTGCGATCCTCCGGCCGAGCTGGTGTCTGGCGTCATGGGAGATGGGTCGCCGAGATCGCGCTTGGGGCTTGATCGGTTGCTGTGGGTGCCGTCCTGAGACGCGCTGTGGGCCGAGAGGTCAAGCCGCGATGATTTGTGACTCCGAAGGGACGGCCGCTCTTGCGATTGGCGCTGCTGTTCCTTGAGGGCCTCTTCTGTCCGGATCGCCTCCAGCGCGGCTGCCTTCTCCTCGAGCCACGTTCCTGATTGGCTGCCGGCGTCGTTGACATAGCCGGTGCCCTTCTTGATGAGGATCATGCCGGGGCCGTACTCCCATTCATCTTCGTCCTCCTGGACGGGTGCAATGGCTGGCGGCGCCTTTTCTGGGGAGTCTAGGTTGACTGCGGCTTCGTCCCGTGACCGTTTGCGGCCGCGAGGCGGTGGTGCTACCGCGTCCTGACCAAAATGTTGCGTCCATGATGATGGGTGGCCAAAAGACGAGGATGGGTGCATTGAGAAGGGCCTGTCCAAGGGGAGTTGGTGCGCAGACTGGGACGTCATAGTGAGAATTGGCGACGATGTGCGGTGGAAGGATGACATGGTGGTCTGTCTGTTTGTGACGGTCTGCTTTACTTCTGGTGAGAGACAACCGCAGAAATGGCAACTGATGGACGGTAGTGTTGGGAGGCAGCACAACACTTGTGTGGAGGGAAAGAATAGAAAAGGGAACAAGGAAATGCAAAATCTGTACAGTCAACAACAAATGATGGCGGTGCTAAAAACAGCGAAAAAGAACCAAAGACGGTGAGAATACGTGCAAGCGAAGGAAACACAGAGGTAGCAGTGAGGACAGCAAGGCAAGAGAAGACTGCGGCACGCGATCAGTGTAAGTGAGAGCAAAAAGGCACTAGAAGGTAGTTCTAGGGACACCAATTGGTCAGAGGAAGGAGACAGAAAAGAGCTGCGAAGAGAAAGACGAAGCTGAAACCAGCGGTTGCGAGGTTGGCGTGATGCTGTCGAGTCGATGAGCCGATGGGCGGGTTGAGGCGTGCTCGAGGTTGGCCTGGCAAAGGGCGTCAGGGCGACGAAATGGGTGTAAGAGTTGGCGTGCGTGCGTGTGTGGGTGTTGAGAAAGGTTATGGACCAGGGAGAGTTGCCAGGAGGGTCAAAGAAGATGCAGTTAATAGGATGACAAGAAGGGTCCAGAAGGATGGTATAAACCAGCTGTCAAAGGAGCCAAGGGACAGGATCAGAAATAGTATAGAGAGGGAAGGTGGAGGTTGGAAGTTGGAAGGGGAAGGAATGTATTATTTATGCAAGAGGGAGCATGAACAAGAAGGGAAAGAGCGAGCGTGGAGGTGCAAGTGGGAAAGGAGGGAAGGCCCCGTGTGGGAAGGAACTATGGGCAATATGTGAGAAGAACTGGCGTCCTGGACGAGCAATGGACGATGGATGTGAGAGAGACGGGGGTGTGCATGTGAGAAAACAAGCAAACAGAAAGGGCTATAATATAAGAGGTGGGAGGGAACTGCCTGCAGAAGTGCGAAGGAAGGCAGAGAATAAAAAGAAAGGAAAAGAAAAAAGGAAAAAGGGAAGGCGAGAAGGGAAAGATAAAAACAGACCAGCGATATTATGAGGAAACAGAAATAATACATATATTTTGTATGAAAAGCACTAGTTATATTAGGTCCCTTCTATGTATCGCACTAGCAATAAGCAGCAGAAAATGCTTCCGGCGCTACGTCTTCTAACTGCTTTTTGAGGAAACTCGGAAGGCACGACCGCACAACAACCATCGACTGACACGATCGTGTGTTACTAAGACTCGTGGGCTTTGAGACAGGCGAAAAAGAGAGGAGAGCCCGATAGAGCCAACGCCAACACCGTGCAGCCTGCCGTTGCCTCTGATTCCTTTCCAGCGCGGGCAGTCGCTGCCTTCTTCTTTATTCTTATTTTGAGCGTCAAGCCTCATCCTATTCGCCCTTTACCTCTCGTGTTCCGCGGCTGGCCCTTTGCCTCCCTCCACGTCTGGAGAGGACACAGCAATACAGAGAAGGCAGGAGCACCTCCTTATACAGAGCAGACCGCCTCCGTCCCTCTCCGGACTACGTTATTTAAATACACCCAATCGATTGCAAACAAAGCAGAAGGGAGGGGAAGGTGAACCGAGGGGCGTCCTGAGGTGTCTACTGGGCGATGGGGGAGCAAACCGCCCAGCAAAAGGTTTGCTCCAGTAATTGGCTCGACCAAGTGGGCAGCAAGTCAAGAGTACGGAGCATGCGTGTGGGGGAAGCAAAGGTATGGGAGCAGAGAGGAGATGGGAAGACGGAAGGGCGAGATACATGGAGACGGAGCCCTGCTTTGTCCTGGCTGTCTGCCTGTTTGTGTCTCTGGGATGCCGAGTCTCCATTCGCGGCTGGCGGGTCCAGCACAGGTACTCCGTGCCAGAAGGGCATTTCCTAAAATGCACCGTATTCTAGACTGTGTTGGAGCTGTGCCGCTGCGACGGCAATCAATCCGGGGCGCAATACGGCAGCGATCGTAAAATAACCTGGCGTGATTCCTCAACTGCACTATGTCGTTTCCAGGCAATACGTTTGAGCTAGCAAATTGTGCTTTCAATAGCTGGTTTTGGTTAGAAGTGCTGATAGCAGAAAAGTACTCCGTGCGGATCGTGCCAAGGACAATGGGGCTTCCGGCAACGCAAGGAGCACGCAAGTCCAGGCTCTTCCGATACGGTCTAGTGCCTCTCTCATTCCTGTGGACATGGCGCTCGCCCTCCGAACCGCCCTTCACCTTTCTCCGGACGCCCAGACCCATTTTAAACGAACAAGTCGCCTTTCGTTTGCGGGACGTTGGTGTGGCTCCTCCCAGCCATGCATGGTGGCTGGCTGGATGGCGGCTGGTATTGCGGGTTGGTCTGTCTAGTCGGCCACCCCGGCAGATTTACTCCGTACTTGTACTTCACAGTCGTCCGTTTGGGCCTGTCCGTTGTGCACGCGCTGGCCACAATGCATAGAGCGACTTGTGCAATGCGATGCAATGTGCACATTGTGCAATCCTAGGCATAACTCTACATAAATAAGGCCTTAGAGTAATACTAGGGATGAGAGGAGCGATATTATCAGATAGAATAGGCGACCAGCTTGCATTGGGACACGCAGTACGGAGTACTTTGTCACCCTCTTCACACAGAAACTGCTTTCTTATCCTTTCTGCACTCGGACAGTAGGCCCTTGCCCCCTTCTATAACTCATCCTCTCCCAGCCGGGCACGAGATCCGCCTACGGCCCTCTGAAAACGGCTGGGATATTGTCTTCGCCCAGGAGCGTGGTGACCTGGTTCCGATACTTCCGACATCTCGCTCTCGATGCCAAGAACAGTGCCCAAGGCTCCGCCAGCCCCAAACCGGCCGATGGCCGCAGACCTCACGGGTGTCGTGTATGCCTCGAGGAGTCGACCACGGAGACGAGAGTTTGTGGGATTTGGTGGCGTCTGCGACTGTCTTGAAGCAAGAGGATCGTTGTATGTCTGGAAATGGACGTCGCTTTCGTTCGTCTGGCTTGGTGATGAAGAGGGGGATCCCGCTTCGTGTGGCTGCCTGTCCGTGCTGCTAGTCGCGGACTCGGCTCTTGCGGATGGGGATGGCCTTTGTGCAAACAGCAAGTTGAGAGGCCGAGAGTCTGTTCGCCTGAGCGAAGCTGTGCTTTGGATTGCCCTTGAGGAATTGAAGTCTGGCATCTCCAACCTGCCGTCAAGCGACCGCGAGCTTTCATGCCTGAAGTCAGATTCCTGACTCATGGATATCCCAATACGTTAGTTGTGCAGTACTCCTTATTTTGGGACGCGGGCTTCGCCATGACAACTATTCCCTATACAGAGTTGTTACGGATTGCTCCTTACCTGAGGTACTGGTGCTGTCATTGGCCACCTAAGCATCGTCCCAGCAGGAGACGAGAAGGCATCTTGGTGCATTGGGCCTGCTGAGAATCCGGCCTGGCTCCCCGGTTGTTGCGTGCTTCCTTCATTGTCGCCGAAGGGATTCGCCCTTTCTCCTGCCGCAGATACGGGCTCTTCTTGCTGCTAGCGAGGAACCCGGTTGGCGAGTGGGCTCTGGGGGATCTCCCGTTCGGCAGCTGTCCAAGCCGGATGCGGCCGACGAGGTGGCAATGACAGCCACCTAGCCGGCCCTGAGTCGTCAAATCCCACCAGGGAAGACTTGCGATGGCTGGAAGAGTTTCCAGCCAGCACGCTTCCGGTCTGTGGCGGAGTCACCTTGGCGCTGTCGAGACTGAGGCTTCCATCTCCACCGACACACGTTTCCACGTCGTCGTTCTCCATCGGCACATGATCCGAAGTGCTTTCGAGAATAGGGCACCCCAGTGTTGCCACAGAGGCTTGTTGACTGTCCATGGGGATGCCCTTGATCTCTGTGTTGACGGCTGGTTGCAGCGGCGAGATATCCATGTGCTCGTCCCGTGCTGTCTCCTGTGGCGTGGCACAGCGTGGCGCCGAGGGTTGTGACGGTTGGCTACAAGCTTGTGGGACGAGCTCTCCGTCTTTGCCACAAATACGGCTCTGATGGCTTTGCGGCTCGTCGATTTGGAGTGACAGGCTGCGTCTGCGGCGGGTCTCGTAGCTGTTGACCTCATCCATGGCCACGAAGAGAGCCGTGGGCGCGAGGCGAATCATGGCGGGCAACTAGCAAGGGGCGCAGCACGACAACGAAGCTTGACTGCGCAGAGCATGTCTCAGGGTTAGAACATTTTTACTATTTTTGGACAGGTTCAGCAAGCGGTCTCGGGAGGAGCAGGTAGAGAGCAGAGATGATTCTGGCTTTATCATGAGCGCCCATCTCTGCAGCTGGGGCATGTCAACATGTGGAAGGACCCCAAGAATCTCTACGACAGGCAAGACCGCAATAACAGGCTGCGGTTCGTACCTTCCTAGCCCGGTCATCGTCCGCAGTCGCCTAGGGCAAGAGGGATTGAGGTGTTGGGGTAGCCATCGTCACACGGCAATAATGCTCGGTTTGGCGCATTTCGCCTTTGTACATATTTCTGGCTTGACCTGACCCTGTTTTCATCTCCAGAAATACCTTACATATTAGGGGCGATCTTGATTTTGTATTTGGTTTATTAACTAGCGAGAGCACGGCGCCGTCATTACGAGGCCAGGCATCCCGAATGGAGTTGGGTGGATGGAGCCGCCAATTTCCCACGACCTGGTTCTCCACCAGCGTAAGAAAGTCGAGGCAGAGCCGTTGCAGAGACAAGGCGGCGAGATCATAGACGAGAACGAAAAAGAAAGCAAGAACGAGCTCGGCTAAGACTGCAGCAGCCCCGTAGGCGCTCTGTGAACCGCGGAAGTTTGACGTGGTCTGCGGCGCGGTGAAGCTGAAGAAGACATCCTATTTTGGTTGCCCTGTGCATGGGACGGGAAGATACCCACGTCGTAATAGCTGGCAGCAGCCACCAAAAGCTAATATCTTACTCCAAACCAAAACCTTAGCCTGTGAAGACAGGGGCAGCTGGGCTTGAAAGCTCCAACGGGGGACTCATCTCGGCCTTTTTGGGTCAGTTTGGGAGTGCCCAATTTCCCTGGGGCGCAACTCTGTTCAGTGCGACCAGGGGAGGCTCATGTCGATGGCGTCCGTTGCGACTGTTTCTGTAAGGCCCAAATACTTATCTTACTTAATAAAAAAAGACGGAGAGTAAAACACGCTCGATGTAGCTGGCAGTGAGCCGCTGGAATAAAACAAGATACGAAGTCGCCGCTGATATGCAATGAGCGAGGCAAGCGCTGAAATGCATACCGCGCAGCGATTTGCTGTGCGCTGTGACAGCGTCTGCACCACCATCACGCTACATTACTTACTGTGCGGCAGTCAGCACCGGCTACCTGGCACTTTCCCTTTGTGGGATCCGCTGCTTGCCCTCCTCCGCTGCACCAAATCCTCTGGCTCGCTCCTTCCTCATCCTCGTCGGCCTGGTCATTTCGTCAATTGGGCTGCTTCCCAGCAGCGACTCGTCCGGTCGTATTTCTAACCCCCTTTAATTCTTAATACTTGCCCGTCTCTTTTGTCTTTCCTTCTCCGCGGCCGTCGTCCCATCTCGCATTTTCCGCTTTCTGCGCTGGACCGACGCCTCGCGCCCACGCCGGATCGATCGATCGCCCACAGCCGCTTTCGTTGGCAGTCTCGAGCAGAGTCCCTGGCGGCTGGTCCGGTGACGGGCGTCCACATCGCCGGTAGGTTTCTCCTCGTCTCCTCTTCGGGTTCTCTGCAGTACATACGTCTTTTGGCCTCAATTTCCCAGTCGTGATGTTTCGCCCCGTGCCCCTAAATGCACCACGCTTTGTCTCCTGCCTGCTCTTCCCCCGCCCTGTGCCCTTTCGACTTTACGAACGCCTCGCTAACCCAAGAGCTGCCGCAGTGTTGATAGACCTCCATCATCCGGCCACGACCCCTCCGTCGATTCCTTACCTCTGTGCTCCCAACCTGCTTCCTTGTGCCTCTTCGTCTTTTGCGTTCCTTCTGCCGCCCTTCGTATTCGAGCCCTTCCTATCTTTGCATGTTACGAGTAGTCGTCATCCTGCATCCTCCTAGCCAACTAAAGCGTCCGCTCTTTGCACAGCCATCCTCGAATTAGTGGCCTGTCTGGACCTCGCATCACTGGATATCTCCCGCCCACATACGCACACCACGAATGCAGCAAACGGGACAGACGTTTGGTTGCACATATCTGTGCAGGCATTGCTCGTTTTGACATTCCGCGGGTTAGTGCAGGGTGTATAGACCTGTGCCAGCTTTTGAGGAGCCCACGACTTGCCAAGGCGCACCAACGGCACCGCCAGATGGGAGCGAACACTCTTTCTTGACGCCCTGCTTCTTTTGGCCCTTGTTGGTTAATATTACGGCGGATGCTATTGCGGACAAGGGTGCCTATGCGAATGCGGCTTCTCACTGTTGACCGTGCAACATCTAATCTAATTCCTGGCCGCGCCTGTCATCGTTGAGGTGCCGTGGTACTTGCTTCATACGATTCGCCAACTGAGGACCTACTGGCCGCTACCGCTACGATGAACGGCGATTTGAGCCTCTCCAAGGCCTTAGGCGGCTTGCGGATCGCCAATCCCGACGACACGGAGTCGCCAACCGTGGATGCCTGTCCAGACACCCGAGACGCGTTCCTAGCACCCCAAGCCGGCCCGGACAGCCACGCAACCTACATTTCTCAAACAGCCTCCTATTCTTCTTCTTCACTGCCGGTACATCAACAGATCCCATCCCGCGGCCCGAGTCCGTTCGCTCCTCAACAGCAGAGACCTCAAGATAATGCTTCTGCCCTCTTCAAGTCGGCCCAGGCTAGCCTTGGCAGTGCGCAGGCCCCCGATCCGTCCGTTCGAGCACCGCCCGATCAGTATCTTCACACACAATACTCGACGCATAAGCAAGGTGGAAGGCCTGCTGCGGCGCCGTCTTCAACGAGACCCATGTCCACAATCTATACGAGCCCGAACCCTAGTACTGCGGACCCTACATCAACCTCGCCCGCAGCTTATGGCGCCATACGAAGCGAACCAGCCCGGTCCTCTTCCTACCGTCTCCCTTCAAGAAACGACTCACGTTCCAAGCAACCTTCGACCTACGTCTCTTCTGTCTCATCTAGAGAGGTGGACCATACAGACCGGACTTACAATGGGCCGCGGCAGAACATAGCTCTCCCCCCTGGGAACAGCCCCCTACCGCCAAGGCGGAGCTCTAAAGGCATGGCCGGCGGATACGTTTCTATTCCAGCTGGTTCCGGCCCTCCACTATCCTCGCAGCCCTCGCAAAGCAGCTCGTACGGAGCGGAGGCTACGTTATTAAAAAGCAGCGATGAATGGAAAGAGCGAGGGGCAGCCGTGAGCGTCAGAAAGGAAGTGGACGCTTCTGGAAAGTCTGTCTTAAGGACGGTAAAAAAGGGCGTTCAAGACTTTTCCTTTGGCAGGATCCTCGGCGAGGGCTCGTATAGCACGGTCTATCTAGCAACGGATCGCCAGAGTTTGAAAGAGTATGCGATCAAAGTCCTTGAGAAGAAGCACATCATCAAGGAAAAGAAGGTCAAATACGTCAACATCGAGAAAAATACTCTCAACCGCCTTACGGAACACCCGGGCATCGTCCGGCTGTACTACACATTCCAGGATGAGGCGTCTCTCTACTATGTGCTCGATCTATGCAGCGGGGGCGAGCTACTGGGCATTTTGAAGCGGACGGGAACTTTTGACGTGGAGTGCACGCGCTTCTATGGCGCTCAGATTCTTGACGCCATCCGGTACATGCACTCCAGAGGCGTTATACATCGCGACCTGAAGCCGGAGAATGTGCTGCTTGATGATAATATGCATGTTAAAATCACCGACTTTGGAACGGCAAAGCTTCTTCCAGACCCAAGAGACCCGCGACCGGCCGACAACAACGTTGTCCTTGGAGGTAGTTCGAACAGCCAAGGGGATGGCCGGTCGGCTTCCTTTGTCGGGACGGCCGAATATGTCAGCCCCGAGCTTCTAATGGACAAGTCGGCTAGCAAGGCAAGCGATTTATGGGCATTTGGTTGCATCATCTACCAGCTTCTGGCCGGCAGGCCACCGTTCAAAGGCGCGTCCGAGTATTTGACTTTCCAAAAAATTGTCAACCTCGAATACGAATTTCCAACTGGCTTCCCACCGGCAGCCCGAGATCTGGTGGAACGGTGTCTTGTCTTGGATCCCGCTCGGCGGCTTACGATCGAGCATATCATGAACCACGAGTTCTTTGACGGCCAACCTTTTGGGCGCGACTTATGGCGCACGAAGGCACCGAGGCTACGGCCGTACGTGCCGCCAGCCCAGGAGGCACATGTCATCCAGTTGAATGGGTCAGCTGCACCACCGCAGCCGATCTCCACAGCAAGAGGCGGCCCGCTGGGCGCAGCTAGCCCTAGCGGAAACGGCGGATTGGGGCCTCAGATGTCACAAAATAACGGGCAACGGCCGGCGAGGATCATTACGGAGCTCCCTCCACCAACGCAGCTCGATCTCGACTGGTCTCCTGTTCTCACGCGGCAAAACGAGAGGATTCTTAAGCTAGGGGATCTGATGGTCGTGTCTACGCCGATTCCTAATAGCCCTCACGGGAAGACAGGCGAGCACGGTGATGGGCACAAGAAACTATCCCGGTTTTTTGGCGGGAGCACAACCAAGAAGCGGCAGCGGCTGGTTATGGTGACATCTAGTGGACGTATTGTTTTTGCCCCGGCCGGAGGGGAAGAGAAGAAAGCAAAGCAGGAAATCTCGTTGCTCAATTCTGATTGCGTGTGGAGGACCCAGAACGACGCCAAAGGACAGCCTGTCTGGAGTGTCGACACGGTACGTTGGTTCCTCTACGTATGCCCGTGTATGCCAAAGAGCTATATGCTAACTGTTGTGAAAGGGCGGTACTCATTATTCATTCGAAGAGGCGAAGCAGTCTCCGTTGGCCGCTGAAGGTGGCATGGCGGCCGTGGAAGAATGGATCGAATCTCTCGAACGCGCGAAAGACCTCGCTTTGTCGCAAAACATCTTGGCCTCGTACCGGAGTGAGGAGTTTGGTGACATGTCTTCGTCCATGTCAAGCCCTGCAAGCACGCTTGGCGGTCGGATGAACTACACTGGAAAGGGCCAGGGCAACAGCGATGACACGATCATTTCGGAGCGGAAACGGAACCGCTTCAGCAAGCGGCAGTCGAAGAACGGATTGGGCGCTGCCCAGTTTTGAGCGGTGCGGCGCGCGTTTTGCATAGCGAGCATTGTAGCACGACACCGTTGATGGTCGGAATGGCTGCGGGTAACGAGAGCCCCTAGCGTTGGCGGATTCCCTGGAGTCCTTGCCATTGGCACGCGGGCTCTTTTACCTTGCCATTTCTATGTATAGAGGTGGACCTTTTATTCATCGTCTCTTTTCTCTTTTTTGGTTTTTTTTGGTTTTCTTTCTTGGATTCAAGATGGCATTCTGTCTTTCCATAGCATTTTTGTAATTTGGCATTTTCTCAGTAGCGCGGCGCCGGAACACAGCAAAGCAGCGGCAACACCCAACATCACAATGAGAAGCGAAAGAAACGGGCGAGCCCGTTTTGAGGCACCGGTCTGCTGCATTTCACGGTCGTGCATATTAGTTGCGAGAATATATATTACATGCGCGCAGAGGTGCTGCAAGGAGCGCGTTGCAAATTTCGTATCCGGCTGTGTCGTTTTGTGTTGATCACGTGAGTCGTCACGAGAAGCCAACCGCGGTCGAGTACGGGTACTTCCATTTACCTGTATGCTCATTACTATGGGAGGTACCGAGTACATACCGCCGGCGGGCAGTTTTTAGTGGCAGCGCGGGTCCTATTTGTTCCAGGCCCCCAACCTGGCCAATTTGCACTTTTGCGACGGCGCGGCCGCGTTTCTCTGCTTTTGATGATATCCGCAAACACAGCAAAAAAGGGGGCAAAACGCATCGTATCCTGCCGGCCACTGCTCTCTCCCGCGAGCGCCAGCCCATACCAAAGCCCCCAGCACCCCCACTCGACCAAGGCAGGACAGCTGTCGGCCACGCTGCCACGGCGTTGGTCGCCCCTTCCGTCCCTTTTTCTGGCCGTTTTTCCTCTTTCGTGTTTCGCCTCTCCACTTCTTTTTGCGGCCGGTTGATCGCTGGGCCACGACGACGAAGCAGGAGCGAACGCCAGACCGACGAAAAGGAAAAAGTGCGCGACACAGGCCGGAGCACCGTCTCCCTAAGACACTAACACAAAAGAAACCCAGCGGCCCAGCGCTCTGCGTGTCTCCTGGTCAGGGGGGGTTAGACAAGATGCAACCGGGCTACCGTCCCTATCCACAACAGATGCCGCCGCAGCGGTCGCCCCATGGGCAGGCGCCAAGTGCGCGGCGCGGCGGGCCAGGAGGTATGTACAACTGCTCGCTAGGGAAAGAGCTAAGGGCGAAAAATAGAGGGCGGCAGGCGCGATCAGATGGGGACCCAGAAAAAATTAGTTGCTTGCCTCTCGTTGCCTCGTTTTGTTCGCGTCGTTCTTTCTTGGCCTGGTCTGGCGTGCGCCCCATTTTTGGCAGTAGCGACGAACGGAGACACGCTTTCCCTGGGAGATCCAAGGGCGGACAAAGACAGGCCAGGAAGCACGACGGCCAGAAAAAATTGCAAGGGGAGCAAAAAAGACGAAGCGGCCCCGTTTCTTACTAACGTTTTTCCGAATTTCCCACTCTAGCCCCTATGATCGCTCCTGGCGCGGCGCATCACCACCTGGCTCCCGGCATGCCCCAACACGCGCCGATGCACCAGCAGCACCACGGAGGAGTGCCCATGCCAATGCAGCAACTGCCGCCGCAGCACCATCCTCACCAGCAACCCTTGCAGCCACACCACCCGCACGCGAACGTGCCGATGCCCATGGCTCCCGGACCACATCACCACGGCGCGCCCGCGCCCATGGCGCCGCACCACCTGCCGCCGCACCAGGTGCACCAGCAGCACCAGGCCGCTGCCGCCGCTGCCGCCGCGCAGCAGGCCCAGAACCATGCCATCGAGGCGGCCAAGCGGCGCAGCCGCAAGCCGACGGACAAGACGATGCCGGACGGCGTGGAGGACGTCGTAGTGGGCAGCGGCGTGCAGCGGTACCGCGAGCTGCGCGACTTTGAGCGGCGGCTGGACGCGACGATGACGCGCAAGCGCCTGGACATTATGGACAGCGTGCAGCGGCACGGGCAGAAGGTTCGAGTTTTCCCATTGTAGCAAAGAGGGAGGGTCGCGGACCTTTGCGATGGCTAACGCGTTTGACTTTTGTGTGTGTGACAGAGATTCAAGACGCTGCGCATCTGGGTCAGCAACACGGTCGAGAACCAGCTCTGGCAGACCGGCAGCGCTGGCGTGAACGTGGACAGCTTCGACTTTTCGACAAGCTCAGAGGCCTCGTACCGGGTCAAGATTGAGGGCCGGCTGCTGGACGACGACGACGACGACGACGACGACGCGGACGATGTCGAGGACAGCAAGGATGCGGCTGGAGGCGCATCCGCCGTGAAGGAGGAAGGGAACGAGGGGACCGGAGCTGGTGCTGGCGACGCGATGGATATGGACGGTGCCGAGCCAAAGGCGCCAGCAAAGTCAAAACAGCCCCGGTACCGGTTCACGCACTTTTTCCGGGCCATGACGGTCGAATACAACACCAAGAAGTCGCCGGTACAGAACGGCCCCGGCGCGCCAGAGAATAGCGGCCCCAAGCCCGTCGAGTGGAAGCGTCCCGAGCGGCCGCCTAATGCGCCCGGCCAGCAGCCCGGCATTCCGCCTGCACCGGCGGCGCCCGAGTTTGACGAGCTAACGTTCAAGAGGCCCGGCGACGAGAACGCGAACATTACGATCAACCTCTTCCGGCACGAGGAGCCCGAACGCTTTGAGCTGGATGAGATCCTAGCCGACATTGTGGACATGAAGGAGGCAACGCGGGCGGAGGCCGTCATGGGCCTGTTCGAGTACATCCGGCTGCAGAACTTGCAAGAGGACGAGGAAAAGCGCAACTTCCGGTGTGATGATTTGCTGCGGAAGGTATGTCCACCCCCCTCTCTGTGTTTCGTATGGTCCTTGTCGATTTTGTTTTCTAGATTTTTTGCTAATGCCTCACCCAGCTGATCAATAATGACATTGGCTACATCCCGATGCTTCACGAATACGTCAACGCCCACATCCGCCCCCTCCCTCCCGTTCAGCTGGTGTACACGATCCGCGTCGACGAAGATTTCCACCGCAGCCAGGCACAGCCCGAGCCGACCATCTACGACGTGCGTGTGGCGGTCGACGACCCGCTGCGCGCGCAGCTGCGGCCGTTCGTGCAGAGCCCCCAGTACATTGGCCTGCTGCGCGACGTGGCGGTGCTCGACGAGCAGCTGGCCGTGCTGGTGCAGGCCGTGAGCATGTCCAAGAGCAAGCACGAGTTCCTGAGCGCGCTGGCCCGCGACCCGGCGCGGTTCGTGCGCCAGTGGCTCAGCTCGCAGAAGCGCGACCTCGAGGTGATCATGGGCGAGTCCGTACGCGGCGGCGCCGGCAGCGACCTGACGGACGAGGCCTGGCGGCGCGGCGGCAAAGGCAGCGTATGGGCGTCGCAGAACGCGCGCGAGAGCGTCAACCTGTTGCTGGCGAAGCAGCCGCTGATTCCGCGCGGGGCGTGAGGTTGTCTCGGGGGCTAGGGGAGGATCTGGGTGCTACGAAGATTAGGGGGCACGAAAAGTGCCGCGCAGGGGGCGGTGCTGACATGTTTGGAACATCTTGTAATGGGACGAGAGAGGAGTCTAGGATTATCTCTTTGGCATTGCGTGCCATCCTTTTCGTCTTTCGTTTTGAAGGTTTGATTCTGGTCTCTTGTTTTTGCTGGTTGTTTGTTTATTATGTAGTCTACTTCCCTAGTCATCGTTTGTTCACGTTGTTACTTTATCTGCAAAACGTATCTTACACTTCCGTCAGACACGCATGTCCTATCAGGCTGTGCGTCAGACCGTCAGCTTAAGTGCTATCGCCGTCGCCGGACGTGAGCGTAAAGTCCGTCTGATATCGCGAATCGGCACTTCGCTTGTTGCCCCCCTCACTTGCACGCTTATATACGTTCGTTGCTCCTGTTTCTCGTCGAAAGACTCCTGACATCCAAATCAAAAACTTGCTGCAAAGAGGCCGAGTCACCTGGCTATACACAACCACCTCACCCTCTAGATTTCCCACAATGTCTGTCTTCCAGGCCGGCAACACGGCCGTCATCACCGGCGGCGCCTCGGGCATTGGCCTCGCGCTCGCTGCCAAGTGCCTCGCCCACGGCATGCGCGTCTTGGTCGCCGACCGGAACGCGGACACGCTGGCCGCGGCGCCTAAGCATGCCGCGGAGCTCGCGTCGTCTGAGGCCGGTGGGAGTGCCGGTGCCGGCTCGGTCGCAACGCACCAGATGGACGTTGCCAAACTGGAGGACTGGGCCGCGCTCAAAACGGCCATCGACGGCAGCGCCCTCCAGGGCCAGGTCAACCTGCTCGTGCTCAACGCGGGCGTGGGCGGCCGCTCGCCCTGGACCGACGTCGCCGCGTTCCACCGCATCCTCGATGTCAACCTGTGGGGCGTCGTGCACGGCATCGCCACGCTGCTGCCGGCGGTGCAGGCCACGGCCGCCAAGTCAGAGGATGCAGTGACATCGGTCGTCATCACAGGTTCTAAGCAGGGCATCACGAACCCGCCGGGGCCCAACCCGGCCTACAACGCCTCCAAGGCGGCGGTGCGTGCGCTAGCCGAGCAGCTGGCGTACGATCTGTCGACAACGCCTCCAGACAACGCGGCTGGAAGCAAGACATCGGTCCACCTCCTCGTCCCCGGCTGGACATTTACGGGCATGGCTGGCGGAAACAACCCGCTCAAGCAGCACGGCGACGACGTGGCCCAGCGGCCCAAGAAGCCCGACGGCGCCTGGTGGCCATCGCAGGTGGTGGACTACCTGACGGAGGCGATGGCGGCCAACCGCTTCTACGTGATCTGCCCAGACAACGATGTGAGCGAGGCCGTGGACCGCAAGCGCATCCTGTGGTCGGCGGGCGACGTGGCCGAGGGACGGGCGCCGCTGTCGCGGTGGCGGCCCGAGTATAAGGACGCGGTGGACGCGTGGATGAAAAAGTAAAAGGGGCGGAATGGCGGAAAAGAGAGAAAGGGAGGGGGTCACAAGGGGAAATAAAATAGGTACAGAACGGGTATATAAATAATAAAAAAGTGAAATTGCGTCGAAGTAAGCTGACCATTGCTATCTTTAAACTCAGCAAAGCAAGGCTCAAAGCGATTTCTAGGTCTGGGCGCGGCCTCAAGCTCCAAACCGACCAGGATGCGCCCGTCGTGACGAGAGCGGATGATGTCGACAGGGTGCCGGCAGGCCAAAGAGAGACAACGAAGCCTGCTCTTCTTTTCGAGAGCAGCTGGACTTCCATCCCCCTTTTCCTCTTGGCTTTACCGTCGGCCAACCACTGGTGGGTCTTTCAGAAGCCTCCGAGACTCTTGAATCCTCACTCCTAGGCGTTGCTAAGAATGGGAGGAATTGGAATCCCGAAGCCTGGGTGAGGTTTCGTTTGTAGTATCATTCTTCTCTTCGTCGTCCATCTCTCTGTGGCCGCCTTCACCCTTTCCTGGCCTTCTTAGCCCGCCCCAGCGCGCTCCGCCCGGCTTCCTCGTCGCTACTGTCGCCGCCGTTGTTGTGGTTGTTCTTGTTGCTGTACTTGTTCTTGCTGCCCTCGTTTTCGCTCCTCGCCATCGGCGCCATCATGAGCTGCCGCGCCTTGAGGTTCCGAGACGTAACTGTCGTCGTCCCTCTTGTCTGCTGCTGCTGCCTCTGCTGTCCCGTCGATGCCTTCGTCTTAGCGTCCTCACCGCCCTCGCCGCCGTCCTCCTCGCCGCCCTCACCGTGTGCTGTCCCGACGCCGCCTAGCGGGTTGGCCCTGCTGTTGCGCTGGAACCCGGTTTCGATCTCTTCCTGAACCTGCTCGAACGACGCCGGGGGTGCTGTAGACATCGAGGTGGTGGGTTTCGACGATTTACTGCTCGCTAGGGCAGAGAAGCCCCCGGTTGGAGCGTTCGTTGGAAGACCCGTCGTCGTCCACGCTGTCGCAGAGGTTCCGCTGCTCTGTGCCATGCCGCGCAATGCCTTTGCCTTGGCCTGCCGCTGAGCCCGGACTATTTCGAGGAAGCCCATCTTGGCCGGCCGTGCTTGTGCTTGTGCTTGTGCTTGTGATTGTGCTTCTGCTGCTACCGAGCTCGCGCCGCCGCCGGCACCTCTGGCGCCGGTCGCGCTGCCGTTCGGCTTGTTTCCATCCCGAGCTCGCACCAGAAGATCCACGGAGCCGCGTTGCACCGCATATTCGGCCGAGCTTGGATTGGGGTTGCTGCTTCTGCTGGTGCTGCTACCCCTGCTGCCCTCATGAGCCACAGCCGGCTGCAGTCTAGCAATTGCGGCCATTGGAGGCTTGGCCGGTCCGATATTCGATATTCCGGTTTTTGCCTTCTCCACGTGTGTTCCACCGGTATTGTTGGCTTGAAGAGATAAAAACAGTAAACCCGAAAGGGAGTGCGACCTGTGAACGAGGAAAAGAGAAAACGAGACAAAAACCTCCAATCCGAAAATAAAATAAAGTTAGCGCTGGCTAGGCCAGTTTCAAGCCTTTTGCCGCCCCGCGAAATATATTACATAATCCAATCGGCCTAGTATTCAATCCTAAAAAAATGAAACCAAGTAAACAATCGAAATTCTTTGCGGTTTAAAAACAATTCGGAAATTGTGATATAGATAAAGTATTGTCTCTTTATTGCATGCGAATCATATGCCCTGTATCTAGCGCACAGCAAAGTCGGAATTGTTTTGTCTTTTACGTGCCCGCCTGGGGTTTTCGCGGCAAACCTGGCGAAGCAAGATTGCATGTGAAGTAGCTCCGGTTTGCATCGTATTTTATTGGAAGAGCGCCATTTGGCGTCGTTTCTCCTGTTTTCCTCTGGTGGCTATTCCAAAAGCAAACAGTATATAAGCAAAGCTGCATTTTTGGTGATGCCGTTGTGCGTCCAGGAATGCAAATCCTCCGAAATATTACAGAACAAGACAGACCAAAAAAATGATGCTGGGATGACAAAAAAAGAAACCGAAACATGTAATCCAAAAAAAAAACTGTTCGAACAAATATAAAACACAACCCCTTCCAAAAAGAGTATATCCCAAGGGTATATGTCGGCTCCGCACGAAAGAAGACAGCGCCCACCGTCATGAGAGGTGCGTGTCGGAAAGCCCAGACATGCTCTCGTGGGCGATCTGCCCCTTGTCAGTTTTTTGTCCCAACCCTGTCGTCAACGATATGCGGCCGTGAATAGATGCAGTCCAGAATGTCCAGTCCCACGCCCCCTTTTTTGTTTCCTACCCCGAGACCCTCTCCAAGGCAAAACCATGCCGTCTCCGTATTAGAGAAAACAAAATACGACTAAAATGTAAACAAAAAGTACCAGGTCGTCAACGCCGCATTCCAAAAGATCAGCGAGACAAATAGAAGTTAACAACCCAAAATCGACAGTGCGAAAGTGAGGGCACTGTACCATAAGCGTGAGCTCATATCATGCGCTTGCGTTTCCGGTCGTCATCTCTCGGACTCCCGTCTTCGTCGTCCCGCTCCGCCGTGTCTGTCGGGTTGAGAATGTGGGCCATGCTGCCACGACGGGTAGGCGGGCCCGAGTTATCCTTGATGTTGAGGCTATTGTTGCTCCGGTTGGTAGACGCCCAAGACCAATTTCCAAGGTCTGGCCCGTTGCCGTTGCCATTGGCGAATGGTGGCAATGGAGGCGGTGGCGTTTCGGGCCGCGAATGAGGCTGAGATGCTGCTTGAAGCGAGTAAGTCGAGAAGGAGTCGCGGATACGCTGATCTTCGGGGCCCACCCTATTTGGAGATGGAGGGAAGTGTGATGGTAATGGAGGTGCCGAAGGAGGGAAGTGCTGGTTGTTTGGTTGCCAGCCATGAGCACGGATATCAGCCGACGTGTGCCGCCGTGCGAGGCTGTTCGGGGGCGGCTCTACCGTAGCCAATGGGTGTTGAGGGACAGGCGGAGGCGGAGGCGGGTGTGGCCGAAGAGACGACGGGGATGATTGCGTCGTGCCGCCGATTGAACCGTAGGGCCGGCGCGTGCTGATAGATAGGTTAGACGGCACCGGGGGGCGATAGAAGTTGGATGGCCGTGATTGTGGAACATTCAGATTTGCCCGCCGCGGGTCATCTTGCGGCATCTGCCGAGGAGACACGGGGGCATTATCGACAGTGGCAAAGTATGGCCGACTACTCGAGAACGGAGGATCGTGGGGATCATCCAGGGTCCGAACCATATCCGCCTGGCGTTGGATCTCTCCTTGCAAAGCAACCACTGGTTTGTTAGATTTCGGTAAACACACACACGCACGCACATGCTAAACGCAAACGTACCGTCTCTGTGAAGAGGACTGTCCGCACTGGGCATCATGTTCATAAGAACACGAGACAGCTCCTGGTTGAAGTGGAGCAACCGGCCAATGGTGTCCATGGCCGCCTGGTGCTTGATGTGCATGTAGTGCATGGCCTCTTCGTTGCGCTGCAAGCGCGACTCAAAGCTATACAGAGCGTGATCGATGCTAGACATTCTCGGATCGGAGCCGTCCGGCATAGGCATGGCCTCAGCTGGCGTTCCTGGCTGCGATGGCGGGGGCGGTTTCTGGGGGTTGTAGTCACGGTGCACGAGAGAATGCCTCGAGGCCCGCCGCTTGATCTCTCTCAGACCAACAAGGTCGCCTCTCTTGAAATTGCCATTCCCGTGCTTGAACTCCCAGAGCGTGGTCGAGTCTGAGCCATTGGCAAACACGTCGCTAACTTTGTGGAATCCATACATGTTCAACTGCCGCACAAAGGAAGAGATGTTTGTATGTTTGAAATATTGACTGTGAGAAGCAATCGAGTCAGTATGCATACTTCGCTCAACGGGGTTGCGGCCTGCAAGAGGGGGAAATATCACATACGCAAGCACCTTGGAAAAGTCGTGCGATGGTGACATCACGAAGCTCTCGGCTGAGTTCGACCATGAAATCAAGTGTTGAATGTTCGGGTCCTCTAGCATGCTGCATAGTTTGCGATGGTTAGCGACGGCCATAATCAAATCACCAGCAGAAAATGTCGCCAGTCGCCTGGGTCGACTTGGTAGAACGGCACAAACTCACTTGTATAACTTGTGGATGAAAGCGGTCTGGACAATTTTAGGTTGATGAACAGCAGGTGCTGCTGCCGCAGGTATTTGAGAACCGGAACCCCCTATTGTTGTCGCCGACAGCAAAGACGGCGCCTCGGATGTGGGTGTCGGCTCCGAAGAGTCGGGAGGAGAGGCGGAGGCACCGGTGCCGGAACCATTGGCGGCGGTCGTGGAAGCTGCGGCAGAGGTTCCATTGGCTTCGCGATCGGGGCTCCTGCTCCCCGAATGCAGCGGCGGCGGCGGAGAGCTGTTTGTGGGAGTTGTGATCTCCATTGGGTCACCTGGAGATGGAGCAGACATTTGGATGGTAGGAGTCATGATGGGAATTGTTCGCGTGGTCATTGGCTCTTCAGGGCCGTCAACCATGCGAGGGAGATGAGCAGTTGCGGCCGTCATTTTCTGGCAGAACGAGAACCGAGACATGTCAGTGAATATGCGCACAATATGACCACCGAGGGCGGCGTGATCGGTAGGTAAGGGGGCCAAGGGAAACACCAGCCAACGCCGGCCAGACAACATGGCGAAGTCGCAGTCATCATACGAACCTCATCGCTTCCTGGCGCAGAAAGATGTTTCGCCTGGCTGCCGCCCGTTTTCACCTATTCAGCTCGCCTGCTTATTCTCTCTTGTCTTCTTTGTTGATTTGTCCGTTTCTGGTCCTCCTCCTTCTCGAAATGGCGCCGCACGTATCAAGCAGCCGGCAACTTCTGTGCTGGAACACTCGCTAGAATACAGTTCACTATGTGAAAAGGGGGAAACCGGCTCGTGTCTTTCGAATCGGGTCTTATATTTAGACCTGGCCGTTGCGGCGGGGGAATGCGACAGGCTGGGTGTAAAAGCGCTCTGTTCGAAGCACAGGACGCAGATCGGCGCAATTGGTACAGTCAACAAGCGGCGCTCGTGTGTCGTTGGCGCTGTAACAGACAATAGCAGAAGCGAGAATGGTATCGGAGACAGACGACAACGGTAAGACAATCGAGCGGGAGTGAATTCGTCTGTGGCTTGAGAAGTGCGATTGCGCCAGGCCGGGGAATAAAAGAGAATCCCTCTATCCTATCGGTCGAGGGCGGACGATGCGTGAATAGGAAGAGAACCGAAAGGAGATCTAGAATGGAAGAAGGTAAAGGGTAGGGGGGAAAGGGAAAGAGAAAAAGGAGAATATGTAAATTACATGGGAAAGAAGGGGCCAAGGAGACAGATAGAAAAGGAACATAGGACAAAATATATTGTACACAGGAAGAGGGGAGGGAAGAGGTAGAACGGTGGCGCACGGTGTCCAAGAAGAAGAAATAGCAAGAGGATAATAATACTAGGGACTAAGATCTGGAAGTGCAAGAAGGACCTGTCCCAAGCTTTTCAGAAACAACCGTGCGCGTTGATTGGCGACGGAAAGGCAATATGAAGGACGAGAGAAGGATGAGAGATGAGAGATGAGAAACGAGGGGACGGGAAGCCAAGAAAGCTACCTGTACGCACAAATAGCAGAAGACCCAGGTATGCAGTACGGGGACGTTCCGTGCAGACCTAGCAAGAGGAGGCTTAGGAAGTACGGAAAAAACAAGTTGCTTTTACCCTGTCTTCTCTCTGCTCTTCGTCTGTGGGAATACAAGGGAAAAGGGACGAGGTGAGGACAAGATAGTACTACTCCGTAGACGAAGAAAAGAGGCAGAACATGCACTAGCGTGCTCGTAGTGCAGAACGTCTCCACCCGCTCACACTACGCCGCGCTGAAGGAGGTCTGGGCGGCGCCGCGCGAGAGGAGAGATGATGGGGCGATGGCGTTTCTCCCTCTGTTATGGCAAAGAAGGCGGGCAGGCAACGCAAAGTCGGGTAGGATTTGCCAGCAGTTTTAGCAGAGCTAGCAGGGCTCGTAGCAGATGTTCTTCGTGCGACGTAAGATACAGTACGAGGTCGCAGTTAAGATACGCCGGTCAATCTTGAGGGCAACAGATTTTGCCAGTGTGTGCTGCCCATGGACAGGTGGTTTCCCGAGCGGAGCCTCCGCGGCTGGCGTTGTACTCCGTATCGTGCTAGTTCGGTCGTGTAAGAACCATGCCTGGCAAAACGATGATGAGGGACGGCAAGTCGGCGAGGGGAGGTCGGAAGTTGAGTAAGTACTCGTAGAGAAGGACGAACAGGAGGGAGAGGAGGAGGAGAGGAAAAGAGGAGAAGAGGAGCAGGCGCAGGAGGCGGAACAGGGAACGAAGCAGCAGGGGTGGAGGAGAAGAGAACAGTAGAAATGCGACAAGAGTGCAGGGAGGGGCGTGGGAGGCGTCCGGGGTTCGAAATATGGGATGGGATTCGCGGCACAGCGGGTGGTGGTTTGTTCGTCGCTTGTGTGTGAGGTTACTGTGCGAGGGTGTGCGAGGGCGCGAGCGAGCGTTGCGTGCGTGCGTGCGTGCGGCGGCGGTCCAGGCGTCTGCAATCAAGGCCGTCAGTCAAACTGTCCGCTGCGGTACCCAGCACCGGCGACCCTCCATCGCAACCAACGCATTGCCACAGAAGAAACAGCAACAGCAGGAGAGGGGCGAGACACAGAACAATCAGAAGAAAACAATGGTATTGGGAGGGGGAGAGTCCACTAGGTCAAATGCGTCGGGATGGCGCACAAAGAGACGACACTAGCGATATAGTGCAGTGTATCTCGCGGGTCCCGATGCAGCCTGTGGTGTAAGATACTACTATGTAATAAGAATGCGGATTGTGATGTATCTTGAGATATGTTATTTGCAGACACACGCCGCTGCTGTGCAAGGGGAGTGTGGCCCTGCGGGTTGCCAGTTTGGCAGAGGGTGAAATAGGATTGGTTCCCCGTTTCTAGAACGGGAAGGGGGAAGAAGGGAAACGACAGGCGTATAGTCCGTACGTAGAGGGAGAGGACGGAAGAGGGGACAGGGGTAATGGGAGGCACGAACGCTGAGCCAAAACCGAATGGGGGAAGAAGACAGAGAAGACGACGAGGAGGGCACGAGAAGCAAGGAGAAGGAAGGGAGGGACTGGGCGTACCCACCAGCGGCGCTTCCAGAAAGGTCCAAGCAGCGTGCTTAAAGGGTAAAGGTGTCGAAAGGGGCGAAAAGGGCCAGAGGAGGGCAGTTCGCGTCTCGGGGGTGCACAGTGCTGAAGCAGAGCACCTCGTAGTCGCCGGGATCGTATCGCAGACGACGAAAGGGAGAGCGGCAGGTGGCAACAGCCTCAAGGCGCCAAGACCAGCGAGCTCATGACGCTAAAGCAGCAGAAGGGAGGTAGGATGCGGCGGAAACACGACCGTGGAGAGCTAGAGCAGCTCGCGCACTAGTGCCTCCGTAATTAGCACGGCGGAACTGAGACTGGTTGTTTGAAGAGCCTGCAGGAGGCGGGAGGCGGAAGTGGAGAAGCAGGTGGTGTGGGTGAACTCGAAGTAGCGGAAGAACGAGTGGAAGCAGCAGTGGAAGCAGTAGTGGAAGCAGGCGAGGTGTTCGAAGGGTCGAGCTGTTTTGGGACTGGGAAACCGACGATCTAACGACGGGGTGGTGCAGGCCTGTCCGCGCTGTCCTGTCCGTCTGGTGCTCCTTGCGGAGGCTCCTCGCTCTCTTTGCCGCCTTTCTTCCACGTCTTTCTTTCGAACTGCAGCCAAAGAAGCACCAGCACGGCGCCGCGAGTCGGCTGGGCGGGAGAAGATGGAGTCGCTGGTGGATCCAACCTGCACGACAGCTCAGAGGGAAATGGGTTTGGTAATAATAATAGCTGCCAGAGCCCCTGCTGGGACTGGAAGAAGGTTAACAGGAGCCAAACGTGGGAGCGAAATGAATAGGATTGGGGGAGGGTTCGACGCGGGTGGGTGGGTCAGAGCCACAGAGCGAGAGCAAATGCGGCAGGATATCGCGATTGGGAGCTGGGATTGGCTGGGCAATGACGGGCAGTCGGACGAGGAGTCTGATATGATGTCGCCCTGCCTGCTCCCCCGAGATGCAGAGGGAGCCGGGGGGGAACCTCTGTGATGCCGCGTCCCGCAAGTGGAGCAGTGCGCGAGGGCGGGAGCATGATTGCATTCTCTGCCATTGTTTCTTGTCTCCGGCGCTCCAACGACGAGCGGAACACAGAGGATCGTCCGCGTTGTCCAGTCCGCTGCCTTCAGACACGCCCTGGAGCTCTCCTCGCCGGCGTCGAGCGCCAGTCTGGGCGGATGCGGTTGGTCGATTCGGCTGTTCAGAAGCTCTGGGCCAGCCAGGCCAAGAAAGGGATTCCGCTTCGAAGCTTGGCAGCTGTTGCTTTGACAGGACGCTACGTCGTAGCGAGAAACCTTGCCTGTGTGTTGGGGTCTGCTGGGGGGGAAAGTGCGCGGCCGTATAGTCAGTGCTAGCGCATCTTACCTGTTGCCACTGTTCCGGGCTGGGAGCTCCAGCCGGTGCTCTGGTACGAATACGGAGTAATACTTGGGGGGCTGCCTCAATTGTCAATTGGGTTGGGTGGCTAGCCAAGCCAACTGTTTGTTGGTTGGCGGTTGGCGCAGTTGCCCAGACGTGCGGGATCCTGGGGTCTTGGGATCTACGTCGTAGGAGTATTGGAATATTGAATATTGGAATATTGACGTCCTGGTTTTGGCGATACCAAAGCGGTCTGCGCGGCCGTCGCGGGCGCTGGCGAGCGAGATGCCTGCTGTCCAGGTCAGTCGGCTGGCAGGAAGAGCTCCAAGCTGTCAGGCCAGGACGCAAGCGAGCAAAAGCCGGACGGAAAAGAAGCATAATCCTGAGAATGAAGGACTGAAGATGACGACTCACGGGCAGGGCGGGACAGCCACGCGCTGCTCGCTGGCTAAAACGAACCGTGCCGACGTTGACGGCAGAGAATACGGGTGGGAGGGCGACTCTGCATCAGCTGGTTCCGTCCGCGCGGGGAGACAGCACGATAGCGGGACATGAACGTGGCTGATGGATCCTGGAGCGCGGGCGGAGCATCGCCATGTTTTGCATGCGCGGCCACAGGACGAGGGAAGAGAAAAGAGGGGATATAGCCTGCAGCCGGGTCGAAATTACTACAGAAGGAGCACCCGTCTACGAAGGAGACGATGTCGTCATAGGCGCAGGGCCACAGCAGAGGCGTGCCGCCCGCGAGTGGTTCGTGGACGCAGAAGGCACGATGCACGACAACGATGGATCTTACGAGTAATACTAATTAATTACAGCCAGGCGATCGGCTGCCAGCGGTCTAGCCAGACAGGCGTTCTTTCCTCTGCGAAAACCGTTCCTGCTCTGCCAGTGTACGAGTACTCGTACTCGTACTTCTGCCCGTTCTTTGCACCGTGAGGCATTCTTCCTTCCAAAACGGGAAGGACGACCGCCACCTCGAGCAGGCTGCAAATCGTCTGACAGGCCTGTCCGAGAAGGGCAGCTGGCCGCCGCCGCCCGTGTTTTTTCCTTTTCCAGCAACTGCCAGTGGCACCGGGCGCCCATGAGCGAAGGAGCGCGAAGGATCGAATGGGAAATCAAAGGGAAGGATCGAAGAGCCGAGACACGCGTTGGGACTGGCCAAGTGCGGCAGGAGGGAGATTAAGCCCGCACGAGAAGGAAAGAGGAGGAACGAGTTGAGGAAAAAAGAAAAGAAAAAGAACAAGAAAAAAGTATCGCCAGCTTTATTCTTCCGGCGTCGTGCCCCATTCTGCCTGTGCCAGCGCCCGCCCTGTGGAACAACCTCTGGGCAGCCAACCCTGGCATCGTACGTGCTGGGCCAGCCTGGCAGCCTGACAGGTCAGCCCGTATGCTCGCCCAGCCTAGGTCGGAGAATTCCCGCCGATGACGAGCCCGCGATCTGCCTCTGGCTCTGCTCTTTTGCCCCCGTTCTTCTCTTCGATATTGCCTTGTCTCACGCTTGTGCGCCCACATCGCCTGCAGACAATAGACGAAAACACAGTGGCACCCTCGCACAATTACACGAGCACACGCACCCACGCCTGCTACGGCACCAGCACCCCCACACCCTGCGGGCAGCTCACTCTTCCCCGGACATGCTATAGACGCTCCCCCCCTTTCCAGGACTTCCGCTCCCACCGGTGTTACAAGATAAAGAACAGGAGCGAGAGCGAGAGACAACAAGAGACAGACTGACACTGATGATACGACAACGCGTCACTGCCATCCACACGCCCCACGCCGCAGCATATTAATCTCCGAGTCGCAGCTGTCCGTCCCTCGCCGTTTGCCTCGCTGCTCGAGGCTGCCGGCCAATTGGGCTTCGACCGAGCACTCTGCTATCTGTCTGCATAAGCGGCGGCGGCCTGGACACGCGCACACCCTCGATCCCAGGTACGCGGTTGTGCTTGGAGGCCCGCGGTCAGTTAGCCAAAGACGTCCTCGGTAAACCGATCCCGCAAGAAAGGACGCTGAACCTTGCCGTTGCTGTGCACCCCCATTTTGGGCCTTTCACTGCCTCGACGAGGTTACGTCGGTGCTGCTTCTGCTGCTTCTGCTGCTTCTGCTGCCTCCCCATCCCGTCTCCGCCGGCATGCGTTGCAATTAGCACACCCTCTGAGCTCGATCGCATCATGGTGTCTGTATCTATGTATGCGCAGCTTCTGAGGAGCGTTTCCGCGAACGCACAATGGCAGAAAGAGCGTGTAAATGGCACGTCTCGCCGCTTCGGCGCCGCATCTTGGCAGGTTGGGAGGACACCAGATGCTCCCCGTGCCTGTCTACTCCGTACTATAACGAAGCGCCTTTCAGAGGAAGCAGTGCGGAGCAGAGACGGTCAGATTCCTAGAACTTGCAAGCTCCGCCGCCGGGTTCGGAACACTCCCGCAGGCGCTAAAGGGGCTCTCGCTTGCGCAAAGGCGCCTCTATTTTCTTCCTTCGTATTTTGCGGGTACGAGAACTTCGCGGTCTTGCCGGCTTGGAGCGCGCTGCGACGTGCTACACGGTGAGTGCGTTCGAAGAACAGCGCGCTGTAACCATACGTCGGCCCCTTTGGGAAGATGATCCGACATTTCTCGTCACCAGTTTGAGCAAGCTCAGAAGAACGAAGTAACCATGGCCCCGGAGAAACCCACCGGCACCCCTGCCTTCGTGCTCAGCACGAGGCTCTGTTCGTTGGCCCCAGCTGGCCCTCTCGATCAGCCTGTGAAGCTGGCGGCCAAGAACAACCAGAGCAGCCAGAACAGCGAACTAAAAGCAGATGTCTGATTCGTTCCGTCAGCGGTCGAGGCTCGGTTCTGCGCCGCTTCCGCCCACGTTTCATCGCCGACAACCTTGTTCTCTAGAATCCTTGGAAACGCGCCTGTCTGATCTACCGTCTTTTTGTCTCGATCAGCATGCACCTCCCCTTGCCATCTCCGGGACGTCTGATTATACTAGATGTGGTGATTGTCGTCTTCACTACGAAGCATTCTTTTTCGCCCCGGTGCATCCCTATCCTGGCAACTAGTTTTTGCCTCGGGTCAAAGCAAAATAATCTAGCAAAGCAGAGGAGACATGGCAATGGAAAACAAGCGAATTCGCCTGTCCTGTCGGCCGCGACCATGCAGCGGCGCCGTTTCGGCCATGTGCCTAGAGAGGGTCGCAATATACGACATGAACAAAAACATGCTTCGTCCTAAAGCAGGCGTACGTATGTGCATGTACGCAACTGCCTGTGCTGATATATCCTACCATTCCGCAGATTCAGCAGATTGGCCAGACGTCGGGAGGCTGCTAATTTTCACCTCTTAACGCGGCTCGCCACTGACCCCTGCAGCACTGACACCCGGCCCTCGAGGCTTGGGGGCTCGTCAAAGCTCCTGTCCGGTTTCTGTTTCTTGGTCTTGCTACTGCTGCGCTGTCTTTCCGCTTCGGCTCCATCGGTCGTGGGCTGTCTGGATTCAAAAGATTATGGAGAGTGTTTGTCTTCCTCTCGTTGCATTTATTCGAACAGTGCCGGTTCCGTCCGCCCATGCAGGGTTGGTTCGAGCAGTCTCGAAGCTCGGCATATATCTCGCATGTCATCTGTGCAAAGGCTCCATTGCCGCCGTTGGTCTTTCGTTGTTTAAAAACCATGTTTTGATTTTGGCCATTCTGTCCGTCCAATACCCCAAGGCATACTTCGCCTACTTTAACGTGCTGTCGTCATCCCTATAGCAGACCGTTACTCTCTGTCGCTCCTCATCTTTCCATCTATATCTCGGAGTAATAGTCGATCCCGATCCTAATCTATCTTGTTTCTAAAAAGGTCAAAGCAACCCGGGAACCAGCAAGCGGTTTTTCATGCAAGATCGTCCCTCAGACTGTACGGGGCAGGAACAAGGACAGGATAAAGAAAGAAAAGAAGCTCGTAAGTCAAACAAAGAGCCAATTTACAAAACAAGGAGAACCGGAGAGGAGACGAACGAAGGGAGGCAGGGCCTGTAATAAGAATTTACGGACTATAGCACCTGCACAATGACAAGGACAGGGGGGGGAAGAGGAGGATCCTCGTAAGGTATATGGGGTCCGTCCAGGTTTGAGAAAGACCGGGGGGGGGGGGGGGGGGGGGCGGGGGGGGGGGGGGGGGGCATGACCCCGGGAGATGGACCCCACGCCGTGCGCGCGACGGGGGAGAAGGGGAAAAAACCGAACCCGGGGCNNNNCCCATCCCCCCCCCCCCCCCCCCCCCCCCCCCCCCCCCCCCCCCCCCCCCCCCCCCCCCCCCCCCCCCCCCCCCCCCAGGTAGTCCGAAGTGGCCCTTGACCAGGCGAGATGGACGGCACGCAGTGCGAGCTACGGAGGAGAAGGGGAAAAGAGCGAACGCGTGGCGAATTGCCGCTCTTGTCTGGAAATGCCAATGCTCGCCGGAATGCAGATTCTTGACGCTGTCTGGCCATCCCACGTGTTCAGCATCGTGACGAAGAGAAGGAGGACAAGAGAACATGAAACGACGTTGTTCATATTCGAGCGTGGGCAAAAAGCTATGCCTAGAACGAAAGCCAAAATAACAAAAAGACAACGAAAAGACAAAAGGACGAGAACACCCTAGAAAGACCCTCTAGCCTCATCGTAATATATACAAAAAAACACACACATGAACATCCGTGACCCGTGCAAGATCCCCCTTCCAAGCCCTTTTCCAGAACGAGACAATGGGTCAATGAGACAATGAAAACTATGCTTGATCGTCTCCGTCGTGATCAGTCCGAGGAGAGGCACATCCTCTCCAGAATTCTAGCCTGCCCCCCCCTTTCCCCCTATTTTCTCCCTTTGTTGGTTCACCCTGTAAATCAATCACTTCATCTTCATCTTCATCTTCCTCACCACCCTTCAACCCCCTCCTACTCCTCATCCTCCACGTCCTCTTCGTCTAGCAGCCCCAGCCGCCCTTGCACCCGCCGCTCGCCCAGCGCCCGGATCTTGGACCCCAGCACGGTGCGGCCGTACCGCTCGGCCACTTTGCCTGCGGCCTCCACCATCTTGCCGCTGCCGTCGCGCATCAGGCGCACCAGCTCTAGCGCCCGCATGCCGCGCTCCTCACCAGCGCGGCACTCGAGCGCCAGCAGCTGCAGCAGCGTCTTGTCGGTCTCGAGCTCGAGGCGGGCGAGGGCCGTCTTAAGCGCATACGAGGACGACGACTTTTCTTCCAACCGGTCGGCCAGCTGCGCCGTGTGCACGCCGTGCAGGACAAAGGCGTGCTCGAGGCGGCTGCCCGCTTCGGTGTCGTCGTCGGCGGCGGCTTCTGCTGCGCCCTCTCCCTCTGTGGCGCCACCGCGCTTTGGCGGTCGGCCGAGAGGGAGGCTAAACTCAAACTCGGACAGCAGCGGCCGCGGAAAGTAGGGATACTGGTCACCACCCTTGAGGATGATGCAGTGGAACTTGCGGTCGGCCACGGCAATGGGGAAGTAGGACTCGTGCTTGCGGCCAGATGCCAGGCGCGACATCTGCTTGGTGTCGAGCAGCGGCACCCACGAGGCCCGCGACGGCCGGCGCCAGTGCAGCAGCGTCAGCAGCGTGCCCGTCGAGTCGTAGATGCATGGATCCTATGCGTTTTAGTGCGTTAGTGAGAGCAGCGGAAAAGGGTTGGTGGTAGCACAGCACGCATGGAGAACGTACCCCCTCGTCGGAGAAGAAGACCGACTGCACAGAGGCCCCCGCCGGCAGGGCCACGGTGTCCTCGTTCTGGCAGATCTCGTCGCGCTGGACGTTCTCGATGGTGTACTGCAGGCGCGCAGTGCCGTCGGGCGCCATGGCGCCGTTGCCCAGCGTCCACACGTAGTCGCGCCAGCTGGCGCAGGTCACGACAGGCGTGCTCTTGGGCCGGTACACGCGGTAGGGCACGCCAAACAGCGTGTAGACGCGCACGTAGTCGGCGGTCGTCACGACGGTCACGAACGACGCGCTCAGCGACATGGCCACGACGGACTCGCCGGCCGGCAGCGGCGTGCGCCAGTCGAGGCGCTGCTGCGTCCAGGTCTCGTGCGGCCGGTAGAAGACCATGGCCGGCGTGGTGCCGTCGTCGCGCGGCGGACTCGAGAACAGCGTGCCGTGCTCGTTCAGGCAAGCCTTGTCGTACAGAAAGGTGTCGGTGAAGTGAAAGTCCCGCTGGAACTCGCGGTCGTAAAACTCCACCGTCACCGTGTAGTGGGCGTCCTGGTCGACGGTCCAGACGACGCCTACGAGGTTCAGGCAGAGGTACTTGCGGTTGCCGCGCCAGGGCGTCGATCCGGGCTGGAACGCCGGGTGGTACTGCGGCTGCCACAACGCGGCGTTGCTGCCAGCGCCGCCCACCCTCTTCACCCCCCGCTGCGGGCCGAAGCCCGGGTCGCCGTCATGCGGCCGCTTGCGGTTGCCATTGAGGCCTGCCGTCGTATAGCCCGCGCCGTCGTCGTCCACGACAAACCCGTCGTCCTCGTCGTCCATGTCGAAGTCGCCGTTCAGCCCGCTCAGCATGTCGTCGTCGTCATCGTCGCCCTCCACCGCATCCAGGTCAACCAGCCCTGATCGGTTTGTTGCCCCGGCTGATTTGCGGTTGCTGCCGTCCTGCTGTGGCCGCCGGACGAGACCGTTGGCGGAGATCTCGGCGAGCGGGTCGTGGATGAATGGGCTTGGCTGCGTCGGCAGCCGCAGCAGCACGGCATACTGCGCGGCAATGAAGTCCGGGCAGATGTACACTTCGCCCTCGCCGTTGGTGAAAGCCACCAGATTGTTGGTCGGGTGCCAGGCAATGTCCTGCACGCCGCTGTAGTCGTACCGGGCCACGACGCTCTGGGTCTTGGTCTCCCACAGCAGGATCTTGCCGTCCTTGCCGGCGGACGCCAGCAGCGCACCGTTGGGTGACCAGGCGAGCGCTGTGATCTCGCCCTCGTGGCCGTTGGCGAACACCCGCTGCTTCTCCCAGTCGTGCTTGGAGATGACCTCGATGTCGCGGGTCGGCGTGGGCACGGCGAAGGCGCGGCCGTCGGGGTGCCAGGCGATCTTGGCCGAGGCGTCGGCGTCCGGCTCGAGGCTGCCAATCACGCCGTCAATCTTGCGGATCAGGGCCGGGTCGCCCTTTGCGCCGCTGCTGGCGTCGCCACCCTCGTCTTCGTCGTCTGTCTCAATCAGGGAGTAGACGTAGATGATGCCGTCCGTGCAGGCGACGGCCACGGTGCGGCCTTTTGGGTCGAAGGACACGTGCTTGGCCGGCCGGTTGTGGGCGCGCAGGTGGCGCACGACGGTGTTGTCCTCGGTGCCGACGACGCGCACGGTCAATTCGTCGCTGGCCACGGCGCACCAGCGGCCGTCGGGCGACAGGGCGACGTCGCGCACGGGAAGCGTCGTGCGCAGCAGGAAGCGCTCAAAGGTGTGGGAGTCTAGCGAGTAGAGGCTGACGGTGCCGTCCTCGGAGCCGACGACAAAGAAGTCGTCGGTGGCGGCGACGCCCACGTTCTGCTCCTGGCAGTCGTCGACGTTGGTGGGCTCGCCGTCGAAGCCCGTCTTGTAGAGGCGGATGGTGTTGTTGGCGCCGACGGTGACGAGCTGGCGGCCGCTGGGCGTGTAGGCGCAGCGCGTGCAGCCGACAGTGTGCGCGGGGCGCGGCCGCGGGCGCGACGCCATGGCGGACATGGGCGGAGAGGCGAGCAGAGGTGAGCAGAGGCGAGAAACAAGAAGTGACAGGAGGGGACGGCGAGGAGGACCGAGGAGGACGATTGGGAATGTTCGGAAATGTCGCTCGTTGGAAGGGGCTAGTCTGTCGTGTATCGAAGCAATGGATGGTAGAGTGCCGCGGCGATGGGAAACGAGGCCGTCGATGGTCGTTCTGGCGACGTCGGTTGCTGTGTTGCGCCGTCGTTGTCGGTGGTCGTTGCAAGGCGTGGCAGCAATTGCAGTGCACGGCGCGCAATTCGCGGTCGCCGTGGGGAAGACGCGTCGAGGCGCGTCGCCCGCCAGACAGCGCTTTAATTGGTCTTGGCGCTAGTAGCGGGCAGCTCTGTTAGCTGGCAGAGGAGAAAAACGAGTGCCCCGCTAACGACACAATGCTAAACCGGTGCCTGCCGGGCCGGCGGCACCTGTTGTCTGCTGTCCCGCCAAACGGGACAAAGCCCTCAGTTGGTGGTCCTAGGCAACAGGAAAAGGGGCAGCTATTTATAAGAGGGACAGGCCTACACAAAGGACGGTAGGGGAACTCTGTTTCTCTCTCTCGTCAAGGGATTTACAAGTTCCCGAATCACTCGCCAGAATGGTCACGTCCACGGCTGCCGAACACTTCTTTGAGACCGAGTGAGTCCAGACCCACGGGTTGTGCCCATTTCGACACGCACATCATAGGAGGATCATGGCTGCTAACTCGACGACAGTGCTTCTCAGGAGCTGAGAGAGCGTCGGTCGGCCAAGTCGGCCAACAAGTACGGCAGCCCGGTGGCCCTGAAGTCCAAGGTCCTGGCCGTGCTCGCCGACCCGACGTCGGCCTCCCACGTCTTTGTGGCCGAGTCGGCCGGCGCAGCACGGCGCGTGAATGTTGACGTAAGTCTTGTATCCGCTGTCTGATTTCTGCCGATGCCGCTGACCAGCCCCTGTGTCAGGACGGCGACGCAAAAGCGGCGTACCGCGGCCCGACAGCGCCCGTCACCTGCATCGCCCTTGGCGGCCCGGGTGGCAAGACGCTGTTTGCCGGCTCCTGGGACAAGGCCGTCTGGTCGTTTGATCGGGACACCCGCCAGCCGGCCCTCAAGTATGTCGGACACGCCGACTTTGTCAAGGCCGTCGTCTGCGGGCGGCTAGGCGGGCAGGACGTGCTGATCAGCGGCGGCGCCGACAAGAAGATCATCGTGTGGGACGTCGCGTCCGGAAGGCGGCTGCACACCTTGCAGGACAGCGGGCCCACGCTCAGCGACCGCCAGAGCATGCTGGCCGTGCAAGACCTGGCCATTGACCCCGTGGCGACGACGCCGGACGAGATCTGGCTGGTCAGTGCCAGCAGCGACCCGCACCTCCGACGGTGGCGCGTGCGGCTGGATGGGTGGGAGCAGGTGGCGGAGGCGGAGGGCGACGCGGTGCCGTCGTCCCAGCAGCGGCAGACCACCAAGACGCTCCTGGCACATGAGACCACGGTCTACAAGCTGGTGTTTGAGGACTACGACTACACCGGCGGCCAGGGTGGCGGCGACGGCGACGAGGACGAAGAGGTCGATCTGTGGACGTCCAGTGCCGACGGCACGGCCAAGTGTCTTTTGCGTCTCCACGGCTTCCGCCCCGGCCGCGGCAGTAGCAGCAATGGCGAAGAGAATACCTACAAGCACGGCAACCACGTCCGCGCCGTGGCCGTGACCGACGCGTGGGTAATTACGGCTGGGCGCGACGAGGACCTCCAGTACTGGGACAGGAGCGGCGCCTCCGCCGAGACGACGTCCGGCAACGCTCGCTATGCCACAGTCACGGGCCACTTCGACGAGGTGACGGGCCTCGTGGTGCTCGCTGACCGGCGGCGGCTGTGCAGCGTCAGCCTGGACGGGACGGTGCGGACGTGGCCCCTGGCCAAGGCTGACGTGGACGCTCTGGTGCAGCAGCAGAAAGACGACCAAGCAGCAGCGGCTGGCGGCGGAGGCGCAGACGCCTCGGAGGGCGAAGCCGAGCCCGAGGGCCTGATGACGGCGGAAGAGGAGGCTGAGCTGGCCGCCTTGATGGACGATTAGAAGACAAAGGTAGAGAAAAGACGCCCAGATTTTCAATAGAATATGCGTGCATCTCTTTGCCGATTTTATTCTCGAGAAGCTTATAGGAAATTGTATCCTACAGGACCTTTGCCCGTATCCTCCTGTCACAGTGCTGCTTGTATATAAATTAGCACTGTATCGAATTTTTTCAGTGGTTGTGGCCTAAACCCACAGTGCTGGTTTTCCCCCTGTTGCAAATGTGACTCTAGAAGCTTGGCGATGCCAGCCTTGAGCTGCAATTCCAGCAAACAGCCAAAAAGCGCGCACAACCCATTTCGTTCGTATACAGACACACACAGGCGCACATCGTACTGGTCGCCCAAGATGCCCCAGCCAAGACCACCGCCCCGGCCGCCCTTGACACACTTCCTCTGCGTCCCGTTGGCGACGCCGGCCGGCCGGCCCCAGCTGGCCGACAGCTTGGCGACGTTCCACGCCGACGTTGCCGCCACGTCCGTCTCCATGACCACCGGCGGCAGCGGCGGTCCGAGCAGTAGCAACAACAGCAATGCCACGACGCGCCAGGGAGTGCTGCCGTCTGCGGCGGTGCGGCCCGTCGGCACGCTGCACCTGACCCTGGGCGTGCTCAGCCTGGCCGACGGGGACCGCCTGCAGCGAGCCGTGGAGCGACTGAGAACGTTGGGGGAAGCAGTGGGGACGGCAGCACAAGGCGCGCCCGGGACGCCTGCTCGCCGCCGCCTCTCCATCGCCCTCCGCGGCCTCCACGCCATGCAGCCGCCGGCGCGGGCTGCTGTGCTGTATGCCGTGCCCGTGGACGAGAGCACGGGCCGGCTGGCCGCGGCCGGCGGGCCATTTCTGGAGCTGTGCGAGCGCGTGCGGGCAGCGTTTGCCGACCTGATGGTCGAGGACGAGCGGCCGCTGCTGCTGCACGCGACGATTGTGAACACGACGTATGTCCGGGGCGGCGGCGGCGGCGGCCGAGGTGGTAGCCGCGGTGGTAGCCGCGGTGGTCGGGGTAGTGGCCGAGGTGGTGGCCAAGGTGGTGGCCGAGGCGACAACCGAAGCGGTGGCCGGGGCGGAAAACTGACGTTTGACGCGCGCGACCTGATCGAGCGGTACGAGGACTACGTGTGGATGGAGCGGATGCCCGTCCGGTCGGTGGCGCTGTGCCGGATGGGGGCGCTCCCGACGGCCTTGGACGACGACGGCGGTGTCGTGGATGAGGCATACCCCGTGGAGGCCGAGGTGCACGTATAATAGAGAAAGCATGGGCTGCCGTTTGAAGATGTCTCAGGGTCTTCTTCCCTTTCGATGGCTTCCACCCAGGCTCGTCGTGCTATTCCTGCTGCGGCGCATGTAGGTACGAATATCGAGGCTACGGTCTGGGTATTACGGAGGCTACAAAAAGATGATCCGACGGAAACGTGTTTCTACTCGTCTTAGTATCGTATATAAACCGTGTATGTTTGGAAGAGCCTGGGAACCGGCTTTGATGATGGGATCGGGATGCCATCCAGGACGGCGGCGGAGACGAGAAGCTGCCGAGTCGAGCTATAGTTTACAGAAGACTACGTGTCCAGCAGGAGAGAGAGAGAGAGAGCGAGAGAGAGAGAAGAATGCTGTCCATTTCATCTGATATCGTCGTCCATTTGCATGGCTATGGCGCGCCTGTTAGTGCAGTGCACCGCTCCCCAGCGGGACGCCTAACGCGCGCCCTGGTCGCCCCTAACAAAGCACAGAATCCCTCACTCAGCCTTCAGCCCTGTCAGCCCTGTCTCTTGCGCCCGCCCGACGGAAAGCCTTGCCGCCAGCAAGACCAGTGGATTCCAGCGCTCGCTCCGCAGTTGCTGCCTTGCCCCTCATTCCGTGAGCACCTCTTCTCGATTCGGTCACGTCTCGACTTAGTCGTCCCTATCTCCCTCAGTCCATCACGGCAGAGCCGCTGTCCCCCTTCCAGATTGTGAAACGACAAACCGACCCGACATCTCCAGATCGGCAATTGGCTTTTTGCTTGTCCCGGTTGTCTTCTTGCTCACCGGCAACCTGTCCGAAGCGCTGCCAACGGCGCAACCTCTCCTGGCTTCAGACGAGACTATGCTCTGCGACCTCGGCTCGCTATGATGAATTCATGAGACTGTTGCCTTTATTGCCTTTATTTGCTTTTGTTCCTTTGCGTCTCGCATTCCGCCCTCTCTCCTACGACTGCCCTGTGCTCGCCGGCGCGCCGTTTTCGAATCCCGACCTGACTCGCCATTCCCTCCAAGACCTCGCACCACCCGATTGCCGACCACTCTATATCCGGATGTCTTCATAGCACCAGCGGGGAGGAAAGACTTGAGCGCAAGGGATAGTCTCGTACCTGGGGGACTCGGTCTGCTGCTGTCCCCCCATCCCCTCCATCACCATGCTGAACCCACCCCCGGCGGCCGCCACCACCGGCGCCTCGCTGTCTTCCTCGTCGTCCTCCTCCTCCTCCTCGTCGATCATATCGTCGACCTCCGACAACAACTCTACATTGTACCAGCCAATACCTACTGCCGGCACATCGACAGCAGCGCCTCCTACCTCCACAGCAACCGTTGCCCCCCCAAGCAGTAGCACGGCGACGGTCCCCGGCACGAGCTCCAGCAGTCGGAGCAGCAGCAAGCGACGAGGCGGCACCGCGACCGGTGTGGCATCGGCATCACATGTGCTGCGGACGACATCGGCAGTGACGGCCGCTGCGGCGTCCGGGGTCGGCGGTAGTAGCGGCGGCATGGACAATCAAAAAGGTATGAGCAGTGGGCTGCCGCCCTCACCGCCCAGTAGCAATGGCGCGCCATCCGGCAGCATCTTGATCGCACCGCCACCGCGCGTTGCCCTTGGCGCTGGTAATCTGAGCACATCGACAGCACCAGAACCCAGCGGGCCTGTGGGCGGCGGTGGCGGCGGCGGTGGTGGCGGAAGTGGAAGCAGCAGCAACGCGACGAATACGTCAGGAGGCGGCGGCGGCGGCGGCAGCGGCGGCGGAGGAAATGCAAACTCGTCTTCAGGCGGCGGCGGCAGTGCAAAAGACGCCCAGCAGCAGCAACAGCAGCAGCAGCAGCATCACTTCGTGTACACAGCAAACCACCACAACCACCACCAGCGCCACCACCACATTCACGGCCACCACAGCATCTCGTCCGTCTCGTCGGTGTCATCGGCCGCCGCTGCCGCCTCGCTCAACGCCGCCGCCGCCTCGGCCCAGCTCGTCAAGGAGAAGGACATGCGCATTGCGCAGCTGGAGCGCGAGCTCAAGATCATGGAGTCCGAGTTCACGCGGGAGCTCGACAAACTAAGCAAGGCCGAGTCGGAGGCCGCTACGTTCTGGCAGGCCAAGAACAGCCGCCTGCAGCAGCAGGTCACGCAGGCGGAGTCCGCTATCCAGCTGCTACGCGTCGAGGTCGAGCTGCGCGAGGCCGAGCGTACCGAGCTGCGCACCGGCTGGGAAGAGATGCAGCGGGCCGCTGCCGCGCGGGAGGAAGAGGCCCGGTCGCTGCGCCAGCAGGTCCGCGGGCTCAAGGAGTGGGTCAGCACTTCGACACGGGCTGACGGCCAGGTTGCCAGCGACGAAGTCTTTGGCGACGGCATGGCGCGGTTGGCCAACGGCTTGCAGAATTGGGTCATTGTGCACTTTCGGCGTGCCAAATTAGGTAGGTGTTTTTCTTCTTTTTTTTGTCTCGGCCTTTTCTCTGTTACACCGTTTCCTTTGGGGGCGATGTCGTGCGGGAGAACCATGGGCACCACGCCCTTTTCCGCCCCCATTCTTACGGCATTGTTCTGCCCTCACAGCTATAATGCTAACTCGGACAAGAAGACTTTGACAAGGCTGACAAGACGGCCCGCGACAACCTGGCGCACCTGGTCCCCATGTACGAGGACCTGCGCCACTCCGCCAAGCTGCACCTGCTGCAGTCCGCAGTCTCCCGCGTGTTGGTTGACCTAGTCTTTGATGCCTATTTCGTCGGCCTGCCGCCGGAGCAGTCAGCGCAGTTGGCACAAGTCGAATCGTTCTTGAAGTCTTTTGGTACGTGGCATCCGGTCAAATTGCTTTCCGCTCGTGCCCTTTCTAACTCGTCCAAACCAACTGCGCAGCCGGCACCGCCGAGCCCGTCAACCAGTGGCGGGCCCTGACGCTGGCCATTGTCAGCAAAGACGCCGGGCAGCAGCTGCAGACACAGACCGCGCGCGTGACGGACGACGTGGTGACGCGTGTCAACGATGTGCTGGACACCATCACGGATGCGCAGCGCAGCGACGCGCGCGACCAGGCTCTGCGGCAGCTGGTCGCCAGCGCGCTCGAGCTGGCGCGCCTGTTGGTGGCGCAAAAGGCGGTGTTCCATGTGTTTATGCCGCTCATTGTGCCGCACCAGCAGGTGCTGTTTGATGCGGCGACCATGGAGGATATTGGCGGTGAAGAGGAAGACGACGACGGGCTGTCCCAGCGGGAGATTGCGTGCGTCACGTTCCCAGGCATCATCAAGCGTGGTGACGAGACGGGAAGCCACCTGCAGTACACTAATGTAATCTGCAAGGCTAGGGTTCTCTGTACATCAGAATAAGCAGAAGGGGGAAGGTGTAAATGCAGGCGAGCAAGCAAGCGAGCAAGCAAGCGAGTAAGCAAACAAGGAAGCAAAAAACCAAACAAACAAACATAAACAATCGTATTCAGCCACCCAACCACCGAATGCGTGCTTGTCTAGGCAAGCAGCGGAGCAGAGCCTCCTTGTTTTCTTTTGTCTCCGGCCGCCTTCTTTCTTTGTTCCGTCTTTGGACCCCATCTACTTTTCTCGCCGCGGCCTCCTCGTCAACTGACACCACCTTCCAGAGATATACTGGGGTGGAAACACAGCGAAGCCAGCCAAATATGCAGCCAGGCAATCCGCGACGAAAACCGCCCCCACCCTCCCTTTTGTTCGATGCACATAGGTGTTGGGTGCATGGGGAGTAACGGTTGGTTTGGGAACGGGCCAGCAATCGTGCACCGTCCCAGTGAGCACACACACAACGCAGCAGCGCAGAAAAGGCCGCATGTTTCCAACCCACCTCCATGCACGCTCTTTCATCGCGCCGTCGTTCGCCATGCACGGCAAGTCGCTCGCTCTCGACGGAGGTTTGACCGTGGTGGGCCAATGGTAGCCTGTGCACTCCAGCCCCCGGACGCGCAAACGGAAGACGTAGAAAGAAGGGGGTGTCAAACCATGAAGAAGAGCACCAGAGACAAGAGAGAAGATGATTTGCGAACCGCAGAGCCTCAAATCTCGGGGGGTTCCTTTCCCCCCCACAACTTTTTGCACTTTGCTTTCTATCGCTCTAGGATTCTCTTATTAGCAGCCATGAGAAGGTAGGACAAATCGTCGTCCACCGTCCTCCGCTGTGCCAATAAGGATTCTTTCTTTCCCCTAAGCAGACCAGAGGGTAGGGTTTTCACTATTGTGTGTGTGTTTTTATATCCTTTCTGTTATTGCGTGCTAGGAGCCCGTCTGTCATGTGTGGCAGAAGCATGATTTGGAATTAGCCCTAAACAAACTCACAGAGCACTGGCTTTCAGACGTTGGTTCGGCCGCCTTCTTTTTCTCTGATGCATGTTCTTTGTGCCATGTTGAACACGGATAGATCTTCCGAAGCATGCAGTTGTACACAACCTCGTCTCCTGCCCCTTCAGGGATGAACAGGATATACCACGTAGAAGACGCCTGAAAGAGCTTCGTCGACAACGACGACGATGACAATCAGCACGTATGATTTGGATATGTGATTGACATTGGAGCAGGTCCCTCACGAAGTAAAAAAAACTACCGAGCATCGGGTCACGCGCCCGCCACCAGTGCCCCGGCAGGTATCCGTCTTCGTTGTGCTTGGTCTGTTTTGACATCCGCCTTCAACGTGGTCGACTGTGATTTGAGATTTCAATATAATGAGCCGCACTTGCTGACAATAAAAGAAGAAGGGGATCGGCGGTTTCAGGCGACTTGTTTTCTTTTTTCTTTTGTTTCCTCCTTCACTCGTAGAGAGATAGTTCATCTCCGCCATCTCAAGAGGCCGATTGGTAGTGCCGTCCCTCCGGTTTCCGACTCTTTTCCGTTTCTCAGCATACCGGGGTCTGTGGCAGGCAATTCTTTAGCATCTCTAATTCGCGGTACCAGCGAGCCAGGAGCGATAATTTGTAGAATGGCATTGAAACCCAATTTCGTCAACCCGGTGTCGTCTAGCATGCAGCCCAATCTTTTTTTTGGCTCGGCCGTGAAGAGGGTCTCCGGAAAGCCGACGGTAGCCAAACAATAGAAAGAGAGAGAGAAGCCGAGGAGCGAATATTCCTCCGCGATATCTGCTAGAGACCACGGATTGGGTGTATTTATGTGCACGGTCTGCAGAGAGCATTTGTGTGTCCTATTATCCCGGCGTGTCTGATAACCCAGTAACCGAGATACGCGGACTAACACACCGTTAGTCCTACCTGTCGTCTGTAAGGTGTCAGAGGAGCCGCATGCAGTGTCTAAGTGATGTGAAGGGGTGCTCGTGTGAAGTCGCACGTCTTAGTTCTGTGGGTTTGCCAGTTCGGGGTCGTATCTGCGAACAACGGCAAGACCCCTTTTTGAGTGACGTTCGCGAAGCATTGGTCAAGGTCGAACAATCCTTCTGCCGCAGGCTTGCCGAGAGGCAGTCCCCTCTGTCTCGTCGGCACCGCGGTGTCCTATATATCTTCTGCTTTCTCTTTGTTAGCCTACTTCCTACTTTTCGATTTCCTTTCGATTTCTTCTTTTTACCTTATCAAGCCTCCCAGTTTGCATTTTTTGTCTTTTTCTCTTCGGCGTCCCATTGTCTGGTACTGTATTCCGATCTCCAACCCCTTCACAGCAGTGCCAATCTCCGGTTGCAACTTTCATTCTCGGCTGCAGCTGCACGAGCTACAGAAGCGTGATTGCAGAGCAGAGCCTTTCTTAGATAGCCTCTGGGGTGCGGCCTAATTCAAAAAGAAAGTCGGAAAGTGAATACAACCGTTTTCCATTTCAATTTCGAGGCCCGGTTATTGCTCTCGTAACCGACCGTCTTGTTGTTTCCATTTGTTCTCTTCTTCTTGTCTGTCGGCCTGTTTTGCTTTCTCAGCCCCATAATGGCAACAAGAGATCATGGCAATGCCAGCACTGTGCAGACAGACAGCGACCCCGATGATGCATCGTCACAGGATGGCGACAGCTTCGGAAGCTCACCGTCAACTGTTGACCTAATAAGCCCGGCCGAAGACGATATTGACCTGGAAAATCCGGCCGGGACCAACTGGGTAGGTCGTACTCGGCCACCCCCCAACAACCGCAGCGAAATTCACGCGTGGAGGTCCACGATTAGAGCGAATGAACCTCCCCCGGAAGGCAGTGTCTCGAACGGTAACATATCAGCCCTTATATCTCTGTCTGTCGTTCAAGTTTCACCGCTTTCTAACACATCGAGCAGGTTCGTCGGCATCGGGAAGTAGGGGTGCGACAGAGCAGGGATACCGACGCGGGGATAGCTCCTCAACGACCAGTGCAGACGACACTCAAGTTTGGGACGAGTCTGTCCCCGCCTCCCCCTTGAGCGCTCCGTCCATCGTTGCGAATGGGCAGGAAGAGGGTGGCGGCGGGATTTCAAGCTACCCGCGGTTCGCTGGACAAGAGCCATTCCGATTTCTACCGGATGACGCTCCATCACCGTCATTATCTGATACGCCAAGCGAGCGGTGGGGAAACGAATCCGACGTAGCAGCAGAGTACCCCGTTCCGGAAGCAGCCGCAGGCGAGTCGGCACAGGGCTATGTCCTCCCATGCGAGTTTGCGTTCATCGACGACTGCACGGCGATCTTCCAGCTGCAAGACGAGCACAGTTGGATGTGGCACATCGAGAGCCATATGCGTGAAAAGATACCGAGCGTCTGCAGGTGCTGGTTTTGCGAGGAGTACTTCGATGCCGAAGAGATGCCCGACGAGGTGGCCGATGCAGCCCGCGAGCAGCAGGAGAGCCTGATGCGCCGCCGCGACAACAAACGCCGCACCGCCAAATACGGCACCGACAAAGGTACCCTCCGAAAGGTCAATTTTGAAGACCGGTTGCACCACATCTCCAATCATTTTCGCTATACCGGGGCGACGATTGACGGGGTGGTTCCCGACACGAGCTTGATCGAGTACCTCCGCCGCCACCGGATCATAAGCGACAGCCGATTCAAGCAGATGGGGTTTCCGACGAAGTTCTACCGAGAGAAGGAGGACGGCGAGCGCCGGCGCCAGCGGAAGCCAGGCGATGCAAGCAAAGGAGATAAACAGAAGAAAGGGACCGGCGACAAAAAGGATGGGCATGGGCGAAAGAAGTAGAGGGGGGGTATTAGGAGCAAGCCAAAGCACAAATATTGGAAAGCGGAAGAAGAGAAGAAGAGACGAAGAGAAGGAGAAGAAGCGAAACATACGCTTCGAGGAAGGCGCGGCGTGAAACAAAAGACGCGCAGTTGCCTCGCGGTCCCGCGCACAAGGCTGCCCTGGTCGCAGCTGCCGGAATGGGCCGAAAGTCGAACGTTTTGGCGGTGTGTACGGTGTGTATTACTTGCCCGATTTGGAAGCGACGTCACGGGCCGTTTGTTTGGTTCCCCTTTTTCCTCTTTTTTATCTCGTCGTTTTTCATTTTTCATTTTCCTTTTCTCTTGTTTTTCTTTTCTTTCTTTTTTCTCTACTTCCCCCCTCTGTTTTTTTCTTTCATATTTGCACTCCTCTCACCACCCCCCTCCATTTCTATTGTACTATCGTGTCCATGCTCCCTATTCAGTATTGCTTGTTATTTCTTGCCCGCGGAGACCGTCGGCAACGACCGGCACGACAGCCGGCGGCTCTATCTTGCAGGTTGGGCCGTCCCGGTTTGTTTTTTTTTTGTTTCGTTGGTTTCTGCAATTTCTGTCGAGTGCGCGAGATGAACGGTATTGTTTGCTTACGTCGTCCTTTTCTGTCTTTTGGTGCGTCGCTCTGTTGGGTTGTTCAACGCGTTAGCTATCAGAATGTCTCTTCCCTGTTGAGTTGTCCTATTGGATCCCCCCATTGGTTTCCCCCTTTTTTTCACTTGATGAGACTCATGCCTTTCCTTGTTTTCCCTTACCCTGTTCGTGTCTTGAATTTTAACGCTATCCGTGTTCGCCTCTACTGGAAAGAGCACGAAATTGAATATTGAGTAGGAAGGAGGCCGGACCAAGAATGAAATTGCGTTGTTGAAATAGGTCGGATAGCAGAGCTAAATATACGATTACGTTTCTCATTCTAAAACGAAAAGGCAGAAAAACCTGCGCAAAAAATGACCCAAAAAATACAAAAACATGCATCTTTCCCGTCCCTCTGTTGCCCTTCCTGTCCAATAGGATCAAGAGGACACGATTCATGCCCATACAAGAAGCAGGGCGTAAGGCACCTCCCTATTTTTATCGAGTGTCGGGGCAAAAAAAAAAGAAGAGAAAAACATCGGGCAACAGTTCAGCCAATCTGGGAAAACACAGAGCCGGCCATGCACAATGAATGGAGACCGAAGACCAGCGTCTTGCTACCCAAGTGCGTTTTTCCATTTCCTCACTTGCTGCTTCCTCCTCTTGTTTTCCCGGTGTTTTGCCACGTCCCTTCCCTTTGTGTGTGTGCGTGTGTGTGTGCTCGCGAATAAATAAAGGAAATGTTGTGCTGGCGTCGTTGGCTGTTTTGTGAGCTCATACAGACAAAGCAGGCGTGCGCTTTGGTCTTTCCCTGTCTCGGCGAAGTCGGTCGCTGAAATGTATGGCTCGAAACTCAATTTCTCTTACCAATAGACACATCGAGAGGTGGAAAGAACAAATCGCTTCGATTTCATGTCTGCTTGCCTGCCACGCGATATATCCATATAATCTACATGTCTGCATGTGCTCTGCTCCGTCTATATGCAACCCCCCTCCTCTCCTCTTTTCTACTCTACATCGCTGCTATGCAAAAAAAAAGAAAAAAAAAGACACGAGGATCGCTTCGTCTTCCTTTCTCATCAGTGGAAGTCCGCCTCGACCCGCCCGTAACGTACACCGTCCACCTTCAGCTCAAACCCCAGTCCCGCGCTGTCCACGACCATCTCCAGCGTGAAGTCGAGATTGTCAAATTCGACGCCGCGCGTCGTCGTCAGCCGCGTAAACAGGCTGCGCGGGACAGCGCTCAGGTCGGTCGTCAGCGTGCAGACGTGGATCAGGTTGTTGTTATTGTTGTTGTTGGGGGCGTCGTCGCCGCCTATATCTTCACTACCGCTATTCTTTCCAAAGAGAGCGCCGCCGCCAATGCCGCCGCCACCGCGGGTATAAGACTCGGGCGGCTCGTCGGCGGCGCAGGCAACGAGGTCATCCGTCACGACAAGCGACTGGCCGGGGCGGAAATTGCGGGTGTAGTGGAACGCGATAGGCGAGAGCGGCGAGATGGAGTCGCCCTTGGCAATGTGCCACTGCATGCGGTCAGACACCATCCAGCGCTCCCACAGCGGAGACCAGTAGCGCTCGCTGACGGCGTGCTTGGCCTCGTCATAGACGGTGGCGTAGGAGGTGCCGTAGTGGAAACGTGCACGGCGCGACAACACCATGCTGCCCTCGAGTCCGCGAAGCACGGCACCCCGCACGACGGCAGTCCAGGCGTAGACGGGCTGCATGACCTCGATGGGCGGGGCTGGAATGCCGCCGTTTCCGCCGACGCCATCACCGAGGCTGAGATTCGCAATGTCCAGGGACGCCGCGGCCGCATGCGTTGGCCGCTCGCTGTAGGGCGGCGGCGGCAGCTGCGACGAACCCGTGCCGTGGCTGTTGAGGCCGCCCATCAGACTACCGCCAAAATGGTTCTTGAGGCGCCTGTACAGGTAGTCGCTCTGCCCAAAGCCGCCCACCAGGATGATGCCGGACACGATGCCACCGTTGGCGCGCAGCTTGTCGACCTGGCCCTGGACCAGGTCGCAGACTTCTTTGACAATGGGCTCGAAGATCTCCTGTACCTGCTCGGCCGTCATGACCAAGAAGCCCGAGTCGAGACCGGCCTCTTCATCGTCGGGAAGGCCGGGAAACCTGGGGGAAAGATGAGTACAGGTGATCGGACTTGAATTTAAGCTAAAAATAAAACCGAAGAAGGAAAATACTCACGGAATGTTGACTTCCTGGTGCTCGTCTTCGTTAAAATTGCGCTTGACAAACTCCTCAAAGTAGCGCAGCCCCATCTGCCAGGTCTTGCTCTTCTTTGTCTTCATCTCGTCGAAGCGGCTCTGGCCCAGCCGCCGGCACACGTGCTCCTCGAAGCGATAGTTGAGAAAGGCGCTGCCGCACAGCCCGCCCGTACCCACGGCGGACTCCTCGACACGCAGCGGCTTCAGCGAGATGATCTTGTACGCGATCAGGTCGACGGTGCCGCCGCCGCCGTCGCACACGATAAAGTTGTCGCCGACGTTGAGGTGATTCGGCTGGATGGCCTTGAGGGTGTATACGGCGGCGGCCTCGGGCTCGCTGATCATCTGGATCGACGAGCGGTCGCCCATGCCCGCGCGCTCGGCGGCCAGCAGTGTCGTGTTCTTGGCGGCGTCGGACCACACCGCCGGGCACGTCAGCACAAAGTCGACGCGCGTCGACGCCATAAACGACGCACCGTACCGCCGCGACAGAGTGTCCATGGTGTGCCGGTACACCTGCGTAAGGTAGTCGGCGACGGCGTCGACGACCGTCTTCTGGTACCGGCTCAGCTGGGCCGCCGTCTCGAGTGGGCTGACGTAAAAGGGCAGTTTCTGCGTGCGGTCGAGGAATAACTTGATACAGCGCAGTCGCGACTCTTCGGGTTTGAACTGGAAGCCCCAGCGCACGGTTGGTTCCGTACCCGGCGGCGCATTGGCCGGCAAGTCGTATGTCATCTCGGTGGGCACCTTGTCGGATGTGATGCCGTTGCCGCCCGGCCACGTCTTGATGATCTCAATATCGTCTGGCATGGGCGTGTAGACGGCAGCGACACCCGAGAAGGTCGTGCCGAAATCAACGCCCACAATGAGGCGGTCCGTTGGCGGCGTAAATTCACGGACGGGCTCGCGAACGGGGCCGTGGATGGCTTCTGCCGCAGATGGCGGGTTCGCCGTTGCGCCGTTCGATTTGACCGCGGCAGCCGCGGCGGCTGCCAAGGTTGCGGCTGCCGCATTGGTCGGATTGGAGTGGAAGAGGGTGGAGGCGGAGGTCGGGGCGCTGGGTATTAATGTAGGTGCCGGGGACAGAGATGAGGACGTCGGAGAAGAAGAAGAATAGCTAGCACCGATGCCACTGTTGCGCGCGCCACTAGCTTTGGCAGCGGCCTGGTTCGCCGCCAAGGACGCCGCCGACAACGACGTCGGGGTCAATAGCAGCGACGAGGACGACGACGACGACGAGGCATGGATTCTTGGCGGCGGCGGCGGCGGCGGCGGCGGTGGTGGAGGCGTCGATGTTGCTGCTCCGGCCGCCGCTGCTGCTGCTGCCGCTGTTGCTCCTCCGAGTAATGGCGGAAGCGGAGGCGGTGGTGGTGTGGGTATGGGTGCTGGCGATGATGTGTACGTCGCAAAGTAGCTGCTGCGGGCGTCCCTAGACCGCTGGGCCGGCGGAGGGGGCGGCCGGAGGGGGCCCCCGCTATTGTTCATGCTGAGACGGGAGCGGAGGCTGCGACGCTGGCGGTGTGATGTTTCAACGCCGGTTCTCTGTCTCCTCCGGTGATAGGATAGTGAGGGTGAGGACCGAGCGAGAGACCTAGTGAGACGAACGAGGCCGTCGACGAGGGGAGCAGAGAGGGGGGTCCAAGGTCGGTCGTTTCCCCTCCGCTTTTCCCTCCTAGGATGACCGTATCAGAGGCAGAAGAGGTGCGGCAGCCCAATTGCAGGTCTGAAGGCCTCGGTTTGAACGAAGGAAGGCTGCCACAGATGTAATAGAAGGGACGCGAGAAAGGAAGCCGAGGCCGTGGGCCGTTGGAAACAGTATGTGAGAGGGAGAACGAAGGAGGGGGGAGTTCCGCCGGGCTGTCCTTCCCGTGCCTGGCACTATGTGCTAACAAGCGGAGTTCTGGGAAGGCGCACGCAAAAAAAGACGGGGCGAACTGACCAGGCTGACTGGCGGGGTTCTCTAATGGGACGGGCCTTGCGGAGGGCCAAGCGGGCAACACCAGCAATTGGCAGGAAGAAAAAGCTGAAGTCTGGGGACGAAGGAGAAAGGGGAGAGGAAATGGGAGAAAATGGGGGGAAAGGAAGAGAAAGGAGAGAGGAAGAGATCCGGCGCAACAAAAGATTGCCTGATTGCCAGTATTTTGTATTCTTGCGTGCCTTGCCAGGCACCCGCCAAAACGGCAAAACGCCAAAAAGCCATGAAGCCAAAAGGACAAGAAAGACAGGAGAAAGGCTTGTTCCTGGCCTGGTCTTGTTGCCCATCTTGGTTGGGTTAGATTGGTGCTCTGCTGCATAAGTACTTGGGCTTGTTTTTGTTGCTGCCTGGCCAGCTCAACTGCGGCTAGCTGCTGTTTTACGCGCTCCAGCAGCTTCTGCTCGGTAATAAAGCTTATGGGGGAAACGAGCCAGCAGGCGGCAGCCAAACAAGCTGCGCCCCAAAACACGGAGGACGGAGCAGCAGAAGCAGACGAAGGCGAAGAAGCACAGCCAAAACAGGAGAAGGCTGATAAGGGCAAGGCTCCGAGCTCTGCATCCCAGTCCAAACCGCAATTGATACCAAACGGCGCCAAAATAAGAGCAAGCCATAGCGGACTCTAGCCTGTTTCTGCTTACAGTTTACTTCACAAACGAGAGAGCACAAAATGGAACCAAAATATAGATTGAAGGATCTTTTTCATTTGCTTGAGAAATAGTTCAAATTCGAGCATTCCCCGATAGTCAAACACCGTCCAAAAACAGAAAACAGTCAGCTCCATTTCCCGTTGTAAGTTGTCAACAGCCCTGCCTGTTGTAATAAGTAGAAAGAGAATGAATGCATCCCGCAAGAGCAGCGTAGAAATGTGTCTCGTCTTTCGAGCATTCCAGGCTCCCAGATCAACAGAGGCACAACTCGCTTTGGCCCTCGGTGGTGCGAAATAAAAAGGTGGTAAGGAGGACAAGACGGAGAGGGAGGAACCATTCCGTGGACAAACGAGCAAGACGAGAAACAAATGAGTAAGGATTCCTGATATCGACAAAGGAGAACAAATGAAATAAAATGAAATGCAGGAAAATCCGCTTCGGCGAGGAGAACCGGATTACCGGTCCGGCGGTGGTCAGACAGAGCGAGCCATCCAATCTATGTATGTATATATATATATATAAGAGGATATGACAAAGTAACAAAAAAGAACTTCCGAGGGACGAAGGGGGGTATTTGCAAAGCTGCTGAGTTTCTTGTTCCGGTGGAGCAAGGTAATATGAAAGCGAAAAACGAAAGAGAAGATAGAAAATGAGATCGCCATGTCGCTGTAGCTATCTGAATCCGAACACGAAGGGACATTGCTTGTCTCGCGTCGATGTGGGGGGTATGTGCATTGTGCAAGAGAAAAGTAAGCGGTCGAAAACATCAACCCCAGCAGTCTATATAATCCGAAGACAAAACAGCAAAAGCAGCAACAGCGAGAAAGTTGAAGAAGCAGTGTCAAAGACGTGTACGATTATAGCGCATCCTCAGCCAACTGAGAAGAAAAATGAACAAGATTGGAAACGAAACAAAACAGTATAAAGGAATGAATAGCGAAAAAAATCATGAGCACCCGTAAGAACACCGCCAGATGACCGGATAGATGAGAAGAAACGAAAATGAAACTTTTGTCTGGAGTGCTGAAAACCGCCAACAAAAGCAAAGCATGACAAAAAAATATTCGACAAAAGAAAAGCTGTATATATAGGAAAAGTCTAGGTTTGGAGTCTAGAACCTGTTGCTCGCGGCCCAGATGCTTGCAGATGCCGAAGCAGCCCAGTCGCCCTCGTCATAGGGAGGCGTGGGCCACTTATAGTCCGCAGCCTTTTTGCTGAGATCCAATGGCTTGGGTGTGACGGCCTCGTTGCTGTCACCAAACAAGACGTTGTGGCCGCTGGCCGAGGGAGACGGTGTTGGGTATGGGTTTGAGATAGCAATGTTGCTGACGGATTGCCGCAGAGCGGGCTTGCCGTCCTTCTCTAGCCGCTTCATGGCCCGATTTGTAGAGTGAAGGACCTCGTCCAGCAGCTCGTCCTCCTCGTCGGGAGCATCGTATTGATGAACGCCCTGGGTCGCCTGTGCACGCCGTGTGCGGCTTGAGATCGGGCCTCCGCCACTACGGGCAGCAACAAGGAGGTTGTCGACTGAGCGGGGGTGGTGGTGTGGCAGTGAGTGATGGCGCTTGAGGTTAGTTGTACCCGCCATCGAAAGGCCAACTGAGCTACCCATTGTTGACGACGAAGTCAGATTTACCGAGGAGCTGTGTGCAGGAATCGTAGGCATATAGCTGACTGCCTCGCCTGCATAGCCTTGGTGGCCGCTTTCGCGCAATGCTTTATCTAGCGAGTCGTATGTGTTGTCCTTGGGAAGAGGCGCGGGTGCCTGCACTGGAACAGCCATAGGCATGTACGGCTGCTGCTGCTGAGGGTCAAGAACCATAGACGAACGGTTGCTTGCCCACGGACCACAGCCTGGTTGCACTTCCATCTCGTCGTATGCTGGCGAGATGGGTGTCTGGTGCCGGCCAGAAAACCGCCTAGCCCGCTTCCGCAGGTGGGAGAAGAAGCTCTCTTTGTGGGCACTCGGGGGGGAGACGAGGCCCGTGTTGCCGTTGAGGGCTTGCTCGGCTTGCTGGCGGTGTAGGTCGGCATAGTGGTTTGTGCTCGAGGCCACAGACAGCTGCCGACCAATCTTCTTGGGTGTTTTGTCCTGGTACCGCCCGGCGCCGTTCGCGTAAGCATCGTTGTACATAGGTGTCCGGTTGTTGGCCTGGGCAGTCACAGCATCAGATAGGGGTGAGATAGGACGAATTGTCGGAAGAATTGGCATTGGAGCAACATTGGACGGTCCGTTGGTCCAAGTGGTCCGCTTGCTTGCAGACGTGCGCACTTTAGGCAAGGTGGCCTCGGCCGAAAGAATATTTTCCGGTGCAGGTCGAGGGGCTATTGGTGCAGGAGAGTCGGTCAATGGCGCAGCCGACACGGGAGCCGGTGCGGGCACTAGTACCCGCGCTGGTACCTGAGCTTGGGAGGGAATTGGCGCTGGAGCCGCAGCAGGTGCTGCAGCTGGTGGGGAAACCATAGTGGACAGCGGAGCAAGAACAGCAGCAGGGTCTTTCGATACGGCGTTTGCCGGCTCCGTAGTGGGCTCGGAGCGCCCAATCAGTGACTTCCGGAACCACGACTGCTTTGTTGAGGTCGGAGTCGACGACGACGAGTCCTTGGAGGAGCGGCCCAGATCAGACTGCTTTCGACCAAGAATACGCGAAGCAGACGACTTGGGGCGCAGCGGATCGACAGCATCAGTGAAGTACTCATGAGCGAGCGCCTGGGTAGAGGTGGGCCGCGCCTTGGGATCCCACATAAGACACCAGGTCACAAATTGACTGAGCGATGCCGGCCACTGCGGCGCCTGCAAAATGGTGTCCATAGCATGTGGCGCCATCTTTGGAAAAGAGAAGCCCAGCTTACCAGCAAGGCGTGAGCCTTCCCGCCAGTCACCGCCACCAACACGCTGGCCAGCCTTGTTATACCAGTTACCAGGGCTGCCCATAATTTCACAGACGCGCCAAAGCTGGTCAACCTCGTTGACACCAGGGAAGAGCGGTTTTAACGTAGCAACTTCGACAGCCATGGCGCCTACGGCCCAGATGTCGACAGGTGCCGAGTACTCGCCCGCGCGAAGCAGAACTTCGGGTGCACGGTACCACCGCGTGGAGACGTAGGTGGTATAGGGTAGCTTCGAGTGCGTTTCACGAGCGAGCCCAAAATCGGCGATCTTAACGGTGTAGGAGGGGGGTGTTGAGGGAGGTGTCACCAGAGCTGAGTAACGGCGGAACGAGTTGGATGTCTCTTGGTGGCCAGACGAAGAAACGAGAATGTTTTCGGGCTTGATGTCACGGTGAAAGAAGTTGTGAGCGTGGATGTGCTCGAGGCCCTGCATGATTTGGAAGAGGATGCTCTTGACGCTGGCGTTGTCGAGACACTTGTGGTCCCTTGCCTTCATCAGCTGGTAGAGATTGCCCTCCATGTACTCCATGCAAATGTGAAGCTTCTTGGTGAACGGATCGAGGAAGATGTCGAGGGCGGGTACGAGATGCTGGTGCGGCGGCAGGGTGCGGAGGAAGACGACCTCGCGAAGCTCCAGGCATGGTGTGAACGACTGGAACGTTTTCTTCATAGTCTTGATAGCGATCACTGTTCCGCGGCGAGCAACATTGGAGCCTGCACCACGCACACGGGCCAGAACAACACTGCCGAAACTTCCATCGCCAATCTCCTTCAGAACCTCAAATCGTTCTTCGAGAGCCATTGTGTTCGCGGTGTGGTGGTGGCTTGAAGAGCCCCGGTGTGTGAGGTCGTGCGTAACAGCCATAGCGGAAGGTCGAGAATGGCGAAGAGATACAAACGTGCCAGTATCAAAAAAGACGCCGGAAAAGAAACCGGCAGTCGAGAAAAGGAGCGAAATGGTCGGCAGCGGCGACGGGTGCTGCGTCGACTCGAGAAACGCGGAAGAATGGTAACGTTTGGGAGGGTCTAGAGAAGAGAGGGAAACAATGTTAGAAGCACAGTCGAAGACCTCAAAGGGGGGACACATCAGTGTGTGACGAAGGGTACTGTGAGAGACATACTTAAATCCCAAAGCTGGAAGCTCTTCTAGGAAAAGAGCTAGCTTGCGGTTTCCTGCACATCCAGACTGATTTTCTGGGACGACTTGCGACCGTATGGGGTTGGACAGAGGATTGGATTGGGTGGTCTGCGAAGCTCGTCGAGAGCAAGGGGAAAACAGAGCGGAGCGAGCGGCGAGCGACGAGAACGAGAAGAACGAGAAGAACGAGAAGAACGAGATGGACGAGAAGAACGAGAGGCAGCGAAAGAGAGACGCGCTGTCTGATTGACCGGCGGCCTGATTGGAGCGGGAGCAATAGCGACGGTCGTCACGAAGAGCGTTCGTTGGCGGTAGGAGCTGGCATTCGGTTCGATAATGAAGCTATTGGGGGGGTGGAGGAAGAATGAGACCGAGAAGAGAAAGCGAGAAAGCAGGCAGGAGATGGGACGTGAAAGGCAGCACAGAGAGAGGCTGCGGAGGTACGGAGGGGAAGGAACAAGCCGCTTTGAGGCACAGGATGTGAGGGAAGGAGGAAACGAGAAAGAGAACGAGCAAAACAACAAAATAAAACAGTAACAATAAAAGAAAGTATCAAAAGAACGAGGGAGAGGGGACTGCGCAGAAAGGATAAAAGAGAGTAGAAAAGGGAAGGAAGGAAGGGGGTGGATGATTTGCCAGTGAGGGAGGAATAGGAGAGGGAAAGGAGCGTTTGATTGATTTCCTGGGATATGGCGAGAGATTGGGAGGCAGTACGGAGCATTAGGGGGGGGGTGCGTGGAAAAAAGAAAGAAGCAGTCGCAGCAAGCACCATTGGGCGAGGGCCGCTCCTTCTTCCCCTGAAGACGCAGATGGGGTACTTGCTTCATGCGGAGGGGAGAGGGCGAGCGACGGGTACCCTCGATTCACACCGGCTCCCGTTGGAGGAAGTTAGAAACGGTCAACCTAGGAATAAAATTTAATAGAAAATAAATAGAGAAAATATAAGAAGAAGAAAACAGCGGGGATCCCTACTCCGTCCAGCAATGGCTAGTGTCGCTAGTCCGCCCCATGGGCAATAAACAGCGTACGACGCCCTGCGTCAGAGGCGCTAGCAGAGTGGAAGGAGCTCCTGGTACGCAGAAATGCGACACAGGGGGGCTCAGTCAGGCAAGTCCCAGCACACGGTCAAAACGAGGAAGGAACGCCGCCAGGTCTGGCACAATACGGCCTACAGAGTATCTTATTCTTACTGAACTCAACACGCTGGCCGCCCTTTTTCTTGTCCCTCGCGTCTGCGCCGTCACGCCTGCCCCCTAGGAATCCGGTACACTGAATGCGCCGGCAGCAGCAAGGTAAGATGCCTGTCAGATACCGCGTTAGCGCTATGCGGTTCCGGGGCTAGTGCGCGCCCAGGCGGACGGGCGGTCTGGACACTGCCGCGCTGGCGAGCGACGGACTGCCTTTCTTGCCTGGTCGCGCGCGTGTTGAATGCTTGGAGAAAAAGACGGTGACTGGTTTCCCTGCGTGTCTGTCATGTTGTTTTTCCTGTTCCGGCACTACTTTACTCACATGCGAGGCGCAACTCTGCAATAAAAAATGGCGAAAAGAAAGTGGCACGACTGGGACTTTGCTAGCGGACGAGAGGCCTGTTGGGGGGCTTAAGAAGTGCTGTAGAACGAGAAAGTAAGTCTGCCGGAAAGTAAGATATCTTACTGCGGAACCTGCAGAGATTGCCAGGCATTGCTGGAAATTGAGAGGGACAGCAAAGGACCTATCCAGAAGAGCGGCCCCAGGGCAGCGGACAAGAATGGAAACGCCGAATCCCAGGCCTGGTTGTATCCCACGCAACGCGCCGCGAAGGAGGCGACGCGCCGAAGAAAGGGAAGGCACGAAACGCCACACCATCAAACAGATACAGAGCAATACGCAGAGGCGGCTGTTTGTCAGAGGTGGGCGTCCGGAGTAGAATAATGACAATCTACAGGTAATACGCAGTACGGGACCGGGCAGGAGCCATTACGAGAGGGATACCTGGCCGCTGGGCAGATTGCGGTGAGAGCGCAAGTACAGTCGCACTCTGTAATACCCTCCGCGACGGATGCACGCCCGCGAAAGAAATTTGGCCCCGTCCTTAGCATGAACGAAAGAGGCAGGGGAGGAAAGGGGCCAGACGAGAAGGGAAGACAGCCGAATTGGCGACTGGCCAATCTCGCTAGCCACTTTTGGGACGGCAAAGCAAAGGAGAGGGACACAGCAGAGGATGCTGCGTTCTGTCTGTGGGCGCGCTGTTGGCAAGCAGCAGCTCTCAACCCGTTCTGTGTCTGCTCTCGTTGCTGGGCGCTGGCGCGAAGAGTCATCGCGATGCCGATGGCAACGCCGCATTCAAATGGTTGTCGGTTGCAACCTGTCTGCTCTGCTGTCTGCTTTCTGTTTTTTCTGCTTGCGTTGACATGCTCGTTTGTTTTGGTGCTGGGGCAGATGGGGCGAATAAGACGGAGAGGCGGCGGCGGCGGACGGCAGAAGCCTTCTGGCGCTGGAATGCGTTGGTGTGTCGGGAGCGTCGGACGGGGCAAGTGGGTGTCTTGGGTGGTTCTTGCCACACTAACCCCTACAGAGTACTTGTACGTATCTTAACACAGCCCATTCCAGACGACGTAAGCCAGCCCAGACTCGCCGTCCGGTCCCTTTGCCGTGCCTTTTCGCGGCGGCTGTCTCGAGTGGCCGTTTGATTTCTGCGTCTTTTTCATCCATCCCTCTTTTTCTCTGCATTTCTTCCCTTCCTACGAGTGGCCCTGCATAAAGGAGCACATCTCGCGTGGACTATTGGCGGGCCACAAGGAAATGGAGCAGGATGGCACAAATGGAGAAATCCAGAAGGGAAAGGGGGGCCCAAAGAGGCCATACAGACGCCACGGACAGAGCGACTGTGGCTAAAAACGGGTGGCATAATACTGGGAAAAGTGGGCTGGCCATGCATCCGTCGCGGGAGCAGGCCGTGGAAAAGGGGACCAGACGGGGAAGGAGCAGGGAAAGGGACCATTCGAGCCATCGTCACAACAGGTGAAGATGCGCACGCAGTCAGATACGGGCCGCCTATCAGGTCCAGTCGCACGTCGGAGAAACGACCATGAATCGCAGTGTGCCCCGACAGGTGCTCTTGCATTCTGCCAGTCATATGCCATCAAACCGAGGAAGGAGCGACGTTCTGGCGCGAGCAAAATCATGCGAGGGGCAGTCGCGAAGAACGCAAGTTTCCTCTCTACGAGCACAGTAATTATATTATTACCGCATCGGCGTGAAACGGAACGCTTCTCTGGCTCTCTCTCTCTCTCTCGTTTCCCCATCGCGCTTTCCCAACAGAGGAAGTGACACAATTTTGTGCGGGAGGCACTGCGTCAGGGGCACACACTCGCCACTCCGCAGGCACAGCTTGCCGTGCAAGGTACCGCCCGTCCTTTTCCTGTTTGGGCATGGGTCGGCGCTGCTCGTTTTGGCAGCTCTCGGGGCGGAAAGGGGAATATACGGGGAACGGTGTGCGGCGTGAGTAAAAGCAGCAGAGCTGTGAGGAGAGCTCAGGCCGACCCATTTTTAGTCAGCTTTTTGCAGGTGCTTCAGAAGCTGTTTTGTCCGCCTCGTCTTTGTCGAGCCTGGGGGGATCGTCTGCATCTGGCCGCCGTGCCTCTTCTATTAATCGCTCCTGCTCGTACCCATGGTCGTTTTCGCCTATCGCCTCGTCTGTCACCACAACTGTCTCGCCTCAGTCACCCGCAGAAGAAATCCCGCGCGAACAAAAGAAGACGCATCCTTGCTGTCTTCTTGTCTTTCTGTTTTTCTGAGATATCTCGCGCGCCGCATTCGCCTCGCCCGGAATACATCTCTTCTTGTCTTGGATTGCCATCCTCGTTGCATTCGGCAGATTGCCGCCACAACATACGTCGTAAGTCGCCTGTTGACGCGTTTGATAAGAGGGCAGGGTACATGTACTTTAAGACTCTACGGGAAATGCGCCCCGTTTCCCTGTACCCAGGACGCGCACCCTGGTAAATGGCTACTTTATTTGGCCGCTGCGCAGACCGCTTTTGAAACGCTGACGGCAGCCGACCCGAAGAATAAAGCAGAGAGGAAAAAACTCAATCTGTAGCGTCCTGCCGGGAGTCTGAAAATTTTACGCGGTAAATTAGGGGTGAAGAACCTAGCCTGAAACGGCGGTTCAGACAGGGTAGACAATTAAAATAGGGACGGAAAAAAGAGGCGAGGGAAACAGAGCGGGCTGCGAAAATATTCTGATGGCGTTCTTCTTTGCCCGAGAGCTTCTGGAATGCAGACGTGAAAAGGACTGACAACAGTACCGCCGGCTGCTCTGGGGATGCCGGTCGCCTGGACATATCCTAGCTGAAAGGGAGAGAGAAAGCGCCTTGTATCAATGAAAGGAGGAATGCATCCCATCGGCCCATCCAGCGGCCTTCCCACGGAGGCAACCGCCCCGGCAGCCCTCTTGTCTACGAGACCCGCATATTTTGCTTCGTATAGCCTCGTCTGAGCATCTCAGCAGATAGGAGACAAATCACAGCCGACAAAATGCCAATAGTTCCTGACAGGCGAGCTGACCTGCGATGCAAGGGATGGCGACAGTCGTCTTCTTTCGGGAGGCGAGGGGCGCCGCCTCCACCTCCGCAAAAATGTCTTGGAATAGCATCCCAGCGACCGATGTGGCAGAGATCGCCTCTGCTTTGTGCTCAACGCACGAGCCTCGAGACAAGAAAAAAGGGGGGTTGCGAGCAATGCTTGCTTCGGCGTGCGTGCGTGTGAACGTAGTGTGTGATGTGATGGACCTGGATGCATGTTTCGTTCGTTGGATGCGTGTGCGCACCCTCCTACATGCAGGAACATCTACTCCAGACGTGGGTGCCGCTGAACAGCAGAAACAGCGCGCTTCTGCGCCGCGGGGAGAAGAGAAGATGATGTGAGGGCAGGCCAGGATCAGAAACGTCCCTAACGCAGCATTCTACGTTGACATCCTTTGGTTCGCCTGGCCTCGCAGTCTATCAAGACGTTCATGCAGAAGAGGGGAAACGCAACCAACGAGGCAATAATACCACAGTAGAATGATACGTCGTGAAATTATCTGGTTCGGTTTTGGGGGGCTCGTGCTTGGATTTGGTATTGCCCTTTTTCTCTGTCCGGCGACTCTCTCTTCAAGAAAAAAAAGTCCGTGTTTCGTTTTTCTTTTCTTCAACTTATTTCCCAATTTTGTCCCTCTCCAATCTCCTTTTCTCGTTGTCTTCTCTCCACTATGACCAGGGTGCTAACAGGGGAAATAGGGGGGAGGGGCTTTCTTGATCCTTACCAGTCCAGCGGGAGGGGAGAGAAAAAAAAGGAGTCCTTCTGGCAGTGTTTCTTCGAGAAACCATTCGTGCGAAACCAGGGAAGGCAAGCCAACTTGTTTTGACGCAACATCGACCTGCCAGTAGAAAATCCTTCACCTTCCCCCCCCCCTTTGTCTGTCCAGTCACACATCTGTAGTCCAATCACAAACTCTGTGCCAAACATAACGGCGTAGCAAAACAGCCTTCAAGAGGCCCAACAGTGTGGTCCAAATCCCCGTGCCCTGCCTCATGAGCAGTGTCCCAATGCGGTGTTTTTGTCACAGCCCATGTTCTCGGTTTTGGCCTCTCTTCCCTGGGTGGCCTTGGGTCTGTTCCTCGACGAACATGCCCGTGTGTCAGGAGCAAATAGAGGAGAATTACTCGTGGCGCCAGGCAATGGGGGGCCGTTTCAACAGCTTGCACATAGTTTATTTTATTATCAAGATGTCATCGTAATATGCCAAAAAGATAACTTACAATAAGCAAGGAGGGTTTGTATCGACTGAGGGTTGATGAGAGAGCAAGTCTTCTCAATCAGGTAAATTTTGTATTTTGAAGGACAAGCATCTCGTCGTTCTCTCTTGTCTGTGTCGCTGCTAACCCTTCTTTCCCCTGTTATGTTGGTCTTTCTCTGTTTTCTCCGCGGTATGCGTCTTAACTTTTTCGGTTTGAAAAAATCCATCATTACCCGTCGCTATTTTTATTATTATTAAGAAAATATTTAAAAATACTAAAACGTAAAATTATAGGGAAAACTCAAGTCCTTTCCGTGCTTTTCTATTTCCCCCGTCCATGGTATAAGACCGGATCACAGCCCACACATAAAGTACACCGGGGAAAAAAGGATACACTTTCATGCGTCTTCAAGCGGGTCTCACAGCAAATAGTTCATCCCTCTGCCGTTCCAAGCGGGCGTCATTCCAAGGTATAAGAAATAGGGATATAGATATTTGCTATGCGTACTCCGTAGTAGGAGGCCAGTTATAGCAGAGGCCCCCGGCTATTGACCGCTCTCTGCCTTTCCCCTTCCCCGTCTTGTTTGAAGCGTTTCTGCGGCGCTTCATCTTTGCGGTCCTTTTGCCCCAAAAGGAAAGTCATAATTGAGAAAGAAGAACGAGACAGCACATGCGGGATATCGGCTCTGGGGGTAGAAGATGGGAGTGAAGCATAGATTTTATCTCCGTGGCATTTTTTGGCATATGGCATTTGGCGTATAATGAAGTATTTAATGTCCGGCAACTTGACTGTTATGATATTCTTCGTCGACCGTTTCGTCGTCTCAGCCGACTGGCGAAGATGGGAAATATTCTAGCTCATTTTCAATAGGTAAATGGTGTTTTTGCCTGCGAGACGGGTCTCAGTTCTCTAGAAATGTGTTATTGAGTTTGTTAGGATGGGCAAAAGGACCAGTAGTATATGCAGGGCCATATGACGCATGTAAAGAGGCGAATACATCAGCGATAAAATAAAGAAAACGTCCAATACAGTTGATTATACACATTACACATGCGCTGCGCTGCATACAAGATAATTGTTCAAAAGAGGCGACAATTCTAGGATATCCAACAATGAAACAGAAGGGGCATACACAAAAAAACAAAAACAAAGATATTCTTTCCTTCGATAAGCCATACCACCAGAAAAAAATGCGTTTCAACTTGCATCCCATAGCTATGAATATATAGCTCCCTTTCGCTTTGCTCGCTTGTAACAAATTTGCCAAAGTTGGTCACGTTTGATTGTTGGCTGGTAAGTATACTACAAGTATTGCCGAGTTGTCCAAAAAGATGGGGGGAAAAATGGAACGGAGGCAAGGCACGAAAAGTACTAAATGCAAAATCGAGACGTGGCTGAACTTAATAATCGATGAGACGCAATTTCTTGCCAATGTCACGGCGCCGAGATGCAAGCTCCGACGGTTTGGGTTCGCCCGTGTCGAGGCTCTCGTTCCGAGCCTTGAGTGCCTGCAGCAGCATGCCAGCATCGAAAAAGCCGTCTGAGGATCATATTAGTAAACATAATCAACCCAAGACAAAATTATACGACTAGACGAATAATGACTTACATCCTCCGAGTTCATCGTCCTCGCTCATGGTAACGCTGTCGGTCGTGGGCGACTCGGAGCCGCCGGCCTTTATGGACTTGACCATCTCGCCACCCGTAATGAGGCGGCCGCGGGACTTGATGCGGTTGGCAGGGCGGGGACGCATGTGGTCAATCTCACGTGCGCGCGACTGCTGCTTGGAGCCAGAGCCTGAGCGGCGGCTCGTGATGCGCAGAATGCGTCGGATCTCGAGAAGGTAGCTCTCGAGAGTGTCGATGAACCGCTTGGTTTGGCGGTGCTTGCTCGAGACGCAAACGCTTATACCGTCGTCCTTGATAATATAGCCGATGCCGAAGCCATCGCCTGACACGGGTCCAAAGCCGAATTGGCGCAGGGATGGGTTACCGCAGTTCGAGGTGGACAAAATCGTGTTGTTCAGCCTGTCCCAGCCGCCATCCATGAAAATCGACGGCATGTTCTGCTGGCTGTTTTGTCGGGACGTGTTGCTGTCGCCACGTGCCCGCATAGTCGAGTTGTCCCCGTCCGTACCCGTTGTACCACCCGGCGGTGGGCTCAGGCCTCGATCTGACCCGTACGGGCTTGCGTAGCCGGCGCTGCTCACGCCCGTGGAGCTGCTCAGCTCGTCATCAGCGAGCCGCTGCCAGAGGCAATAGAGGGCGTACAGGTGGCGGTCGCAGCCTTCGGCCTTGGCACATTCACGCGTAGAGTTGGTATGACGCTGGCAGGCACGTCGCAGAGCTTCCACCTTGTGCTCGGCCTGGTTGTCGGCCCAGAAAGTCTGCACAAAGTTCACAGAATCCTCAGATACGCTGCGAATGGCCTCGGTACGGCCGTGCAGGAAAACCTTGGTCATGGCAGGCTCGTACGTACACTCCACTCGGCCGTACAGACCGTAGTAGGCAGCCTGGAAGGCCATCTGCACAAACGCATCGGGCGAGAACCCCATGCCAGTTATGAAGTTCTTGCCATAGGCGCTGAAATCGAGGCACTCGAATTCGTTTTGCCAAATGAGGTCCGCGAGGCGAGATTCGGCAAATCGTACAGCAATGCTCAACTCGGGAGTCATGTCCCATTCAAGCTTGTGCGGCGTGGCGTCCACATCCCCAAAGCTTTCCGGGTCGCGCTTAGACGGGTCAGGGCTCGTCGATTTCCACAGCGACGGCGCTTGGCCGTTGATCGAACGGGCAAACCGGAGAATCGTGTCGGTGTAGACGTCGCTGGCAAATCGAAGAACGGTATGGCCGTCAACGCCGGTATGCTCGAAGTTGATACCGGCACTTCCGTTCTTGCACACAATAATCTGCAGTTTGTCATACCAGCGGTTTGTGCAGGTGCCGATCTGGACGCCCTTCTCAATATCGCTCGTTCCGCAAAGCATATTTTGACACAACGCTGCAGCAGACGTAGGCTCGGTGTAGTCGAGGCAGATAACAAACAGAGCTGAGTCGACAATACCTAGGCAGTCGGCGTTGTTGGAACCTTCCTCGCGGGTGAGAACATTGCGAAGGCCGGACCATACCTTTCGGTTTTCCGTGCTCAGCACACCAAGTGCGCCCTTAGCAGCATCTTGAATGGGCGTCTGCGTGGCGTCATCGATGATCGTCTGCAGGTTGATGGCAATGTCTCGTTCGGTCATGATCAGATCGGAATTTGCGTCCAGCACGTCAAACCAGTAGAACTGGCCATGGCACATAACAACAACGTGCTTGGAGTCGGGATCCTGCTCAATCTGGCAACCATTGTCGGTGGGGACACGAGCAGTACCAAAAAGCCGCGAGTACTGGTACATGTCCAACGGCGTGCCGCGAACTGTATCGGGCGGCAGTTCTTCCTTGCGGACAGCACGAACAAACATCAGCGCCGACACAACAAGAGACGCAGCACGCGTCACCTGGTTGTTGCGAGCAGGTGTCGGGTCATCTTCCAGAAGAAAAAAGGGGTTGAGGTTCAACACAACCGGATTATCGAAGTTGAGGTACGAGTCGTACCCTTGTCTAGATGTTAGCCGGGAGGTTGTTAACAGGGAGAGGATGGGGAGAAAATTATGTGAGCCGGAAAAGTAAAAGGTGCAAAGTGAAAACCAATATCGATATTGGTGTACTCACAAAACTGCTCAATGTAGCTGGTACGGCCCTCAGCATACGACTTGAGTTTCTCTTGCAACTCAAGCCCTTCATGTCTGAGGAATTCTTCTACAGCATGCCTCGTTTCGGCATGCTCGCGGCTGGTTTGCAGCGGCCTGAGAACAGACAAATATTTCTGGCAAGTGCGCTCGAGCTCCGGGATAGGAAGCTTCGGCAGCTTGTCCTGGTGGGCATAAGTGATGCCACCACTTGCGGACGGTTGGTCGTAGACGTGGCTAGCCATGGAGCTCGGTTTGATCCTAGGAAGGGTACTTCCTCCGCCGTTGAGGCGCGGGACCTCCGGGTAAACCGGGACGGACCGCGGAATAGATGCTGGCCGTTCCGTGGACGGAGCTGCAGAGAAAGAAGAGAGGGCCTCGCCGAGAGGCTTAGGGAGAGTGAAAGTGCGGACTTGGGTAGACATGGCGGTCAGTTTTATATTGTCACAAAGGCTTTATGCGTAGAGAGGCGAGACGCTGGTGGCAATGTTCAGGCCGCGCAGAGCTGTGCGGTAGAAGTAGTGGCAATCTTGAAAGCAGTAAGATGGCATCCCACTTGATGGAGACCTATTTCACTGATCTCATAGCGAAAAGAAAGAAGAAAGAGAATCAAAGACGTATTTTAAAAAAGGGGGGCGGGCAGGCCAAAAAGTTAAAATAAAGAAAGAAGAGAGAGGACAAAACAATAATCGGAGGGGAGAAGACAGGCAAATAAAAGGGATTGAATCGGAACAGATCTAAGAAAATCCCTGCTGTGGGGATGTATGGACGTGCGGATGGCGGAGACGTGCAGATGGTGGTGCAAGTGTTTGTATTGTATGATTATAAGAGCAGGAGACAGAGGCAGAGGCAAACATGCAGCGTATGGAGAAGGATAGTTGTTCGGCGCTCAGTTAGGATGGGCCGGGACTGATATACAAAGGCATAAGACGAGAGGGCGAGACTAGACTTGAACTAGGAAGATAGGAAGATAGGAGGACGAAGGGGAAATGGGTGTGGGGTGCGCGGGAGTAACAGAACCGAATGAGGAAGACAACAAGTCGGTGGTGAAGTGAAGAGAGAGAAATGGAAGAGAAGACAATCGGAGGGGGTAGAGCCAAGGCAGCAGGGGGAGGCGGCTCAAGGGTGGCATAGAAGCCTTCGAAGAAGCTCGGAGGAACGCGCGCGGGAGAGAGGAAGTCAAATATCGGGCGTGTTGAGGCTCCACATTGCAACCAGTACAGCCCTTCCAGCCCGTCATAAAGATAATTCTCCAGCTCCCTTCTGGCCCTATTTCGGCAGTGAGGTAGAAATAAAGAGCAAGTAGGGGCAAGACGGTGGCGAGTCCGTCTGGTCTTCGCTTGTTAACCGGCTACCACCGTCTGGTCCAAAGAATGCCTCGTTGCTGGTCCGACCTGTGGCCGTCACCATTCTTCTTCGCCGCCTTCTTTTCGCTGCGCTCTCTCTCACTTGATGCTTCTCCAACAGCTCCTTCTCTGTGAGATAGTCGTCACGCTTCTTGCTCCCACACGAGCCTTGCTTGTGTGCGCCCACGTGCGTGAAGAGGATGATGCTTGATTGGGGCGCTGAACGCGCGAGTCGCCAACCTAGTCTGAAACCCCATTTCCGCAGGACCGACGAGGAGATAGGTAATATGGGTGCAGTCGTGTTTTGCAATCTGCCGAAACACTTGGAGCGTTTATCCAGGCAGGGCGTGGGAACAACAGACAAGCAAGCAGTAGTATCTGCAGCAGCAGCAGCAGATCCAACAGCAACAAACACATAAACGGATGACATACCTGGGCTAGAATGCAGGCGCTGGAGTGGTCGGCCTTTGCTCGAGAGCGGCGGGCAGGCTGCCGATTACGTCGTAAACGCAAGATATGGTGAAGAAAGTGTGGGCTCCGTGTGGAGAACGACCAAGGGGCCAAATAGAGCGAGGATGACGGTGACAACCGATAATAGAGCAGGAACGAGCAGGATACGTGTAGGTTGGTACAGCTCGCTACTGGCAGCTGGCTCGGGCTCTTGGTCTCGGAGCTTTTAAGTAGCAGCCAGCTCGGAGTCAGCAAGAACAAGAACAGCGGAGACAGCAGGACAATAAAACCTCCTAAGCCGAACTAGAAGACAGCTTTTTCGAACAGGCGCAAGGGGAGAGGGGAGAGGGGAAAGGGGAAAAGGAAGGGAAAGGAACGGCCTGTTAGAAAATGTGGAAACAGGTACTATTGCGATATATGCAACAACCCAACAAGAGGAGGATGGCAGAGTGGAAAAGAAAACGAAAAGGAGCGGGGAGTGGCAAGGCCAAGAGTGGCAGCAATGAGAGAGAGAACAGCAGCAACAGGGCATCGTTCGACGCACAACTTACACGGGGCCGTTGAAAATGCTCGGGCTCTGCGTCGATGGAAGCAGGGCCGACTGAGCCACCTACTCGTAGCCCGCCGAGGCCACGGGACAAGCAGCGCGTGAGCAGCTGTGAGCAGAAAGAGACAGCGTGTTTTCAGATTGCCTGGCTCTCTAATTTGTCTGGTCCTCCTGCCTGCTTCCCGTTTTGCCTGATGAGAGCTTTGCCTGTTGTCTGTTTCGCCCGTGCTTTGCCTCGCCTGCCTCTCCGCTTTAGCCCCAACCCGAAGATGGGGCAGGGAGCGAGCAGCAGCCAGTAGACAGAAGCAGACAGGTGGCGACGGTGGCAGCACTAAGACTAAACTGGGACCATTCCGTGCAGCGTCCGGGGATACGGGGGAACGGGCTGGCGGGTGGGAGTGGGCCGAGAGGCAAGGACGTAGCAGAGACGCCTGTTTCTGTGCAAGATATGATGACGACCAGGAAGCGTGTGCTGTACTCCGTATGGGCGTTCTACAACTATGTCGAGCTCCAGGGGTATCTGCTGCTATGGAGAAATCCGTTTCGTTCGAGAGCCTGGCCTCTGCATGCGCTAAAACAAAGTGGGCAAAAACTGCTGTGGCCGCCGCGTGGTACAGGACGGGGGCCTGTCCTCTCTAAGAGGAGGAATGAGGGGGGAGCGTGTCTGCACGAGACAGGAAAGCTAGGAGGCAAGAGAAGGCGGCCCGTGTGCGTTCCCACCTCTGGTCGTCTCGGTGCCTTGTCGGGTGTCCTTTTTTCTGCTCACGACCTCAAAAGCAACGAGAAAATGCAAGTACCGCTCGCTCGTCACGATTCCTGGCGCAACTGTGGCGCTGCTGCAGTCGTGCCAGCAGTGGGCGGGCGGCGGCTTGACTGTGTGTGGTGCCTCTCGGACGAGAGGATGTGTGAGATGAAAGGCGGCGGTAAGGAAGAGAGCCAAAACGCACCAGGATATTAATAAGAAACGGGCAGCCCGTAGCTCGTTCTTTGCGCCCCACACCCGCACTGATGAATTCCAGCCCGGCCAGGCCAGTCAGGATGCTGGCTGGCTTGCGGTCTCCAGAGCCGAAGCAGCAGAAACGCAGTCCCTGCGGCGCTACTTGCGGGCGATCGCCGCACTTTGTCCTTTTGAAATGTACTGTGCCGGTCTAGCAGGCAATGGCGGCTCCGAGCTCCTGGCGCGGTGCGGCTCTGGGCTCATGTGTTTGGCGGACGGGCAGCGAGATGAGATGACGATGAGGTGGAGAAATGAAGTCGTACAGACGTCGACTGGAGGAGACGAAGGGTGAAGACAGCACAAGGCAGACGGCAAGAGGCAGGTAACGTGATCCGCTGAACCTCAAGTCAGTTCCAAAAGAAGCAGGAACGGCCAGACACGTACTATCTTGCGTCAGGCGGGCAACGCGGATGACCAGGAAAGAGCAAGTGCACAACCACCCCTTCTGGAAACAAAGAGCAGCGAGCCTCCCCACGCTAGCGGGAAAGAGCGCCTGTTCACGCGTGACCTGTATTGATGGAGAGCTCAACAGAGACCAGAGGTGAGGCAGACGGTCACATGTGCTCCATAACGCCTATTTTGTGAGATACTCGCATCGTACCTACGAAGTACTCCAACCACTCCGCTCGCCTCCGCTCCTCGCCTCCAAACCACTGAGCAGCCCCCCCAGTCTCCAATTCTCTGGTTCGGTTCCACCTGCAATGCTCCGTCCACGCTCATATTGTCCTCGACACAATCATCTCCCCTGGAGACCTCCTGTCTCACAGCGGAGCGCACAGGCGCCTCTGGGCGTGTCTGAGCTGCATGTCTCTCAGCCTTCGGTCTTCGTCCACTGGATGTCCAGCTCGCCTGCTCCGTCCGCTTGTGCTCGCACCGGGCCGGCCTGGCCGGCTTCACGCAGCACTCGTGCGTATTGCAGTGTCTATCGCGCGTTGTATGCTCAGCGCACGAGTATCATACGAGCACTTGTACGAGCACGATACGAGTCCTGGGTGTGCGGTGCTGCGTGCCAGGTATCGACCATCTTCTCCGCACGCCTTCGTCTACTCCGTACGGAGAACATGGCTGGCAGATCCCCGCGCTTGCAGGGGGCCTGCCAACGCGAACCGACACGTCTGGGCAATGCCAAAGCCAGAAACGCAGAGGCTAGTAACAACTGGGCGATAGCATGTGATTGTCGCTCTGGACGGGCTGCTGCTTGACTGGACTTTTCTCGGCAGATTGGCCCCCGATACGCGAGCACATCCGCAGTACGAGTATAATAAGGACAGCCAGGGCCGACAATTGCCAGTAGCGCAGTCGAAGTACGCCGTTCCACCACGGCCGAACGGCAAGCCTGCGAGGCGAAAATAAGGCAAGAAACCAAAAGACGCGAAGTCAGCGAGGGAAATAGGGCAGACGAGGGAAGAAAACAAAGTCGAGAAGGACGAGAGAGGCTCGCACAGGCCGAGACGGGAGGATCCCAGCTGCCCACGAGTGCGAGTGCATACTCGTACCTGTATTCCATCTTTCTGCGGGCATTGATGCTCGTTCTCTTACGGGGACGTCTCCTTGTCTACAGATGGTAGTGCACTTTCACCAATCCCCCACTCGCTTCGGTCGCCCGGAAAGCTGCGTTGGGAGGGGGGCCAGAGGTAACGTTCAGTCATGTCAAAGCGGGCCTTCCGGGGGTTCCTCCGTCTTTGCCTACGTCGTAGCTATTTAACTAGTCTGCGTTCCACCTCTTTCGGTCAGCGAGCCGTACTAACTCGCGGGGAGAATGGCTGGCCAATGCCGAATCCGGCCGGATGCCATCTTGACACTGGAAACATGCCTCCAATAGCGTCTCTTGCAACATGCACGTATTTCTCGATTCAGAATCCTGCTCTTAGCAATGCATACGAGGAGGAAGGTCAAAAAACCCAGCGCCTTGCCAGCCGAGCCATGTAAGATACCGAGAGCGTCGGCATCTCGTCGTACGCTGACGACTGGGGTGGGGGGGGGGAGTCGTGTCGAGGCAAGTCTTCGAGAGTAGACGTCCATGACGAACAAGGGAGCTCGTCCAGCCTTTATGACCCTGGGGCTATACTATGCTTTGACCAGACGAGTCCGTGGGCAGTGCCTTCTCGCTTTGTTTGTTCTGCTCTTTATGGAAGCTTCGCCTTTCACGCCGCCGCTTGTGTGCATCCGTATCTCGCACCTAGTCTGCTTTCCTTTCTGGAAACCGGCCCGAGACGATGCCTGCTGGTATGGCAAGCATCGTTCTAAAGGCCCCCCCTTATCTTGTTTCGCTATCTATGCACTTCCATGTGGCTTTCTGTTGCGAGACGCCCGGTCGTAGCAAGTGCGAGACTGGTGCGATGTGAGGTAGCGCTGAAGACCATAAAGCACGAAAGGGTCGGAGAGAACCACGGAAGAACATGGAAGACACGGCCAAGAGAGAGACATATGGCCTCTTGTCGCCCTCAAGATCACACAGAAGGCCCCGGGGCCCAGCGCGCATCATCTCTCGGTATCGTGTTCGCACGCTTTTCCACCGGAGCTGGATTGGTTGTCCAGGGTCTTCCCGGTTTTCTTGCGAGGAAAGAAATGTATCTAGCAAAAGGTGTGAAAAACTGCTTCCCCTAGTTCTATTTTTGCTGTGCCCCCTTGTCTTCCGCCATAATGTACGCTCGCCGTCGAGACGTGTGATTATGTCCCTCGTTGCACCGCCAGTCGTCGTCCACTCTCTGGCCAAGGTATTTGAGGCAGAGGACTGTGCTCTCAATTTCTCGAACTCTCGCCTCGCCGTGTGTACATTTTACCAGGGATAGACAGCAAAAACAGAAAGGGCCGAGGCCAGAAGCTTATTGTACTGCCAAGGGGACGGGCAGTGATGAAAACAAAGAGAACAAAGCCTCGCTTCTATGCAATGTCCGGGAGGTAAAACGGTGAGAAAAGAAGAGACTCGAGAAGTGACAGAAGAAAGGAAGGGATGCACAGCGTTGCCGTGCTTCTCGTCATACGTGAAAGACAAGACATCAGGCACACGGCTTGCTGCATTATATTGCCTTGTTTTCCTCATTCGTCAACTCGAGGGCCACGGATCCCTGGCCCCATCTCGTCTCTCTCCTGCTCGTGTCCTCGTCATCTACTGTCTTTCTCGTCTGCCGAATCGACAGATTTCTGGATTGTAGATTGCTTTTGTTCCTCCGAACTGGCATGCTGCTCCCAGTCCATCACCCACTGCCCAACACATCTCAAGACAAGGCGGCAGCTCTGGGGACCGGTCGGCATAGCCTCGCTCCCGCTGCATCTGGAAATTCCCCGAACGCCTCTTGTCAGTCCTGGCAGACCGTGGCGGCCGCATTGTTTGCTTCTTGATTCTCCTTCCTTGGGAGTAAGGCTAAACATTGCCATCCTCCCTCCCTTCTCTCCTTTCATCTCCCATGAATTGGTTTGTTCTCTCGAACCCTGTTCCCCTTTGTTCTCTCTTTAGGACGGTTGTCTCTGTTCAATATATCTCTTGCTCGTTCACTCCCTGCTCCTGTCTCCCATGTCTCAAATATTATACCTGCGCTTCGCTGCTTTGTCAGTTCTGTATAATACGTCTTTCGGTTTCCTAATCGAGACCCCAGGAAGCTTGTCAAACCTTCGCTTTGATTTTGCAACTTCCTTTATTATACGCCGCGGACCGTACTTTTCTTATTGGTTTTTGGCTCGCACTTCTTAGCACGACATCTCTCTCTGCGCTCTTTTTTTGCCTATCCGAATATCTGAAGGCTTTTTGTGTCGAGGATGCGAGGCATATCCTTTTAGTTTTCTTCTCATCCTAGGCCTTTTTGTTTCCTAAATCTCCAAGATTTAATACCATGCTTTCCTTTATCCGCGGACGAAGAAAATGCTCATCTTCACACCAACATCCATGTTCGATCCACAACCCGCCCGGGACGCTGACCATTACAAATAATGGAATAGGAGATACCATACGTAGCCAAATTGGCCACATGCAAGTGGATGGCATCGGCCCGTCGCCACCCAAATCCGTGTCGCCGTCACCATCCACGGAAGCAGATCCCCATTCGCTGGGCGCTACAAAGGCGGTAGTAACAATGGCCACGGCGGCACCCGTTTCCTCCGAAGGTCTGATCGATGGCAATGGGCGGTGTCTCCCATGCCGGCGAGAGAAGATGGCTGCGCGACGGTACCGCTGCAAAGTTATTATCGGGCTGATTTTCCCGTTCGCACTTCAAGCACTTGATGTCACCATGTACGTGTACTGTCAGTTTGGTTTTTTTCTAGAAAACGACAAAGAAAAAAACAGTTTCCTAACAAAGTCAGTATTGCAAGTGCTCTCCCTTGGATTGCGACTGATTTTGGTAAGTGACCTAGCCACCTCGGGGTCTCCGACGAAACGTGTACGACAGATACTAACGGGGGGGGGGGGGGGGGGGGGGGGGGGGGGGGGGGGGGGGGGGGGGGGGGGGGGGGGGGGGGGGGGGGGGGGGGGG